>JARFYF010000079.1:532793-550623 GCA_030265395.1 Rhina ancylostomus
CCTGCACCAACACGTGCATCTATACACTGTCACAGAGGAAATTCAGAGAGGAGCTGGAGAATGGAGTGAAACGTTTGTTCTCATTGAATGGGTGGCTTTGTAGATAATAAAACAACTGTAACTTTCGTTGAAAGTTCAAGTCAATGTTCTGAAAGATTCGTAGGTTTGGTAAATAAGCCATAAATCCATACAGCGAAGTGGGTGAACGTCAGTATCGTGTTCTTTCCAGCAGAGGCAGCAGAGTTAATTTAGTTAATAGTAGAAACAAGTTAACGAACTAAATGCCAGTGTTGTGATTTTTTCATGCTTAGAATTATCTATCAAATAATTGGATTAATGCCAGAATTTATCCAGCAAATTAGGTGCAGGCGATATGATTGTTTCCTTGGGAGATCTACAATATATTGCAAATCACTCGATAATCCATCCCTGGAACATGAGTGCGGCGACCAGAACTGAACACAGTATTCGAAATGTAGTCTAACTAGAGTTTTGTACAACAGCATCATCACTTCGCGGCTCTTAAGTTCAATCCGACGATTTATGAAAGCTAGCAACCCAAAGGCCTTCTTAACTGCCCTATCCACCTGCGTGGCAACTTCCAGTGAACTGTGAATATGTACCCACAGATCCCTCTCCTCCTCTACACTGCCAAGTGTCTTGCCATTTACCTCATACTCTGCCCTGGGAGTTTGTCCTTCTGAAGTGTACTACCTCACACTTTTCTGGATTAAACTCCATCTGCCACTTGTCCGTCCAACTCTGCATCCTATCAATATCCCTCTGTAAACTCCGACAGCCCCCACACTATCCACAACACCGCCGACCTTAGTGTCATCCGCAAACTTAATAACCCAGCCTCCACCCCCTCATCTAAGTCATCTATAAATATAGCAAAAACTAGAGATCCCAGAACCGATCCCTGCGGAGCCTCACTAGCCACAACCCTCCAATCCGAGGGCACTCCCTCCACCACAACCCTCTGCTTTCTACCATCAAGCCAATTCCTAATCCACACAGCCAAGCTTCCGTGGATCCCATGGCTCCTGACCTTCTGGAGAAGTCCGCCATGAGGAACTTTATCAAACGCCCTACGAAAATTCATTTAGACCACATCTACCGCAATTCCCTTCTCAATCTTCCTCGTCACATCCTCAAAGAACTCTATCAGGTTGTGAGGTATGATCTTCCCTTACAAATCCATGGTGGCTGTCTCTAATCAATCCATGACTCTCTAGGTGTTCATATATCTTATCCCTCAGAATCCTCTCGAGCAGCTTACCCACCACAGACGTGAGACTCTCAGGCCTGTAATTCCCCGGGCTATCTCTACTAACTTTTTTGAACAGAGGAATGACATTAGCCACCCTCAAATCCTCTGGCACCATGCCCGTGGACAATGAGGATTCAAAGATCCTTACCAGCGGTTCAACAATCTCCTTCCTCGCCTCTCGAAGCAGCCTGGGGAATATTCCGTCAGGTCCCGGAGATTTACCTGTCTTCGTATTATTTAATAACTTCAACGCATCCTCCCTCTTGATATCCACAACCTCGTGAACATTACCCATGCCAGCACTCCCTTCCACTTCATCTGGACCCCTATCTCTGGTGAATACCGAAGAGAAGTATTCATTGAGAATTTCTCCCACTTCCTCCGCCTCCAGGCACATCCTCCCACCTTTGTCTTTAATCGGACCTGCCTTTACCCGAGCCATCCTTCTACTCTTCACGTGCGTGAAAAAGGCCTTGGGATCTTCCTTAACCCTACTTGCCAAATCCTTTTCACGCCCCTTTCTGGCTCTCCTAAGCCCTCATTTAAGTTAATTCCTTGCTGTTCTATAATCCTCACAGACCCCATCTGAGTCTTGCTGCTTACACCTTATATATGCTGCCTTATTCTTCCGAACCAGTCATTCCACCTCTCTCGTCACCCACGGTTCCTTCACCCTGCCATGCCTTCTCTGCCTCACCGGGACATATTTATCGCTAAAATCCTGCAAAAGATCCCTGAACATCGTTCACATCTCGATAGTACATCTCCCCTCAAAACGGACATTCCAATTTACACTCCCAAGTTCTCCCCTTACAGCATCATAGTTCGCCCTTACCCAATTAAATATCTTCCTGTCCATGACAATTCTAAAGGTTACGGAGCAATGGTCACTGTCCCTGAAATGCTCCCCCAACACTAGATCCTTCACCTGTCCCGGTTCATTTCCTAAAACTAGATCTAACACAGCATTCCCTCTGGTCGGTCTGTCGACACACTGCATCAGGAATCCATCCTGGACACATTTAACAAACTCCGTCCCTTCTAAACCTTTGACACTAAGCAGGTTCCAGTCTATATTTGGGAAGTTGAAGTCTCCCATTATAACAACCCTGTTATTTTTGCTTCTCTCCAAACACTGCCTGCCAATCTGCTGCTCTATAACTCTACTGCTACCGGGGGTCCTATAGAATACTCCCAGTGGAGTAACTGTTCTTTCTTTGTTCCTTGCTTCCACCCACACGGACTCCAGAGACGATCCCCCCACAGCATTCACCCTTTCCGCAGACGAAACAGTGTCCCTGACCAGCATCACCACCCCTCCTCCTCTTTCCCACCTTCCCTATCCTTTTGAAAACACTGAAAACCAGGAATATTCAACATCCACTCCTGCCCTGACGTCAACCACGTCTCTGTTATAGCCACAATATCAAATCCCCCATAGTTATCCAGGCCCTCAGTTCAGCTCCCTTATTCCTGACGCTTCTTGCATTTACTACACGCACTTCAGTCTATCCACCTTACTATTTTGATAGTCTGTTCTCTGCTTCTCCTTCCTCAAAGTCGCTCTACCTGTTTGATCTAACTTTTCCCCATCCCCTTCTTCCCCTGACCTACTCCTCCGGTTCCCTCCCCCTCATTAGTTAGTTTAAACCCTCCCGATCCACCCAGGTAAACCTCGCCGCAAGGGTATTGGCCCCCTTCTGGTTCGGATGTAACCCGTCCTCTCTGTACAGGTCCCACCTTCCCGAGAAGAGATCCCAATGATCCAGAAATCTAAAACCCTTCCTCCTGCACCAGCTTCTCAGCCACGCATTTAACTGCCATCTCCTCCTATTCCTGCCTTCGCTATCGCGTGGCACGGGCAGCAATCCCGAGATTGCTACCCTCGAGGTCCTGTTTCTCAGTCTCCTGCCTAGCTCCCTAAACTCACTCTTCAGGACCTCATCCCCCTTCCTACCTATGTCGTAGGTTCCAACATGAACCATGACTTCTGGCTGCTCTCCCTCCCGCTCAGGAATCCGGTGGACCCGATCAGTGACATCCCGGACCCTGGCACCTGGGAGGTAACATACCATCCGGGTCTCATGTTCACTGCCACAGAATCTCCAATCTATTTCCTTGACGATCGAGTCTCCTATCACTACCGCATGTCTCTTTACCACCCTTCCCTTCTAAGCAGCAGGACCAGTCCCAGTGCCAGCGACCTGGTTACTGCAGCTAGGCCCCTGCAGGTCACCCCTCTCAACAGCCTCCAAGGCGGAAATCCTGTTTCTGAGGGGAACAGCCTCCGGCGTTCCCTGCTCTGCCTCCCTGTCTGACTTCTTCTTCCTCTTCCCTCCCCTGACAGTCACCAGTCCATCAGCCACCTGAACCCCAGAAGTACCTGCTCTAAGGGGGATGACTGTCTCCTGATGTACCGTTTCTACATAACTCCTCACCCTCTGCCAGGGCTCCCGCAGTGTCGCAGAATACATTGTGGATTTACGGACGTTGGCGGCAACTCAGGGTGGAATGGGGAGGCTCTCCAGGGTTTTTTGTGGCAAGGCCTCAGTGACAAGATTAAGGATGAGTTGGCTGGCCGGGATGACACAACCGGCCTGGATGCATTGATCATTCCAGCCACCAGGCTGGATAACCGACCCCGGGAGAGGATGACTCGTCCCACACCTTCATTCCTCCCTCAGGTCACCTTCCCAGCCTCTCCTGATGCAAGTCTCTCTGCTTCTCCTCCTTCTGTTCCCAGAGGTGCTCCAAACCCAGTCGTTTGTAACACCCCAGGGGAGCAAGCAAGTCAACGGGGGCGGAACCGCCTTTCTTCCTTCGAGCGACGTCGGAGATTAAGAGCTGGGAAATGCCTCTGTTGTAATCAGCCTGGCCTGTCCTTCGCCACTTGCCCCCTCCGGCCAGAAGTGAATGGGTCGCCAGTAGAGAGGAGAATACTGGCGAGCCAAACATCTTTCCCTCAGGCCTCCCAGAACCAGCTGCTGGAGCCAGCTGGCATCACACGCCTCCAACAGTCCCTGTCCTTCTCTGCTTTGGTGGACTCTGGTGCAGAAGGGAACATATTGGATGAAAAGGTAGCCTCCCGGGCAGGGATTTCCCGGGACCCATTGAATGCTCTTCTGGAGCTTCGGGCCCGAGATGGCAGATTGTTGACCCGTCACGCACCGGACACCTCTGCTGGCATTGTGATCTCCAGAAACCATCGGGAACAGATCCGGTTCAACTTGACAACCTCCCCACAGATGCCGATGGTCCTGGGGTATCCTTGGTTGAGCCGTCACAATCCCCACTTCGATTGGACGACGGGCAAGATAGTCAGTTCGATTCCATTCTGCCATTCCAATTGTCTCCAGTCGGCACTTTCTCCAGTACAGGCTACTGTTAGTTCATCGACTGCCGAAGCCCCTGACCTGTACCGGGTCCCAGCAGAGTATCATGAACTGAAGCAAGTCTTTAGCAAACAAGAGCCTCTTTCCCTGCCTTCTCACAGCCCATAAGACTGTGCAATCGACCTCTTCCCCGGTGCTGCGCTACCTACCAGTCGGCTATATAATCTGCCCGTCTAGAGAGAGAAGCAATGGAGGTATTCCAATGGGAAGCAATGAGTCTCTCTCGGTCGGCATTATTCGCCTCTCATCCTCACCAGTAGGCGCAGGATTACTCTTTCTGGGGAAGAAGGATGGCTCGCTGCGCCCATGCATCGACTACCGAGGCCTCAATAACATAAGTCAGAAACAAGTATCCCCTGCCGCTCATCAATTCCGCGTTCGAACTTCTTCACGGGGTTACCATCTTCTCTAAACTCGACCTACGAAGCGCTTCCCACCTGGTCAGGATAAGGGAGGGGGATGAGTGGAAGACCGCATTTAATACACCACTCGACCACTTTGAATACCTAGTAATGCCGTTGGCCTGACCAACGCTCCTGCCGCCTACTAGGAGCTGATCAATGATGTCCTGCGAGACTTCATAAATCGATTTGTGTTTGTCTATCTAGATGACATCCTGATCTTCTCTGCTAGTCTCCGGGAACACATCCAGCATGTCCGTCGGGTTCTCCAGATGCTTTCGGAGAACAAGCTCTTCGTCAAGGCGGAGAAATGTGAATTCCATATCTGCTCCGTCAGCTTCTTAGGATACATCACTGAGAGCGGACGTGTAAGAGCAGATCCTGAGAAGATCCGAGCAGTGGCGGAGTGTCCTCGACCCACGACACCCAAGTAACTCCAACGGTTTCTGGGGTTAGCGAATTTCTATCGGCGTTTCATTGGGGATTATAGTCGAGTGGCGGCGCCCCTTACTCGACTTACTTCACCTAAGGTCCCTTATCTGTAGAATCCTGAATCTGACTCTGCATTCTTGGACTTGAAGAGACGCTTCACGTCCTCTCCCATCCTGGTCCAACCTGACCCCTCCTGCCAATTCATTGTGGAAGCCGACGCCTCCAAATCTGGCGTGGGAGCGGTCCTCTCTTATCGCTTTAGCTTGGATCATAGACTGCACACCTGTGGCTTTTTTCTCGGAGCTTGTCCCACACTGAACGCAACTCCTGCGCGGGTAACCGGGAGTTACCAGCAGTCAAACTGGCGTTAGAAGAGTGGAGGCACTGGCTAGAGGGAGCAGAACATCCACTTGTCGTGTGGACAGATCATAAAAAGCTGGAATCTATACGGACTGCGAAACGCCTGAATTCCCCTCAAGCACGGTGGGCATTATTCTTTGGCAGGCTCGAGTTAACGCTATACTCTACTGAGGAGGACAATCCTAACCCAGAGGCTATCCTTCCCCAGTCCTGTGTATTGGCGGCCCTCACCTGGAAAATTGAGGCTGCAGTGAAGAGAGCTCAACGGATCCAACCTGACCCAGGCAATGGACTACCCAACAGCCTTTTTGTACCAGAGTCCGTGCGGTATCCGGCCTGCAGTGGGGACATTGTTTTCGTTTCGCCAGTCATCCGAGGATTTATTAGACACTTTTCCTGCTGAGGAAACACTTCTGGTGGCCCTCCATGGACGCTGATACTCGTTTATTTGTATCTGCCTGTACTGTCTGTGTCCGTGGAAAAGCCTCCCACCGACCACCTGCTGGACTGCTTTGCTCCTTAACTGTACCTAGCCGGCCGTGGTCCCATATCGTCCTGGATGTTGTCACTGGACTGCCCCTTTTTCACGGGAACACTGTTGTCCTCGCCATGGTGGACCGCTGTTCCAAGGCAGTGCATTTTGTGGCCCTTCCCAAACTCCCTACTGCGAGGGAGACAGCCGACTTGGTTGTTCAACACGTCTTCCGTCTCCACGGGATTCCTGCAGACCTAATCTCCGACCGGGGTCCCCACTTTGTCTCTGCCGTATGGAGATTCTCTTGTCAAGCCCTTGGAGCATCCGTAAGCCTATCGTTTTCTTTCCATTGGCAGAAAAATGGCCAGACGGAACTGGCGAATCAGGGCTTGGAAACAGCATTGCGCTGCATAACGGCGAACAACCTGCCGACACGGAGCACCCACCTTGCTTGGGTTGAGTATGCCCACAACTCTCTGGTCTGCACTGCTACTGGAAAATCCTCCTTCGAATGTTAACTCGGGTACCAACCCCCTCTGTTGTCAATCTCCGAAGAAGATATTGCCGTGCCTTCGGTTCAAGATCATCTCAACCTTTGCCACAAGGTCTGGGAGGATACACATGTGGCCCTGCTCCGTACTGCTGACCGCAACAATAAATTTTCTGATCGTCGGCGGCTTCCTGCACTAGTGTACCAGCCTGGTTTGGCTCTAGGCCTGGGACATCCCCCTCAAAGATGAGCCCAAGAAACCAGCTCCTCGCATCTTCGGACCTTTCGAAATTGAGCGGATTGTTATTCCCAGAACAGTCCGGTTCAAAATGCATAAAACGCTGATCCCACTTTCCACGTGTCTCAGGTGAAGCCAATGGACAGCAGTCCATTGTGCCCTCCAGCCAAGCCCCGTTCACCCCTCCCAGATTGTTGATGACTACCCAGAGAACACTGTCTGGCATTTATTGGATGTACACCGCCGAGGTAGGGGCCTGCAGTACTTGGTCGATTGGGAGGAATACGGTCCGGAGGAATGTTTCTGGGTTCCCCGCTCCTTCATTCTGGACCACTCCCTAATTCATGACTTCCATATAAACTATTCACACGTCCGGTGGGTGGCGGAGAGGCTCCCGTTGAGTGGGGGCGGGGGATTCTGTCATGGTTTTGAGTTCTGGTCCTCCATTTGGCTCCTTCAATTCCTTGTTGTCCAGCACATGGATCCCATGTTGGACTGATTACTTAACGGCACACACCCGAGCCCCATCAGGGTCCCAGCATAAGTACCTGTCATTCTCTAGCACTAGTTGCCAGAGTATTGGTCTACCTTTGGGTATACTTTGGCTCCTAGCTGCTAGAGTGTTCTACTCTAGAGCAGTCCTGTGTTCTCTATTCCTTTTGAAGATCCAGTTTGTGTTGGGATTCCTCTTCAGTCTCCAAGGCAAGATTCCTTCCAGTTGCTGCCTGTGTTTTGTCGTGAAGAAGTGTCCTGACTCCAGTCTTGTATCAGTGTACCGCATTTGGGTTCTCAGCGAGCTTGCTCTTTAATCAACATTGTGACACTTTGCCCTGAAGATTTAATTATGTTTCTCTCCCGACAGATGTTGGCTTACCTGCTATTTCCGGCGTGTTCTTCATTTCTGTTTCAGTTTAGAGCTTTGCAGATTCATCCAATTACATTGGATTTGCTCCGAGAATGTCATGTTTCTCTGTCCTGGCCGTCAATTTGGCTCCTTTAATGCCTTGTTGTATAGCACATAGATTCCATGCTGGACTGTTTACATAATGACACACACCTGAGCCCCATTAGGGGCCTAGCATAAGTACTTGCGTTTCTCTAGCACTCGTTGTCAGAGAATTGTTCCACCTTTAGGTATACTTTGTCTCCTAGCTGCTTCGAGTGGTCTGCTCTGGAGCAGTCCTGTGTTCTCTATTCCGTTATGAAGATCCAGTTCGTGTTGGGATTCCTCATCAGATCTCCGAGGCAAGATTCCTTCCAGTTGCTGCCTGTGTTTGGTCCTGAGGAAGTATCCTAACTCCAGTCTTGTATGGGTGTGCCGCATTTAGATTCTCTGCGAGCTCGCCTTTTGTCTAACATTATGACGGAGAATGACTAGATTTTTTTCTTTGTCACCAGAAAAAAAATCACTTAAATTTTATGACTGAAACGTTTTTTCCAACGCCAGCATGGCAAACCTTGTATTTTCACATGCAAAGGGGAAAACTGTGTCAATACATTTTGTGTGTCTGTCTGTTAAAATAGCTGTCATTTATGTTTTCTGTGAAGCTCTTTGAAGCTGAGTTTCGATATCCACCCTCTCAGGAACGTTGGATCATCTGTAGGAAAAGAGGGCCAGATGGTATCGACGGGAGCTTAAATGAGTCAGAGCTGACTGGTGCGGGGGGGGTGGTGGTGGTCCTTGACAGGCTGGATGTGGCCCAAGTGCTTTCCCTTGAGTGAAAATATAGAATCATCAGACAGTGGTTAAATAATTCCTCGCAGTGAAGTTTTTGTTGAACTTTGTCGAGCTGTATTTGTATCTTTGCTTCAAACAACGACAAGAGACCGTTGAATCAAAATGTCACGAAGGATCTGCTATGTATCCAGTTGCTATTTTTAACAGCCTGAAAAACATTTCATCCGGACACTGTGACTTATTCGCTTTGGAAAGCGTTCACCTTTTAATATTTCCAAGTTTATCCTGTCCAATATTTCACACTTGCTTCCAAACTACCGCGATGTAACAACACCTACCTATTTTGAAGACAGCCTTTTATGTACCCAGTGAGCATTTCCGTCATGTCCGCCACATAAACACATTGGGGTGACTTATTTCGTCTCCAGGGTGATCGACGTTTCCTTCACTGTCTTGTCGCTTTTCATGCATAAAATGTTTGTTAGAGGATAACGATTCTCGTTTATATAACTTCTTAGTACGTTTTCCGTCAGTTATTTTTTTTTCTAATTTCCGTTCAAATTTCACTCCTGCACTGTCGATACACTTCTTGTAATAAAACCGTTAGGTGAGTGACTGCACCTTCCCTTTGTTTTCTGATCTAACCAACGGTACACTTTGTCATCCATGGGGTTATGGAGTTTACAAAGACACATTTTCGTTTTAAATTTCACCCGAACATGTGAAACAGCTCTCCTCAAATCTTACCCCTGAGCTCCTCTCATTACATCCAGATTGATATCTTGAAGCGTTAGTTTCCAGATATTTTATTGTAACGTTTACAGTCCAGTAATATTCATCTTCGTACAATTTAAAACATACGATACTATTGTAAAACTGTCATTTTCATTACCTTATCTGAAATGTAACTGACTTTTGGACTCGCGTAGTTGAATGCACGTACTCATTGATGCAAAGCCCGTGGTCGGTCACTGTGCTACATCCCCACTGAAGGTCAGTGGGTCCAGCCAAGTAAACACAATCAGTTTCCACGATTTCAACTCTGGCGGACGGACAATGTTGTACGTCACCTCATACTATCCATCCCGGCGTCACCTCCACTCGACCCAAAGAACAATCTAGTGAAATAGAGTGAAAAGAGTATCAGGAAAATATAGGAGAAAGAATGTACAAAGTGATGAAGATATTAAAGACCGTTTTGAGACATATCCCCCTTGCCTTATGAGGTGCAAGGCATCCACTTTAGACGTTGAACGGGTTCAACAACGAAACAGCAGTCATGGTCATATGAAACAATTCGTCTTTCAAAGAGCAGTGCATACAGAAGTGCGGAGAAAGCGGTTTCAGGAGGAAGTCAGATGAAAGAGAAGGTTTTTTTGTAATATCATTATTTAAATGGTCTCTATGCAGATAGCTGAGAGCACATGGGGATGATTCCTTGAACGAGGTGAGACAGGTCTTTGAAATGTGGTGGGTGGCAGGAAAATCGGATGGATAATTTCATGGGAATTCGAGAGGGGAAGTCTGTTTAATACAGTGTGCGGTTCTGTCTCCTTGATGCATAACTTCGTGGGAAACAACTCACAAAACAGGGAAAAAAACGGAAAGATTGACACAAGAGAAGAGACCGGTGGCCCTGCGACGAGAGACTTTGCTGGCTGAATGGGATTCCTGTCGTGCAAAGTTGTCACTGTTTAATTCAAAGATTCCTTGCTATCAAGTGTAGTTCACGTCGTGTGACTCATTTTTGCCCAGGTTTGCTCTCCGTTGTGAGAAGCTTATTTGTGTTGAACTCTTTTTCTCTAAGGTGCTGCAGAACACATTTCCAACCGTGCGCAGATGTGGTCGCTGCACACAGGCATTCAGCAGCCTGAAAGAACAATTGATATATCCTGATGATGCCTAATGAAATAAAATCACTTCCTATATGTGTAGCACTGTTCCCCATTTGTGTAACATATTCATTCATGTCCAGGATATTTTATTGTGCAAACCTATGATCCTTGATAATAGGTGGTGTCACTTGTGCAAAACATGTGCCACGTTGTGCAATGTGCATTAGACGTATACAAATCTTTCAATGCTGTTTGCCAAATATGTAATGTGATGTGCAATAGATGTTGTAGGGGTTCTGATGCAAGTGTCTCTGCGTCTGAATGCATAATGTAATTATGTTTCTGCAGTGAGTGTGTAACTGGTACGTCGAGTTGATCAATATTGTGTGAAGGACACTCATGACTTGTTCGGTAATTCACGTCACAGTCAATAAATTAACAATTGCAATTTGGGCTGGTCGGTGAACAGGAGTCTCTTGTAATATTGACTGCATTGAAATGTTTCGTGGATGTCGACATCTTGGATTAAAGTTAGTGCCATGTGTTTACGTTCAGCGGATGATTTTCATTAATGAGCTGACATAAATAAGAATGTAAACACCTGGTTTATGACCCATGAAATTATGAGATGTTCGGAAATAAAGTAACGACACGGAAACAAGTCTTTCGGGCAAACTCGTCCAACCTGAACAAGATTTCTACCTGTGCAAATCCATTTTGCTGCGTTTGAACCATCTCCCTCGAAGCATTTCCTATCCATGCACCTGTCGAAATATGTTTATAATATTTTATTTTGATCCGCCTCCGAAGTTCCTCTGGGAGCTCCTTCCACGGAACCACCGTACTCTGTCTGGGAAAGTTGCCGCTCAGGGCACTTTAAAGACTATCCTCTCCTACCTTAAACTATGCCCCCAATATTGACACTCCGCTCTCCTGGGATAAAAGACTGCAGCTGTTTCCCTTACCTATGACACTCATGGTGGTCCATACCTAAGCCAGTTCACCTTTACACAGTTGTAACGCCGGATCACGCTGAGCTGCTGGTTAGCAGAGGGGATGTTTGAGGGAAAAAAACGAAGCAGAATGCAGATTCTCCTTCTAAATGTCTTTTGCGGCCCAGCTCACAGAAGACTGGCAGTTTGCAGCTCCCCAAAAAAAGACTGATTCAAAAGCGATTGACAATTCAGCTTCCATTTGGGACCACCAAACTCCGGGCCGCGTTGGGAGGTTGAATCTAAGTCTCTCGCAGGAAAGGAAAAGATACTATCAGCAATAATAACGAGGAATTAGGTGAATAAATTATCTCTATTAGTCAATGATCAGTGTTCTCGAGAAATTACAGGCTCACAGCAGCTAACTGTCACTCAAACCTGCTAATTCCATGCATCCAATGCTCAGGTTGTGACTGGTGGGGTGTTGAGCTTCATTGGACTGTCTGGAGATGAGACTGGAAATGATCGGTCATTCACCATGTGAATCACTGTGTTCTCAGGATCTATCTTGTAACTGGGTTATTCATAGAAGGGACTGGCAGAGGCCAACTATGTGACATCAGGGCTCGCAAAACTATCTAGTCTGTCCGCACCAGGACTGACAGGGAACATCCATTTTCAGTGTGTCTGCAGGGCTGTCAGGATCCATCTCCTCATTCCGCAACAGGACTGTCCGAGGAAGACAGGAATGCGAGGAATCCATCCTCCCTGACAACCTACTCACCAATACACCAGTGTGACAGGAGCACTCGGCTACAACTTTATCACTGAAGTAGAGAAACGTGGATTGAAGAGCTGAATTCCAAAAGTGATGTGAGAATGACTGTGATTGATGACATCCTGGTTATTGACCGACTGTGGCAGCGATGAATCCCAGTTAAAGCTGACGCCAAGGGACATCAAAGTGCAAAGCGGTTGGAGTGTCATCTCATGCAAAGGAGGACAGTTGTGGTGGTCAAATGCCAATCACCCTTGCCTCAGGATGTCACTGGAGAAATCCCTCAGGACGGTTTCCTCAGTTCAACCATCTGCATCATTTTAAATGTCATTTTACTTTCAATCTTGAGATCAGAAGTGGGGATATTTGCTGATGCTTCAATCACATTTTTGAATCCTCAGAAAATGAAGCAATTCCGCATTTCTACATGCTGCAAGACTTCGAAAAAATTTGTGTGTGCTGCTGAACTGCAAGTAACATTAGTAAATGACCGTCACCAACAAGGGCGATTAACCACATGCAGTTGTTATTCAAACCATTACTTGCAATTACTTGCAGACGGTCAATACCTTCGGGCTCAGCATTGACCAGAAGCATAACCAGACCAGCCAGATTGATACGGTAGCTAACGTTTGAGTGAAGGGCTTTCCGGAGTTCTGCAGGAATTTGGCATTTTGTTGTGTTCCAGTGCTGACTGCGGGTTGTTGAAAATGGCATTTTATATCAAAGAATTTCTTAACGACACATGCAGCAGTAATTTTAGCTCAAAGATTACAGAGTGCAACCTCACATCACTCTGATAAATCCAGATTAAGATTCGCCCAAAATGTCGACTCACCATTACCCTCCACATTACCGAACAGTTTGGGACAGTTTTCTTTTAATTAGGAGTTCCAGATCTGCTTCGGTATTTGAAATGACTCCTCAGCCAACAGGAGAGGCCTTTCGATCTCTTAGTTCTTTGCCCTCTATAATTTAAAACAATCATCAGATCTCCTCTCGACCTATTCCATTCGAAGGAGAACAACGCCGGATTCTCCACACTATCACATCACAAAAATCCTTCACCCAGAGAATTGTTCTGGTGAATCACTCCTGTTCCGTCTCTAATCTATTTCCAGTTTTGCTGATATGCGGCCGCCAGAGATGAACACAATACGACAACAAAATCAGAACATTGTGGAAACACTGGGCAGATCAGGAGGCATCCGCGTAAAGTTGATTTTTCAGGACGAATAGTCAACTGTGCTTCACTTTCCACAGATCATGCGTGACCAGAAGAAGATTTCCATCATCTTTGTTTCTTTTTCTTTTAAACTTTTGACACGATCCTCCAGTTGTGGCTCGACCAATGTTCACCTAACCTCTTCGGTTTACTTCTAAATGTGTCTATATAGCCCAGGGATCAGTCTGTGTAATGATGGAGTAACACCGAGTTATATGCAGATATGTTTTTACTATGACCAAAGGGGCACTGGAGTTCAGCATAACTGTCTTCAGAGCAGTTAATTCTGCACGAAATTGGGATCGAATTGCATATTTTATGATGGGTTCTGAGATGGTTGATCCGATTGGAAGCCAGTGCTGCTGCAGGTCAGTGGATTGCTTTATGAATCTTTCCATAAGTTGAATTGTATTAGAATGTGCTATGTTTTTCCGTGGATCCACTGAGCCTCTCGGAATCCATTGTAGCATTCCTGGTCCTGTGTTCCAACGATGTCCTTCCTTCATTCTACGGAGCAGTGTTGCAGTTGTAAGGCATCTCTCACTCTGGTTCATTGTCCGTCAGAATTCGGTGCTGTTTTGGGCTCACGCATTGGGTCAGTCAGTGGTCTTTCCAGCGAGAGTGAGTTCCATTGTGGATTCTTTAAGTTTGGCGGTTACAACTGTTTCTGCATTTGAGGAACATTATAGCATGTTGGACTGTTCACACTGCATGTGGCTACAGTCCCATCACAATGTCCTGGACTGGAACATTGTTCCGTGAGGCATTATATTCACAGGAGTGTCTTGTTGATATCTCGGTCACATCACCCTCTGCATCATGATTGCAACATGTGGACAGTATGTGAATCCTGTCAGTTGGATCCACACACAGTCCAGATGTTGCAATCATGGTGCTGTCACAATGTTGATCAAAGAGCAAGCTCACAGAGAACCCAAATGCAAAACACCGATACAAGATGGAGTCAGGATACTTCCTTAGGACAAAACACAGGCAGCAACTGGAAGGAATCTTACCTCGGAGATCTGAAGTGGAATCCCAACATGAACTGGATCTTCAGATAGGAATAGAGAACGCAGACCTAGAGTCAACCGGTCTAGAGTAGACCGCACTAAGCAACTAGGAGCCAAAGTATACCCAAGGGTTGACCAATACTCTGGCAACTAGTGCTAGAAAAACCCAGGTACTTATGGGAGGCCCCTGATGGGGCTCAGGTGTGTGCTGTTAATCCAGCATGGAATCCATGTGCTGGACAACAAGGCATTAAAGGAGCCAAATTTTGGACCGGTACCCAGAACCATGACAGGTGCAGATCCGGGGCGAATTCGCCAGCATTCCCCAGCATTCCCTGTTGAGTTTAATGTCATCGGCAGAAGGGGTAACGTGGAGATGAAAGAAATAATACGTAATACTTAGAGTCGGAGCTGACACTCTGATACCTTCAGTTAAAATCTGATTGGATGTGGACTGGACTTGAAGACTGCATTCAGCAATGCCACAGGGCAAGTGTTGGAAAGTGGGATTAGATCCAGATACGTGGCAGGAGGAGAGATTATGGTAGTAAGTGGGGGCGGCACGGAAATTCATGAGAGCGGAGTGTTCGATTATTTTTGTTGTGTTCTTCATTTCCATCACGTGCATGGTTGCCCACTCCCGTTCTTTGTGGATCTCGTTTTCATCCCGACGGAAAAAGAGTGAATTCTCGCTATCCATCTAGTCCTCAACTTGATCAAAATATACGTCAAATCAGCGCATCCCCCACACCGAAGTCAGTCTGCAGAAACTCTGTGGCCCAGTCCAGGGCCTGGGACAACTCCAGGACATTCATATTCTTCCGACAGGGAGGCCGAATTCAGGATTAGAATATGACACTTACTTTTGGATGAGGAGCAGGCCGCAGCCAGTCCCAGATTCCGAGAGCAGGTCTCACCGATCCTGGGAGCAGTGGCGTTACTTCATTGCGAGTGGGTGTGAATGTTTCACTGCAACCGCGATTACCTTACACTTGCGGAGGGTGGTTCTCTCACTGTATCCTGTCCTGAGCTAACACTGGCTCTGTGTGTTTAGTTCTCCCACTCAAGCTGTGCAAATGGCGGGTCCTCGCCGCTGCTGCTGATCTCAGCGTCCGCTTCCGTTAGTTGGAGCTCTGACTCGAGAAAGAAAATGTGTTGGGATGAGAAGGGAGGGGATGACCAGTCCCTGAACTGCTTCCTGCAAATCGTGTTCTGTCCTGTTGCAGTTCCTGTTCCTTCCAGTTGGTGTCGCCATCACTGAACAGATTGGTATGACCCAACAACCAGATGGAAGCAGTGGAGCGGGATGCGGCGAAATGGAAAGGCGATGGGAAGGAAAGGGAGGGAATCCTGATGAACATTCATAAAACATCTGCTTGGACAAAACTGCAGTATTCTGTGGAAAAAAAACATATATAAATTAATTCGCTGAAAATCTGAATCACAAACAGAAAGAGCTGGAAAGGCGGCATCAGTGGAAAGAGAAACTGTAAAGACTTTCCAGAGGACGGTGAAACATTTACTGGAATAATTACAGCGATTAAAACGTTTAGTTCTGGAGGTTGACTGAAGGAGACTGGGTTTATCCCCATCGAACAGGGGCGTTTGCGAGGAGTGATTAGGATGAGATTAATGTACTTTAAGATTAGGATGTGTAAGCACCGTGGAGCCGTCCCCTTTGGAGAAATGATCGAGTACTGGCGGGCATGGATTCCAGGTGAATAATCAGAAAATTAATGAACAGATAGGCGGGCTGAATGGAGGAAATAGGGAATGCGGCCGGGGACAGAAGAGGACATTCAAACGCCCAAAGTATATACACATTGGAAAGCTATAGATCCATTTAGAGCACTGGAGCCGGGAAGGGGTAAAATGACAATTGTCCTGTGGAAGAGAAAGAACAACTGAGACTCTGAATGAAGACTGGGCAGCGGTCTGTGCAGAAAAAGGGACCGCGTCTCGTCAGAATGGAGGGGTCGTGAGGACAGAGATTTCAAACTGTGAAAATAAGCAGAGAGCGGGTAGTGAATCACTGACGTCACTTATTGTGATCGCATCATCTGGGTATATTGTCATATGTCATATTTTACTGAAGGATAGCATCAGAGAGAGGAGATTCACTGATGCTTTTAACGATTTACAGGGAAAAGGGACTGCGTCTGGAAACCTATCCTTGATCCAGTTTCGGGAAACGTCGGCATCATCTCTTGTACTCAACGCCAATCTGGATATATATATATATATATATATCTGTGTGTGTATATATATATATACACGTCCCTTCCCCATTCGCCTGGCAGCTTGATACCAGCTTGTCACTTCTGCTCCTCAGTTCTGACAAAGATTCTGCGCCCTGATACGTTGAGCCCGCTTCTCTTACTGCTGCTACGAACCAGAAACAAAAGAAACACACTGAGTCATGGTTCAGAGTTAAAAATTTCTTTATTAATAACTACTTATGATAATAAGTAAACTAAGAATAAAAGTGCTAGAGTGTTAGAAGTAAAAATGATAAACCCTGAACATTAACCCCAAAAACTAATTAAACTCGCCGTGTGTGTGGCAAATTCCCAAACTCCGTGAATGATTCTTAAAGTTCCATTCAGCAAGCCATACGGTGAAACATGAGTAAAGACTTCTTTAACAACCACCGTTGGCTGAAGAAAAAAACGTAGATGTAGAGAGAAAATAGAGAGTAATTAAGAAATCCAAATGTTCCACGATGGGACCCAAACGACACCTCGGTGTTTATTCAGCAGTGACAACTCCACCACATCTTCCTCACCCCGAAAGGCTCTTGAATGTCCCACTCTGCAGCCCAAATAACACCACTTCAGAGTGTACTCGATGGTGACTTTCTCCTCCCGGAAAGCACTCGAATTGTGACAGCCCACACAAATACCTGTTTCCTTCTACAGGTCAACAACAAAATGGACTCCACTGCTTTGTTCAGGAGTGTCTGCCACACCCAAAAACATCCGAGACGTGGCTGTCCACACAAATCCCTGTTTTCCTCTACAGGTTAACGACAAATGGAGTCCACTGGATTACTCCCAAAATCCATACGTGAATTGTAGTGACAGACAGAGTCATTGTTTCTCATCAATCAATAGACAAAACAAGCAGGCTGCTCTCTCTCTCTCTCTCTCTCTCTCTCTCACTCTCTCTTTCTCTTCTGACTGACTTCTTCAACAACGTCATGACGTTCTTTTCGTCTGTTGATGTAAGCACCGCACACACACACACACACACACACACACACACACACACACACACACACACACACACACACACACACACACACACAC
>JARFYF010000079.1:592378-602765 GCA_030265395.1 Rhina ancylostomus
GGGCCGGGGACAGCGTGAGGAAGTGTTGACCCGCCAGGGACGCGGGTTGGAGGGACAGTGGTCGCGACGGGGGTAGGGTAGGGGAGAGAGTCCCAGGGAGGGAACAGATGAAAGAGAGGTTTGCACCGGAAGGGTGAGTTGGTGGAGATCGGGTAAGTTTTATAAATTAATAATAGAAACAAATTAACAGTTACCCCAACTCCTGGCATTTGTGCAGCCCGGGTGCCAGCCGCTGGAACCCTTCACACTGAATGTGGCAGCCCCCCAAATCGAGGTGTTTTATTGTATCACAGAGCCCAATGATATGAGACAGGACAGCGCAGTCAATCGGGGTCAGTCGTAATGCCCTGAATGACAGTTTTTCCACAGATCCCAGTGCGGCCTGAGCCAGTCCACGGTTCTGAGACTCAAGCAGGTGTTCAGGAGGCTCCTTTTACCAGCTTCACTCCCTGGGTTTCCAATCTGACGTTTGACCTCCTCCTTCACCCAATCAATCACTCGGCAGATTGTTTGATGGGGAAATGGACCCAGAAACTCCTCCAGGCGCCGAGCTGACCCCGGGGAGGAGAAACCAGCAACAAAACGGAGAAATATCTCGAATCGCCCATCTGTGGTGCTGTGGGCTTCAGTGAGGAGTTTCAGGATATCCCTGTGATCTGTGGTCAGGAATTGTGCGAGTGCGGCTACGAACTCTTGGATGGTGAGGTGTGGGAATGTGTCCACCACGCTCCGGGCACAGTCCTCTCTCTCCAAAAGTTCCATCAGGAACCCGGAAAGGAAATGGGAAGTCTGCAGATTGTACTTGATCAAATCTCCATCTGTAAACACAATCCTCTTCTTGGATACTCCTATGAAGGCCATCTGACCAACCTTCAGTAACACATCACGGGGGCTTTCAATCTCCCAGCTGTGGTTTTTCATAATGTTGTAAATATAGTAGGAATAGAGTTGGGTGATGGTCTTGGGAACTCGCTGTGGGTCCCTGTGTCTTTGTGTGAAGAAGGGGCCCAGTGCCAGACCGAGGATCCAGCAGTAGGAGGGGTTGTAGCTCATGGTGTACAGGATCTCGATCTCCTCCACGTGTTTGAAAACAGCTGCTGCCACCGTCTGATCTTCAAAATACCTGTGGAAATATTCCTTCCGTTCCTCACCAACAAATCCCAGGATTTCAGCCCAGACACTGATCTCCGCTTTTTCCAATAAATGTAACGCAGTGGGGCGTGTGGTCACCAGCACTGAACACCCTGGGAGAAGCTTGTGCTGGATTAAACTGTACACAATGTCAGAAACTTCACACCACCACTCGGGATCTGGGCACATGTGCTGAGGTTCTGTGTCTCTCTGACTGTCAGAAAAATCGATTCTGTGCTTGAATTCACCCAAACCATCGAATATAAACAATAATCCTACTGGTTTCTTCCAGACCTCACCCAATGTATTTCCAACGTAAGGATACTGATCCAGAACCAATTCCCTCATGTTTGTTCGACAGTTAATTGAGTTTAAATCCCTGAATTTGAAGCTGAAGACTAATTCGAAGTGCTGGAGTATCCTTCCCTTTGTCCAGTCGTAAACAATTTTTTGTACCATTGTTGTTTTACCGATCCCCGGGACTCCTGGCACTGCTGCCGAACTCCCAGATTTGGATTTATTCCGGGAAAAGATGCTCTGGAACAACTGAGCAGTCCCAATCTTCTCCAGCTTTCTCCGCAGATGCTTCGCTCTCCACTCCTCATGGTTCCGGCCTCTTGCCAGCAGCTCATGTTCCACAGGTCTGCGATCTCGAACAGTAGAAATGACCGTGAGCTCAGCGTATCGATCAACCAGCTGGAAAACCTTCACCTTCTCCCTCATCAGGATGGTGTTCACTCTCAGTGTTTCGGTCTGTTCATGGAGATTCTTCTTGTGTTTCTGCTGAACATCTTCAAGGTAACAGAGAGAAACTGGTCTCACGGTCAGATGTACAAAGCAAAGAAAACTTATGAACTCAGAACCATACTCAGATATTAAGGTTGCATGAGACAGTTCAATGCGTTCGGGGATGTTATTGCCGAACGTTAGACTTGTCTCACAGACAAGTGACTGGGTGGTCTGTATTGGTCATGAAAATAGCAGATCCTCCCATTTTGATATGAACTGAACTTGGAAGTGAACGTTCCTCCACTACTTTATGATATTGTACCTTCCCCCTCGGAGGCACCTCCCGTTACAACTGCATCTATCATTCCATTGCTGTCTGATCTTTCAGAGCCATTGTCTGGATCTGGTGTGTGAAGATGGGGAGCAGGGCACTGGGTATTCTGACAAAGGGACAGATTTGCGGATTCACTGCTGTTGCATCAAAATAAAAACAGATTGTGCTTGAAATGCACAGGTCGGGCAGCGTCTCTGGAGAGGGAAACAGGGTAGAAGTTTCAGATCGATAACTTTTGAAGTACGTTGTAGAGAAGGGAGAGGGAAGGGGATGGCTGAAATTGGGTGAAGACCAAGACAGTGTCAATGACGCACATAGTGGTGGTTCATGACAGAAACGTGTGGCGTAGTCTTGGTGACTGCTGCTGATCTGTCTGGTGGCGGAGGCGAAGAGCTTGGATAATAGAAGACAAAAGTGAGAAGAATGTTATGTTGGAAACGTGAAATAAAGCAACAGGCCAGGCAGAAGAGTTGACAGTACAGATTGACGATGTTCGAGAGATAAAATATGATCCGGACTGGAGAAGCTGGTTATCAGGAAATATTGTATTCAACGTGGATCTCACAAAGTTGCCGTGTGCCATGTTGAAGATGAAATGTGGTTCTTGGAGCTCACTCTGGGCTTTGTTGGAAAAGTGTGGGAGGCCCAGGTTAGAAAGGTCAGACTGGGCGTGGGATGGAGCATTAAAGTGGAAGGCCATTGAAAACTCAGCCTCCCTTGTCAACCGAACGGGCTACACAGAGGGGGAGTCGGACTGCAAAGTGGTCATCCAGGCTGTATTTTGTTTCCTGAGTTATCGGAGGCCACATCTTCAGTACCTGATGCAATGCACTGAACCAGAAGTGCAAGTGAATCACTGCTTCACCATGAAGTTGACGGCGTCCCTGGATAGTGGGAAGGGTAGTGACAGAATAGTGAAGTTGCGACAAGAAAGCGAGTCGGTGTTGATGGACATGGAAGGAACAGTGCAGGCATCCCGAATTCGGTGGTGGCTGCTGCTTCAGGCCCTGGCCAGGTTATCTGGTGCACTGTGCGAAGTGGGACATGAGCAGTGTGTGGATAGACGGAGTTTCTACTGGCCTGCATCAGTCCCACGCTTGGTTATGAGAGTTCTCAGTGCCCTGGGTCAGAAACAAAGTTAACTGCACGTTTCCATTGAACGTTTCAGGTGAGCCTGAGTTGGGCTCCTGATGCCACATCATCCACCCCTAACCACAATGAGCCCCGTCCACTTCAGCTCGACAAAATCACTTCCCTGTTGCTCTGTGCCCAAGACTACAACCGCCCGTTCCTTTTATTCCTCCCAGAATTCGAGTTGGTCTCCTCCGCTCAACCTTCATTAGTTTGAGCTTTGCTTGTAGCGGTTGGCGTAACACTACCACAGCGCCAGCGACCCGGGTTCAATTCCCACTATCGTCTGTAAGCAGTATGTATGTTCTCCCCGTATATCTGCGTGGGTTTCTTCCGGGTGCTCCGGTTTCATCCCGCATTCCAGAGACGTGCAGGTTGGGAACTGTGGGCGTGTTATGTTGGCCCCGGATGAGTGGCGACACGAGTGGGCTGGCCCCAGCACATTCTCAGTAACGCAAAAAGCGTACTTCACTCTGTGTTTCCATGCACATGTGACTAATAAATAAATAATAAATCTTTGACGGCCTTCCCTAATTCTCAGCTATCCCGTTCGCCCAACAACCCCTCACCTTCTCTACTTTGACCATCACTCCAGAAATGTCTTTATTTTAAGAAAAAGTAATTTCCATGAATGAACCACAACACATCCACACCGCCTCCCTGCGACCTGATCCACTCCTAATGGTCCCTGTCCTTCTCCAATTCACCCATGGTGATCCCCCCCAAATCTCCAAACCACTGGCTGCCATGCCTTTCAGCTTCTGAAGAAATAAAGGACAACCTTCCTTCTCTGAACCTCCCCACCGCATCTGAGACACTGTTGCCGTTTCGGAAGATATCCTGGTTGTCCAGAATACGAGTCGTTCAGCAATAACGCAGGTTTTCACAACGTGAATTGATTATAACGTGATTGCAGGATGAGTGAACAACTATTTGCATTGCACAGACCACAGTGGTTAATGCGCGATCGGGAAACCTGTTGAGGCCGATGCTTTGAAAACAACTGCAGTTTGTTTTGCTATAATGCAGCATTCTAAAACGCGACGTTTCTTAGGAATATAACGATGGCATTATAGCAGAACTTCTTGTTCTGTACACGCAGAGAGGGAGAGCACATGAATACAAGCAACATAAATGCCTTGATCAGGACCAGGAGGAATAATGTGGAATATTTCATGCAACTTTATAGTCACTGAATCACATGCAGCTGCACCTGCAGAACCGAGGCCACGGAGGGGAATCAGAATAGGTTTGTAAATTATTGGGAATTTCTGCTGAGGGGAGTGTTCGGGAGTTTATCATTTGTTTAAGAGACTGACCATCCATTTTGGATGCATTAAAATGTTACAAATAATATTCCCAGCATTAGTGAAAGAACCATGCTCAAAATTCCGGAAATAATTAAAAGAAAATGAAGAGAATAATCATTTTGTTCAGCCCAGAAGCAAAGGGGGCAGGGGAGGGGAAGAAGCGCTTTCTTCCCTTGCCGTGGTTCGATCAATAGCTCTGGACGTTGAAGGGATGCAGCAGGTAGGGTGAAAGGGCAAGTGTCCGTGTTTCTGTGGAAACTGGGAATGGAAGGTGGAGGTGGGTGTCGGGTTGACTCACTTCCCACAGGGACGGGTTTAGTTCGACCACAAGGTTTATACCAAGCGCTGAACATTCTCGAGCTCGATTCAGTTTCTGAAATTGCAAACATTAAAAGGAGCTTTATGCATTTCGCGGATCTTCAACGTATCATATTTCTCAATTACAATTTGAAATAAAATTCTGTCCACCACTGTAATTCGTGGACTACTTTGGGTCTAAAATGAGTTCTGGGTGAAAGGAATATTCTTTGTAACTGCGGAACTGCTCTCTGTATCTGTGAACATGAAGCCAGCCCACAGTGACACAACCAGTCTCACTTTTCCTCCACTGACTAACGCGCTGTGAAATGAACATATTTTCAATTTCTTGGATGGGATCTCACAACTACAGACGACTCATTGTGTGCTGTGAATTTACAATATTCCCACGTTCCACATCCCCTTCCCCGAACATCCAAGTGCGCAGAAACACACTGCATTTGGTTCAGGTAAGAGCTTTGTGACATCAGAGATCTGTGCAATAAGCATGTACTTGTGGTGGGATTTAGTACCCAGTCAGTCCTCCAAAGAACACGCCAACAGATTGGCATTTATACCGTCACTTAATGAGTGACATTAAATCCTGGACGTGGCAGTGATACTGAAAAAATAAACCAATGGAACAACTTCAGGAACATACCAGATGTGTCTGAGGTTTCACAGTGCATCACATGCAGTCCAGCAGGGAATCACGGTTGTTTTTTTCTGGAGTATCCGCTCAGCTACGGAATTGGAAATTAAAGTTTCTGTCTGACCTCTTTCAATGTACCATTTCAACTACATGATCACTAATCAGGACCCTGCCAGGAATGTAAGGTTTCACAGTGTATCAGGACTCTGCCAGATGTGGTGGGCTCAATGTAACTCACAGCTGAATTCGCTGAAACACTGAATTGAGATATTTAAACAGTGTGGCTGAAATAGGATGATTTGTAACTTGAACACACAGATCAGTCATTCACTGACTGTGAATTCTGTGACATCCATTCTGTCCCCAGACGTTGACTTTTGGACTCATATTCTGTCACCCTTTCAAACAGTTCTACACCAGTTATGTAAAGTAATTGGTTTGAATTGTGTTTCAGCACTCACCCTTCAGTTGTGCGGATAAATCATATAAATCTCGGCCGATGTTCATGTATTCATATGGATCAGGGCCTGTTTCAATTAACAAGGTTCAATGAAACCAGACCTGGATAATACATTAAGTGAAGTGTTTCAATGTGATTTTCAGTTCAGTGTTGTGTTACCGTACCGAGCTCCTGGACTTCATTCAGTATTTTGTCCAGCTTCGGTAACTCATTCCGCATTTTCACAAAGGATTCCCACATCACTCTCCTGCCCGTGATCCCTTCTCCATAACCAGACTGAAGAAGAGTTTGGAACTCTCTGTCCGGTTTCTCTTCTCCATGAGCTCAGTGACTACCTGTAAAGAACAACAGTGGAAGTGTTGAGGAGTGGGATGACGGACACAGATCAATTGCGAAACTATCTGTTCAGTGATGGGACGTTCCAGTGGTTTTGAGCACAGGAACAGTCACTGGCAGCCCCTTCATCCATTGTGTAAATCTCTGGACTCAGTCACTGGCAGCGAAACACTAACTGTAGAAATTACAAATCAAAGCATTATTGTAGCAGGGTGAGGGATCACTGACTCAGGTTTAAAGTGATTAGTTTCCTCTGTCCTTCATTCTCCGATGTTACGTCAGACTACTGACCAACAGCACAACTCACTTGTTCAAAAGCAAGACACAGCAGATTTTGGAAATCCAAAAATAAACCACAAAATGCTTGAAATATTCAGCAAATCAGGCATCATCTGTGGACAGATGATATCGCTTTTATATTTCAAATCATTCATCTGGATGCAGCAACGCAGGAAAGCTCCACTGACTCAGCAGAAGTATTTTAACTGACGGGGACAGTTGAATAACTGCATTTATCACCAGGTAATCTCACTCAATTCTGTTCATTTAATCAGTCACCAACCAATTACAAGAATGAAATATCCGATCACTTTACTCATGCCGACAGTTCTCTTTGGCACATCCACTGCTGATACAAAACGTCAGCGACCTGAACCACGTATCCAGCAACGGGATTTATTCAGAGATTTTCCTTCAACATCATATGCAATCCAGATAAAAACAATTCCAGAGAAGGACATGAATGTAGAATGGACCAGAGAGAAAATAAATCTGCAGATAACATCAAGGACGGTGGTTGATGGTTGGTGTGAATTCAGTGGGCTGAAGGGCCTTTTTCTGTGCTGTTTATCTCCCCTTTGGGAAGCAGTGATGGTGTAGTGAGAAAGCCCATGGCTGTCACGTGACGTTAACGACACTGACCCCCGCTGGTCTGAGGACAACATCGCTCCTCGGATCGGAAGTGATACCACTGTCAATCAAGGTGCAGCTCCACCCCTCCTCAAGTGTGAGCGTACCTTTTGTCTCTGAACTTGCCTGACCATTGGCTGTGGAAAACACCTTTGTCCTTGACCCCGAAACCTTTGGCCTGTTTAAATCACTCAGTGAGGCTCCACTCTGCCTCCCAGTACCATAAGAGGGGTTGCAATCCCCTGGCCCTCCCTCTTTGACGAACCCAGGAGTAATAAAGCAACGCTGTAGACATCACTGGTAAGATTGCATCACCACGTGGTTTGGGAGCGTTCCACTCAGACTCAGGGAGCATTAAGGGCCAATGCTGGTGTGGGTCAAGCATTGAAGTATTATATCCTGATGTTGTACATTATTATTGCGTGCTTGTATGTATCAGTGTGTGTGTGAGAGTGTATCTTATCTTAGTTGTGATACCCCCTCACGTTCACGGTCTCCTGCGTGTGTGTGAGTGTGTAGCTGTTCCCATCCATTCTGTCCCCGCGTTTGCCTTTGTGATTAAACTAGTTTTGATCCCCAACGCTCGTGTCCAGAGTCCTTCATCCTTAAGGCCGAAATGAACCATTTCACAAAATGGATGGTAAGGAAAGGGAGAGGTTATGGGATAAAATTCCGGTGAGGAAGTCGAGTTGGGAAACAAAGGGAGGTGGGTGATCGGTGGGGAAAATGGGAGTCAGATCGAGTCATCTTGAGGAGGGAATTGAAGTCATAAGAGGCTGGGGCGGGTGACAAGAAGGGAAATGAGCCTGCCCGTGTTGGAATCTGATGTAAGAAAGTGCATAAATGGGAACAACGTAACGGAGAGAAGATGGAGCAGATGATGGGGGAAGGGATCCAGTGCGTAATAGGTGGATGGAACCAGGTGGGTGGGCCTGTGGAAACCCCACACATGGGTGATGGGAGCAGGAAGGGGCTATGGTGGATCGGAAGGAGGGAGGAGAACATGGGAAGTGCGGGTTACCTAAGATTGGAAAATTCAATGTTCCGACCACTGGGTTGCAGACTATCCACGCAGAATGTAAGGTGTTGTTCCTCCAGTTTGTGTTGGGCCTCACCCTGGTAGTGGAGGAGGCCGGGGACAGGCTAGTGGGTTTAGGAATGGAAACGCTATTTGAAACAGCATGAATCCGGGAGCTCAGACGGCTATTGTGGACAGATCGTAGGTGCTCGGCAAACCAGTCGCATAGTCTGCATTTGCTCTCGTTCATGTGGAGAAGGCCGCTGAATGCAGGAGGCGAGGTTGGAGGAGGGTGCATTTGAATATTTGCCCCATCTGGATGGTGGTTAGGCAGGTGGTGTAGGAACTGGTGTGACACCTCCTCCGGTTCCAGGGAATGTTCCAGAGACTGGGGAGTGATGAGTGGACCAGGGGGTTACAGAGAGAGGGTGGTCATTTCTATTTGCTGTCACAGCATCAACAGCGTTGACATCCCCCACTTCCCCCACCTACTCCAACGTCACACCAAGGAAGGAGCTTTCCACTCACTTCGTACCAAATCGACATCAGCGTGAAAACCGCCGACAGGGGTAGTGCTGTTGTCATCTGCAGATTGACTTCTACCTTCGAGACCCAGATCTGGCTTCACCTGCCCATCATCTTCCATTGTCACCTTCCTGTCTTATCACATACCAACACTTGCAGACGCTCGTGTCCCTACTTGTTTTCGTCCAGCCTATGTATCTTCATCCTTACTTCCCGCAAACTTGGCTCCATCTGCTCCCCACTTTTTCCCCACCTTGTCTGTGTCCACCCTATCATCCACCACCCTCAAGCCTCATCCCTCAAGGACAACACTGATTGAATCAGAATGTGCACTGGGTCACCGCCAGTGTGGGGCTAATTTTCCATGACTTGATAATGATATGACAGGACTGTGGGGCTTTGAACTACTCCATTGGCTGTGGGATCATCGAGCTGTCGACAAAGTCAGAAGGCGGGGCAGAGCAATGCAGCATCCTTTCTGATTGGCTTATTTTGAGCTTCATCAGTGAAAGGCAGGCTGAAACGAAGCAGCTGGGAAATGCAAGTGCAGTGTTTGAGTGCAAGTCCTGAGGCTGTGGCTTGAGAGTCTTCGGCGAGGACACTGAGTAGGGAAACGGGTAAAAGCAGGTTAAGATTTTCTTCAAAAACTAATCTCTTCGGATCAGTGCAGCAGGGATGGCCGTGAGTGCAGTGGTCGCTCCTGCTGCAGTGTGTGAAGATCAGGGAAACTGAAGTGCAGCCCACTGCAGCTCCTGAGTGGCCGCGTTAAGGAACTGGAGCTGGACAGACTTAACATCATCCAGGATGCTAATGTCATCCTCGACAAGAGTTTTACCGAGGTTGTCACAACTAAAGGTGCAGGCAGCAGCTGGTTGGGTGACCATCAGGAAAGATACATGGAGCAGGCACACAGCGAAGGATTCCCTTGTGGTCATTCCCCTCAGCAACAAGTGTACGCCTTTGGATACTGCTGGAGGCATGGCCTATCAGGGGAAGGCAAGAGCAGCCAGATCTGACCCTCAGTGAGGGAGGGAGGAGCCAGCAGGTCAACAATGATCGGAGTCTCAATAGTTGGGGAACCGACAGGATATTCTGTGGCCGCAAAAATATGGAAAGGTTGGTGGGTTGCCTTTCGGGTGTCCGAGTGTCTTGGAGCGGTGGCAGAACATTCTTAACTGGTGGGGGGGCATGAGAATAAGCATCCAGAGGTCATTTACACTCTGGCACCAACGATAGAGGTGGAAAAGGGGATGAGGTCCCGCATTGTGAGTATCGAGATGAAAGAGGCTGAAAAGCATGACCGATGGTAATAATCTCCGGATTACTCCCGGTACCACGTGCTAGTGAGGACAGGGACAGAAAGGTTGAACAGATGAACGGGCGGCTGAGGAGCTGATGCAAGGGGCAGGGTTTCAGGTTCTTGAAACCTCTCCTGGGGCAGGGGCAACCTGCACAAGGGGGCAGATTGCACCCCTACTGGAAACCGACACCCTGGCAGCTCCTTGCCTCACAAAATTTAGACCCGATGCCGGATCCGTGGGGCACAAATTGATCA
>JARFYF010000079.1:617829-628136 GCA_030265395.1 Rhina ancylostomus
TCGGCGGTGTTGTGGATAGTGTGGAGGGCTGTCAGAGCTTACAGAGGGATATTGATAGGATGCAGAGCTGGGCGGACGTGTCAAATGGAGTTGAATCCGGAGAAGTGTTACACATTGGAAGGAGAAACTCCAGGGCAGAGTAAAAGGTAAATGGTAAGGTACTGGGCAGCATAGAGGGAGCTGGGTGTTCATATCCACACATCAATGAAATGTGCCTCACAGGTGGATAGGGCAGTTAAGAAGTCCTATGGGATGCTAGCTTTCATAAGTCGTAGGATCGAGTTAAAGAGCCGCGAAGTGATGATGCAGCTTTACAAAACTCTAGTTATACCACACAGAGTATTGTGTTCAGTTCAGTTGGAGAGGTTGAAGAGGCGATTTACCACGATGTTGCCTGGATTAGAGTGTATGGAATATGAGGGCAAGCTTAAAGTGCTATGGCTTTAATCAGTCGAGAGGAGGAGGATGAGGGGATACATGATAGAGGTGTATAAAATAATGAGAGGAATAGATAGAGTAAGCAGCCAGCTCCTCTTTCCCAAGGCACCAATGCTCAAGACAATGGGGAACGGCTTTAAAGTAGTGGGTGGGAAGTTCAGGGGAGATGCCAGAAGGAGGTATTTCACAGAGAGGGGTTGGTGCATGGAATGCGCTGCCTGGGGTGGTGGTGGAGGCAGATACGTTGGAAAGGTTCAGGAGATTGTTGGATAGGCCAAACGATTGCCCTCCAATAACATTGTTATTCACCTGGCTGAACTTGCTTTCCATTGAACAACTGCTTCAACGCCACTCACTTTCTCCTGACAAAGGTGTAATCATTGACATTCACACCGGCCGAAGCCGCGCCTGTCCTTTCGTGGGATATGTGATACGGTATTTATTTCAGTGACGCCCAGGCCCAATCCCTCAGCTCTTTTTCAGATACAACGATAGCTACATTGGTGCTGCTTCCTGTACTCACACGGAACTGAAAATTAGATATGCAGCCAAATTCATGTCTCATTTTCATACAGTCAACCCCTGACTCTTCCCTTTCGTTTCTGCATCTGTCTCAGTCTGAGGATATAGGCTCCCTATTAACATCCATTACACCCACTGACTCCAAAGGGTCCTTCCGTTACTTCTCGTCCGCGGTGCCTTCTGAAAAGACTTTCTTCTACACTTTCTTCCTGAACGCTTCAGAACAACGTGGCTGAACCAGTCAAGTGTGTTAATGTTAAGTGAAAATAACAAAGAGGGATCTGGCTGTGGTCCACTCAAATCATCCTTTATAGGTGGCCTGAAGCCAGATATCGCCAGAATGGTTAGGTTAACAGATTGAAATTGAAATGAACCTAACACTTTATAGAGCCCGTCAGTGGATATCGCTTACCAAGCGGAACGAGACATGAAAGTTCGAGTTCGACCATTTCAGGCAGGATTACTCGCTGACCACCGTCAGTAGCGAGACTGTTGGCATCGGGTTAGATTGTTGATTTTCTCGTGGTTTTATTTGTAGTTTGAGCTATTATTGCGCTTGCTTTTATGTTTACATAATCATCTGTTGTTCTGTAAAATTGTCGTAACTTGTGGGATATTTGACTCGATTCTTCTGCAGTTTCTCAGTCTGTAAAACTGAAGTGTAACTCAGACAGCACATTTCACTGCCTGTTATCAGAAGTTTCGCGGATCCAACCAGTTTCCATCCGTTTGCAGTAAAATGCGGAGCACGAGGACACGTTCTTTGTTCTTCCTTTTACTTGCCTTGCGTGCTGGGACAAGCTAACACCGCCTGACCTGCAGGCTGATGAACATGAAATGAAGCGACTGGAACTATACAACTAGTTCATTCTTGCCTTCGAAGAACATTATGGACAACATAGAATATAGAACAGTACAGCACAACTGTACTGTACAGTACACCTTCGGCCCGCAATGTTGTGCCGATATTTAAATCTCGTCTCAGACCATCTAACCCCTTCCTCCCACATATTCCTCCATTTTAAATTCCTCCATATGGTTACCAGGTAATCTCTTGAATTTGATCAATGAACCTGCCTCCGCCACCGCCCCAGGCAGCGTATTTCAAACCCCAAACACTCATTGGGTAAAAGAAAACTATTCCTCTGATATCTCCCTTGAACTTACTGTAAAACCACAACCTCTTGTGCCCTATAAAAGAGACTACGGCTGTCTACTCTTTCTATTCCTTTTAATATTGTGTACACCTCCACCAATGTCAGGGGTAAGTTTTATTACACAGAGTGTGGTGGGTGCGTACGGGCAGGCACAGGCCGGCTGGGGACGGACGGACACATACGGGATTGGTACGGACGGACACAGCGGGAGTGGGTACGGATAGACACAGCCGGGATGGGGGACGAAGAGACCCAACCGGGATGCGGATGGAAAGACACAGCTAGGGTTGGGACGTACAGACACAGCCGGGGGGCAGTCGGAGGGACACAGAGACACCTGCAGTGACCCCGGATCCCTCCTACACCCCAAGGACGGGCGTTCGAGGCTGAACCTCTGGCTGAAAATAGGGCCTAATGTGGGGATAGAGAGGAAAAAGGGGTTCGCCAGGGGACTGGGCCCTGCTTCTGGGGAGAAGGTAGCGTCTCCGGAGGGAAGTGAGGGGGACGGGCCTGCGGGGATCACTCCCCGAGGGCCGGCATGGAGTCGATGGGCCAAGCGGCCTCTCCTGCTTCTCACCGATAGATCAGTCAACTCACCGGCTCCGGCCGCAGGAAGCCGCTTCACCCGTCGGTGGGAATACCCGCTCACAAACACCGCCAATTTGCTCCGGTGGGAAATGGGAATAAATAAAATGCGGCACATTTGCTTTGAGGTTTGTTGGGGTTTGACCGGGAATTTGCGGGGGGAGCTGGAGGCCTCGTCTGCTGTAGTAACGAATAGACGGTTGCGGATGTTGTTTCCTGATTCAAGAAAGGGAGTAGAGATAGCCCAGGAAATGATAGACCAGTGAGTCTTACCTCAGTGGTTGGTAAGCTGACGGAGAAGATCCTGAGAGGGAAGATTTATTAACATTTGGAGAGGTATAATATGGTTAGGAATAGTCAGCATGGCTTTGTCAAGGGCAGGTCCTGCCTTACGAGTCTGATAGAATTTCTTGAGGATGTGACTAAACACATCGATGAAGGGAGTGCAGTAGATCTGGTGTATATGGAATTCAGCAAGGCATTTGATGAGATACCAATGCAAAGCTTATTGAGAAAGTAAGGAGGCATGATGTCCAAGGGGACATTGCAGTGTGTATCCAGAACTGTCTGGCCAATAGAAGGAAAAGAGTGGTTGTTGAAGGGTCGTATTCTGCATGGAGATCGGTGACAAGTGATGTACCTCAGGGGTCTGTTCTAGGACCCTTCATCGTTGTGAATTTTAAAAACGGCCTGGGTGAGGAAGTGGAGGAATGGTTTAATAAGTACGGATGACACAAAGGTTGTGGATAATATAGACGGATGTCAGAGGTTACAGCGCGACACAAATCGGATGAAAAGTTGGGCTGAGAAGCGGCATATGCAGTTCAACCAAGATAATGTGAAGTGGTTCATTTTGGTAGGTCAAATATGATGGCAGTGTTAATGATAGACGCTTGGCACTGTGGAGGAGCTGAGTGATCTTGGGCTGCGAGTCTACAGGACGCTCAAAGCGGCTGCGCAGGTTGACTCTGTCGTTAAGAAGGCAGATGGTGTGTTGTCCCTCTCCTTATCAATCGTGGAATTCACCTCAGGAGCTATATCAGACCCTGGTCAGACCCCACGGAGTAATGTGCTCAGTTCCGGTCATCTCACTACAAGAAGGATGTGGAAGCCATTGAGAGTGCAGAGGTGATTTAGAGGGATGCTGCCTGGAATGCGGAGCATGACCTATGAAAACAGTTTGAGGAAACTCGGACTTTTCTCCATGGGACGACGGAGGATGAGGGCGTACTTGAGAGAGGTGTATAAGATGATGAGAGGCATTGATCGCGATAGATAGTCAGAGACTTTTCCAAAACCATAGAACCATAGAACAATACAGCATAATACAAGCCCTTCGGCCCACCATGTTGTGCCGCCCATCAAACCACATTTCCCCAGGGCTGAAAGGGTTGCCACAAGAGGACACAGGTTTAAGGTGCTGGGGAGTAGGTAGAGAGGAAATGTCAGGGGTAAGTTTTTTACTCAGAGCGGTGAGGGCGTGGAATTGGCTGCCGGCAACAGTGGTGGAGGCGGATTCGATAGGGTGTCTGAAGAGACTTTCGGATTGGCACATGGAACTTCGAGAAATAGCCTATGTGTAAGCCGAGTAATTTCTAAGGTAACGACAGGTTCTGCACTGCTTTTTGGGCCGAAGGGCCTGAATTGTGCTTTACGTTTTCTCTGTTGCTATGTCAGATCTATTCTTGTGAACATAACAATACGCCGAAGTGGACCACTCGGACCCTGGACCCTGCTGCTCCAGAGAATGACATCATGACTGATCTGATTTAAACTTTGAGTCCACATCCCCACCTTCTCTTCCACGTTACCCTCCGCCCCCAATGCTTGTCAAGAATCTAGGCGTTGAACACAATCAAAGACTTTGCTGTCGCTGCCCAATGAAGACAGGAGATCCAAACACCCACAATCAACCCAGACAAAAAGAAGTAAGACATTTTGTAAAAAGGAGCCGGTGTTGGCTGTGCAGCTCTTGTTGCCCTTACGTTGAAGCAGTAACCCCGGTTCTCGCACTGTTCATAATCCTGACATAAGTTGTGGAAAACAACAATTTCACAACACGTGTCAGTGATAATAAACATGATTCAGAATCTGAAAATCTCAACCGTGCAAACAGGAAACAGCAGGAACCCAAGAATCAGCACCGCCAGAAGAGGGTTGAAACAGAGCCAATGTCTCCTGGATCACTGATCCAAAACACCGACAATGGGATGAATGGAAATAAATATCGGAAGCGAAATGATTCTCACCTTAAATCCCCAAGAAGGCTATGTGTCTGCGTCGATATATATTCAAGCCATGTCCTTCTTACTTGATTTCAGCCAGTCGGGTGAGGCATTACTGAGTGACTTGGGAGGTGGAATTATTGCTCAGTGAAACTCAGAGCTCAGTGTCTGTGCGCAAGCAGTTGCCTGTCCTTAGATCGGATTCCAACCCACACATTCCTCAGAACAGGGAGCGGCCTTGCTGCTAAAATCCAGTCCAACCGGTTCTACAATGCACGCTCACCTCCAACTGTGAACAAAGTTGGTTTATTATTGCATTTACCCCTTTCTACTGCAGGGAATATCAGTAAAATCCATAACTAGACGCAAATAACATTAACTCCGGTCTCGAAACGGAAAGGTTACCTGTTACATTTCCTGCCCGACTTGTCTTGAATGTCCAGCATTTCATTTACACCTCAGACTCCCATCATCGGCAGTTTGTTCTTTGATCATTCTGAGGGCTTCTTTACATAAATCAATCTGCGGCATTCAGAACTGCGGCAGAGCTTACAATAATACCCCACGGTCTTCCTGTTATTCTTGACAGAGATTGAGGTTGGTGACGTGAACCTCCCCCGTGGGACATTCCAAATATCCCGACCGTGTGAGAAATGCTGTTCGCACAGACTCAGTATAAACCAGCCTCTCACGTTGGAAGAGGACGGCACACGTGTGGTCCCGGGTAACAACGGACTGAACTCCCGCGAGAGCGATAATTAACCTGTACCTGTGTGTCCACCCTGCACGGAGAGTTCAGTTTTGGCTGTTGGTCCCGGGGCCGCTCGGTTACATCCGTAAATATTCCGATAACGAATGAGTTCGTCGCACATTACAGATGAAAAATCCCCGGCCTGGGGAACACGTGGACTGCGGCAGTAGCGATTTCACCCACCCTCACTGAGCGGCCGGATCCCCGGGCCGGGAAAGGGAAGGTGGGGGGAGGAATGGAGGAAATAGATGGGAACATCAGAGGCTGCGTGAACCTTTCGTCAAGGCCGCAAGTAGTTTCTCTCTGGATTTCCGCGAAAACCTCACAAATTATCTCCATGTTATTCCATCCCAAACAATGGGGTGAATGTTTTCTGTTTAACTCAGGGAGTCCCAAGCTGTCAATTTGATCCACCCTTGGTTCTGGGAGGTTCTGAACTCCGCCCTGTGTGTGAACGGTGCTCCGCGCCGCAGGAAGAGTTTCACTTCAAACATTCCGCACCTGTCCCAGGACAGAGATCCAACTTTCTGCTGAAATCAAACCAAAGCCCTTCGGCAATTTGTCCAATTCTGAACAAGTTTGGCCAAATTTCCCTCTCGTTTCAAGGGAGTTCAGAAGCACTAATCTTAAGAGATTGTTACATTTCCATCTGGACCATTGCGGCGCCAAACCCGGCAACCCCCTTGCCCGCAGTTAATATCAGACGTTGTTTTACATCCGAGGTTGTTGATTCACACTCCGCCAGAAACGTTTGTGGAATTTGTCTCTTGAAAGAGAATCGTCCTGGATATGATATCAAGTTTGGATATTGAAAGTACCAGAACTATTGTATTTGTAATTTCTTTGGTGAATCCTTCTGGCACATTTTGCCCCGTGTGAAATTAATACCTTTATCATATTGAACAGTAATTACATTGAGGCACAGAGCATAGAAGCAGGCCCTTTGGCCCAACTGCTCCATGCTGACCGAGATACTGATCTCTCGTCCCATTTGTCCGCGTTTGACCGATGTCCCTCCAACCCTCCCGTCCATATACTCGTCCAAGTGTCTTTTAAATGTCGTTGATGTACCTGCTTCAACCTCTTCCTCTGAGAGAACATTCCATGTGAGACCTGAGACCAGAACACAGACAGCCACCCACCAACCCTCCAGCCCCCAACACACACAACGCTGTGCTGCCTCCCCGAATTAATCCATGTTTTCCACTGCATTTACTTATCATCACTAATTCTGGAAAGGTGACATTTCCGAGAGGAATTCATTCCTTTCACCCCAGCGCATTCAGTCAGGTCCTTGGCGAACCAGATACGATATACTGGATGCTCTGCACAGTGACAGCGGTATCCATTCTCCGTCAGAACTGGATATTCCAGCAGTCTTGTGCACGCAGTGGCAGGAATTTGTTGGAGAGCGAAATGATACATTATGTTGGTCTTTATTGCAAGTGGGTCGATGGTTAGAAACATCACGTATTATTACAATTGTACATTGTATTGGTTGAGACAGACCTGGAACACTGTGTATGGTTTCAGTCCCCTCACTTACAGAATCACTGACATACCGTCATCGGAGGCAGTCGAGAATAGATTCATTGCACTAATTCAGGGAACAAGACGGTTTCCCGTCAAGACGAACTAAAGAACTTACATCTATTTTCCTTGGGGTTCAGAAGAATGAGAGGAAATCTTACTGACACATCCAGGTCCTGTGGGGCGTCACAGGGTAAATGCCGGTAAATTACAATAACGAGAGAATTTGGCACAAATGTCACAGTTAAGGACAAGTGGGCGACCATTTAAAACTCATACATGTTGGAACTTCCTTTCAAAGAAAGAGATGGATTTTCGAAGAAGACCTCGATGAACATCTGAAAAATCAGGAATGGGCAACTGGCAGGGAAACGACACTGAGAACTGGGGCAGTTCAGCCAGGGAACGGCAGGGCAGGACGGAGAGGTCGAGGGGCCGACTCCTATTCTAACTTTTTAAGTTCTTGTCTTCATACGGTTGTAAAATTATACACTTGTGGATCAACAGTAACACGGTGGGTGTTACGCAAGAAAATGATGGAATGGATGGATCGCTGTTCCCATTCCAGATGCTGATGTCCAATCCTTAGAGGTGCTGATGGATCAGGATGTAAAGCATTCCCAAAACTCCGTTTCCACTTTCTGACTGTGAACGCGGGGCGATGGCTGGGCACCTCCTGTGTGAAATGCACCGCATTCAGTCACGGTCTGAGCCCACACACATATTGGTTGCATCCGGCACTGTGAACCGCAACTCACAGCGGCAAAAAAACTTCTTGAAATCAGCAGAGTGTGGATGAGAGCAAGTATGTCCTCTCCATATGCACAAAATTTGGAAACCGCACCATGATTATTTGTAGAGCGCCTCCCCTGTTGAAGACAGGAGCCAGGCGTCCCTTTGATGCAACAGGCAATCACTCGACCTCCACGGCACCATCTCCCTTCTGGTTTCACGCCAGTCTCTCCTTTCCTTTACTCCTCTGCCTTGGCATTGCAAGTACTTGTCTCAATATTTCTCACACATTATGGGGATCTCGAATCCCACCGCCAAAGCAACCAGTGCATTACCTATTTCAACCATCCATGCATGATGAAAAATACATTCCCAGATCTACTTTAAACCTCTTCACCTTCACACTGAACCTCTGCTGTGGGTGCATGTTTTCTACTACCTGCTCTGCACCTAGCCCACATAATTCCGGACACCTCGAGCGGGTACCCCTTCAGCTCACTGCTCTCAGCGGAAAAAAATATCCACCTGTCGCGTCGCTCCCCACAGCTGAAACCCTCCGTCCCATGCAACTGTCTCTGCACTCTATTTAATGGAGTCCTGTACTTTCCATCGAGTGCCGACCAGCACGGTACCCAGTACCCCCAGATACTGCCCAACCACCGTTCCATAAAGCAGAACCATGACTTCCCCGCTCTTGTTTCTATGGTCACGCAGCTAATAGAGACACGTGTCCTCTGAATCTGCCTCACCACCTTATCATAGTATCACCTTCAGCGATCATGGACCTGCAGGGTCGCTTTGTTCCTCCATACTGCCCAGGATCCTACCATTGATGTGTGAACCATTTCCAGATTTGTCCGCCCACTGTGCATCACTTGGCACTGATCGGGATCATGGTCCATCCACGTATCCTGCTCTGCCTTCATCAACCACCGATTAACATGGTCCTGTGTTGAGGCTATCGTCCATCCGATGTAAACTATTTCTTGTGCCATCCGCAAACCGATTAACAATAGGCATGCATGATTGTCCAAATCAGGAACATACCTACAGTGAATGAGGTCCCAGCAGAGACACCACTGGATACCACAGGAACCACCTGACTCCAACACCTCCTGTTCCTAATTTTAGTGCCTCGGGTTCCTGGGAGTAAACATCAGGAAAAGACTTTCCTGGTCCAACCACGGAGATGCCACGGCCAAAAAATGTTTACCAGCGCCTCAACCTCTTCAGAAGGCCAAAGAAATTTTGGATGTCCCAACTGACCCTCACCAATTTGTATCGATGCATCATAGAAAGCGTGTTGTCCGGATAAATGACGGCCTGATAATGCAACTGTTCTGCCTGGGACCGCAAGAAACGGCAGAGAGATGTGGGCATACCTAAACACACCACAGAGACTAACCTCCCCTCCATGGACTTCAGAGGGTTCGAGGGCTTCGGGTCGGAGGACTTCAGAGCAGTTGTCTTCTTTTTCCAGTTTCATTAGGGTTTTAATACGGTTGGAATTATCAGGGTTAGATTTTTATGATGTACTTTAAAAGTGTTTTAAAAGTTTTATTAACTCGTCGTGTAGGGGCTGTACTGCGCAGGCGCGGGGCGGACAGTTGAAAAAAGCGGAGTGAGGAAAGAAGACTTCGGTGGCGTCGAAGGCTTCGGCCCGAGGACCGGAGCAGCTAAGGTTTTCTTTTTATCATTTTTATTCGGGTTTTAATTATCAGGGTTAGTTTTTAATAGGGTTGTAATTATCAGGGTTAGATTTTTATAAAGGTACTTTTATAAATGTTTTAAAAGTTCTATGAACTGGTCGACTAGGGGCTGGACTGCGCAGGCCCGGCGGGGACAGTTTAAAAAAGACAAACATGCTGCAGAGTAGTCAGCGTCGGAGTGGGCAGATGAGTGAGAGGCAGCAGAGTGTTCGGGATTCGGCTCAAGGAGCTTCGGCTTAAAGGGGCAAGGAGGGTAAGTAGCTGGTACGTAGGTAAAGGTAAGATTTACCTGTTGTCTATTATAGATTTGTCGGTGGGATTACCTTGGGAAAAATGTAGTCAGATGGAGAAGAAGCTGATTGATGTGGGGGCTCGTGGACCTCGCTGTGGTCCACGATGGCCACATCTGCAGTAAGTGTTGAGGCTGGAGGAACAGAGAATCAGACTTTATGAGATGGAGTCGCAGTATCAGTGAGATGGAGAGTTATTTAGACCACGGTACATCAGGAGACCGTCACCCCCTTAGAGCAGGAACTTCTGGGGTTCAGGTGGTAGATAGAATGGTGACTGTCAGGGGATGGAAGAGCAGGAAGTCAGACAGAACAGGGAACTCCGGAGGCTGTTCCCCTCAGAAACAGGTTTTCAGACTTGGAGGCAG
>JARFYF010000079.1:690360-703196 GCA_030265395.1 Rhina ancylostomus
CAATTCCCAGAGCAACGCGGCCGGACCGGGCAGTGACAGGTGGGGAGTAGCGGGGTGCCGCAGGGTCAGGTGTACTGACCAGGCGGTGGAGTGACAGGGATCACAGGGCTGTTCTCCCGGGCTGATGCTCGCCGACTGCACTCCCGGTGTGCTGACGCCTGGCGTGTCCCAAATGTGGGACCCTCGACTGTAAAAATGTGTGGTGGTGGGGACTGTGTTCGCTCTCCCTTATCTTCAGTCAAACCTAGAATTACATCCGACTTGTTCTGACCTGATCCTGCGCCTCTCCTTTGTCGCCTGTGGGAACGGAGACTTTCAGTGTTCAGAACGAGACTGATGCTGCCGCCCGTCTCGTCAGTTCTGTCGCCTCCGCCTCTCCAAATGACAGTTCGGTCTCCTGATCCTCCACCTGCACAATCTGTTGTCCTCTCAGACTACAGACCTGCGCTCTTCCCCGCCCAGGCTTTGTACCTGAGCCTGCAAGGACGAGTTTCTGACTCTCCCACATGGGACGCTTCAGTAACAGGCCGGTGGGTGGTTATCCCGCCCCTGCCCCGAGCCCCGAGCCCGGCGCTTCACTCTGGCACAAAGCGACCGTGAGTCACCCCCAGGGAGACTTTCTCCTCACCCTGTATCCTCGGCAGTAAGGCTCAGATCCCAAAACTGAATCAAGAAAAGGATTACACTGACCAAAGAGGGGTGTGCCTGGGAGTTACATAGAACATAGAACAGTATAGCACAGGAACAGGCCCTTCAGCCCCAACTATTGTGCCGAACCAATTGCATTAGCAATAAAATGCCCAACTAAACTAATCCCTTCTGCCAATACAATGTCCATATCCCACCACCTCCCTCTTAAACACCCCTATCGTGTTTGTCTCTACCACCACCCCAGGCAGCGCATTCCAGGCACCTACAACTCTCTGTCAAAAACTGCCTCGCACATCTCCTTTGAACTTACCCCCTATCACCTTAAATGCATGCCTTCTGGTATTAGACAACCCTGGGGAATGATGCCGGCTGTCGACGCAATCTGTGCCTCTCATAAACTTATAAACCTCTATCAGTTCCGCCTTCAGCCTCCACCACTCAGAGAGAACAACCCAAGTTTATCCAACCTCTCCTCATGGCACATGCCCCCTAATCCAGGCCGCAAATGGGTAAACCTCCCCTTCACCCTGTCCAAGTGCGCGACATCCTTCCTCTAATGGTCGAACAGAACTGCATGTAATACTCCAGATGCGGCCTCACTTAAGTTTTATAAAGCTGCAGTTGATGAGCGAAATATTGGAAGTGATTTCTCCCTGTCAGAAGTCACTATCCAGGCTCTCTGGGGTTCGGGGCATCATCGCAATTCTTCAGGAATTCCCGCGCATTGTTCAAAATTCACGGTCACCAGCATGGAGATGCCGGGGATTGAACCCGAGACCTCATACATGCAAAGCATGTGCTCTCCCACTGAGATACATCCCCGACACAAGGCAGCGGCTTTGAGACTCAGGAGACGGCAGATGCTGGAATCTGGAGCAACAAGCAATCTGCTGGAGGAACTCGAGCAGGGGTTCGACTCGGAGCGTTGAAATATCGTCAGGTCCTTTCCCACACAGATGCTGTTGGGTCACCTGGGCTCCTCCAGCACATTGTTTGTTGCAGCAACTTTAGAAGCGAACTCCCTCCTGTGTCTCTCCCGCTGGGCATAAATCGCTGCCATTGAAAAATAGAGGAAAAGAAATGGCGTAGACTATTCGGCCCCTCGTGTCTGCTCCCCCACTCAGTAACTTCATGGCTGATCATCCAAGATCGCTTCCCCGTTCCATTTTTTTTCACCTCCCTCTGTATAACAGTCGTGGGGAGAAATCATTCAGACTCAAACTGAATGATCAAGGCCAAACAAAAACCAAATGAAACACAACATTACACTTATCAGTTGCAAGGACGATTCATTCTGGTGAGAGGGAAGCGGAGCATCCGGACTCCGGACGTGAGAGCCCGCAGGGAGGGCTCCCACTGAGCCCAGTGAGGCAGCAGCAGGGAGCGGCCGCCTCGGGACAGCGCAGTGTTACCCAGCTGACAATGACACGCACAGCAAAAGCTGCCGGATCGCCAGCATCCCTGGGTGGGCTCGAACCACCAACCTTTCGGTTAACACCCAAACGCGCTGACGGATTGCGCCACAGATACACCCTGAAGGAAGCGGGAATAAATGGGCTGTTCCCGGGTTGGGAGACGGTGACCAGGGACCGGTGCTGGCACCCGGCTTGTCACAACCCGCATCAATGGTTTGGATCAGGGAGTCACGGACAATATGAAACAGAAAATGATGGAAATACTCAGCGGGTCGGGCAGCTTCTGTGGGGAGAGAAACAGAGGTAAAGTTTCAGGTCGCCAGGTGAAGGGTTCAGTCTCTGGGGTTCAGTCAGTGAGAGGTGATCTCATTGCTCCTCACACACTCTGGACCCACAGGTTCGGGACCGGAGCCAATGAATGAACCTCACTGATCAGTAATGAGGCCCATTGAGCAAGATGGAGCAGTTGGGAAGCTATGTTAGACAGGTCCTGATCAGGGTAGTTGAAACCTGGAACACGCTGCCCGAGGTGGAGGCAGGTACTTTCACCATGTTTAAGAAGTGGATGAGCATTGAAGTTGCCAAGATACAGTTGGCTATGAACCAAGCACTGATAAATGGGACAGGTACAGACAGCGAGTCGATGGTCAGAATAGGCACGGCAGGCCAAACGCGCGTCCTTCTCTGAAGCAGAGGTCACTGCGTGCCCTTCCCCATCTGCACTCTGAGCCATGCCGGTGACAGGTGTTCCCAGATTCTGGTTCTCTGTAACAAACAGAACGCTAACAGGAGGGTTTGACAGCAATTAGGATGGAAAGGAAAAGGTTAGAATTTGAAATGACACACATGCTGTCTGGTCCAATGGACCAGATCCTCCCTTGTTTACAGAATTTAGTCTCGGACCCAAACTCCCCGGGTCGCGCACCGTCCCGTCCCCCGGGACCCACTCTCCCATGATCGTGCACCGTCCCGTCGCCCGGGACCCACCCACCCCGGGTTGCGCACCTTCCGCTTTATCCAACAATGACACCCACGAAAGTACCAACCCCCACCCACCCTCTACGCCAACGCAGGAAATACCCCTCCCACGCACACCCAGCCCCCACGCAGGCTCTCCCACTCTGCCCCACCCACATGCCCCTCCCCAAACACCCACACCCTCCATCCTCACCCTCTGCACCCACACAGGGTTCTCCCCACCTCTGCACCCTACGCCCACAATGACGGAACTCTCCCCGCCCGGGGAATCACAACGAACTCATCCCACACAGACCCGAGTTTTAGCCCTGCCCCGGCGGAGCCCGGCCCCGGGCACCGGCCTGGCCCCGATTTACACAAACCCGGGACGGCCCCTTTCTCATCGACGCCCGAACAGAGAACCGCCGGGAATGCCTGGAGGACCAGGACCGCGCCACCAGTGGCCGGATGACCGAAGGGACAATGCAGCTGCCCGGCCGTTCGGCCCCTTCATTTTGACACCCACAACCTCCGCCTCAACTCCACCCACTGACTCTGGGAAAACTTCAATGACCATCAAACATTTTCCCGCTCAGCAATCAGCTGTTTAACTGATTCAGCCACAACTGCTTATCAGAGGCAGGGATGTTTATGGTCCACATTGTCAGGGTGTTTAGTTTACTGGGGGATATAACAGACTCACGGTGTTGAGTGGACTAATTCAGTGACGAGACATCGCTGACAATTCCCGTGTACATTGGGGTGGCCATCACACAACACTGACTTCAGTGGTGAAACCCTGTTACTTTCCTTCTTCGTCCAACCAGCTCAGTAAAACCACGTTTATCCAAACACTGACCAACGAGACTCTGCACTGACCAGAGCCGCCCCAGACCGGACCGTCCTGTGGAGCCCTCCCCGGGATCATCTGGGGATATGTGACCCCGGCCGGGACAAGCACCACACTGCCCAGCCCAGCCCAGCCCAGCGACCGCACGGCACAGCTGGGCACACAGCAGTTCTGCAGGGGAACATCATGTCCCACCGCCCTGACTTCAGTGCTGAAACCCGGGGAGTTTGCTCCGTTGTGCACCGGAAACCAGTGAAAACGGCGTGAAATGTTTCTGAATCAAAACGCTGCCCCGCCACCTGTGAGTCACGCACAGACGGCCCACCCACGACTGACGTCACCGTGCGTCACACGCGTCTGACGTCACACCTGGGCTTCCCGCTCCCGCGCTGCCCGCCTCGCGGACCTGACGTCACGCCCGCGCTGCCCGCCTCGCGCGGAGGCGGTTTAACGGCCAAGCGCGCGCACATCACCGCCACCTGACCCGCCCCGTCAACAGAGGAGGGTCGGGAAATCCTGTTCCGATTGGTGCGGGGGAACGTCAGTCACTGGTCATAACCAATAGCGGACCCCGCCTCCCGGTCAGAGCCCGCCTCCGGGTCCGACCTCCCAGTCCTGCGGCTGTTTCATTTGTGGCCGTTTCCCGCCGGCGGAGTTGGAGCCGTTCGTGAACCGGTTCCCCACCGACCGGTGAAGCGGCTTCCTGCGGCCGGAGCCGGGGAGCTGACGGATTCACCGGTGAATGGCAGCAGGAGGCCGGCTGTTCGGCCCATCGGCTCCATGCCGGGCCCGGGGGAGGGGGATCCCATTGAACTGGGGGAGGTGGTTCAGGGGGCGGACAGGACGGGGTCTGAGGGGAGGTTGTGTCCCAGTGGCGGAGGGAAGGGGCAGGAGGGAGTCAGCTGCGAGAGTCTCTGCCCCCACTGTGGTGACCACGGTGGTACCTGTCAGCTGGCGGGCGGTGGGCACTGGTGCGCTGTCACTGACACGGAATTGTGCAATTTCTGTTTGTGTGTTGTCTGAATCCGCCTGCTGGTGATGCTGCTGCAGGTTTTCCATTGGACCTGTCTCTCCCTGTACCTGTGCTCCGGGCAATGAACCCACCGGAGCTGCACACCCCGGGGAGGGTGCAGCGGGGTGGATCATATCAGCAGGGTACAGGGTGATGTGGGCAGGGTGGGGGAGTGGGAACAACAGGGCAGCTGGAGTCCAGTGGGGAAAATGTGAGGTCAGAAGGGACCGAAATGTTGAATGTGTTTAAATGGTGAGGGACTGAGATGCAGTGGGTAGTGAGGTCAGTCAACGGGATGTTGTGGTTATTGGGTAGAAGAGTGAACATGACGAAACACAATTATTTGGTGCTTTCTTGAGACTGCACCTGAGAGATTGTGCAAAATCTTGCTCTCCTTTCCTGAGAAAGGTTATTTAGTGCAAAGAACAAACTGCTTGAGGAACTCAGTGCGTCAGGCGGCATCTGTGGAGGGAAATGGACAGTCGACATCCTTCATCTGGACTGAAAGAATAGAGTCAGTATGATATATTCATGCAGTATGAATATAGTCAGGGGAGGTAGTCAATACGGGGAGGGTAAGGGTGGGGCAAGAGGTGGGAAGCAAAGGGTGAATCCAGGTGAGGAGGGTGATCGTCAGAGGGAGGGGCGGAAATAGAGACTGAGGCTGGGAGGTGGGGGCAACAGTGGGCTGAAGAAGATGGAATTTAATTCCATAGCTAGATAACAAAAAACAAGTTAGATCGTATTTGTAATAAAGAGTGCAATGAAGATTCACCATGCTGATTCCTGGAATGGTGGTGTCATCATATGAAGAAAGATCGAGTTGGCTAACCCTTTTAAAGATTTTCGGGGACTGAGACATGAACATTGAAATGCAGAACATCATTAATGGGCTTAACAGGTTGAATCACGGGTCCCAGTCTCAAGAAAAGGTATGGACTGTTGGGGACTGAGATGAGGGGAAATGTCCTCACTCTGAGGGTGCCAAATCTTTGGAAATCCCCACCACAGAGGGCTGTGAAGTCTCGGTCATCGTGTTCACCTGAAACAAATCGGTAGATCTGTGGAGACTGAAGGAATCGAGGAAATGTGAATTGGGAGAAACACGTAGCTGAGATGGGACAGCAGCTGTAATCTTCTTGATGGTTTGAGGGGCTGAATGGCCAACTCCTGCTGTTTCTTACTTTGTGATGTTTTGCTTTTCTTGTTAGTGACGCCGGAGGAATGCAGATAGAAATTAGAGTTTGTGCATAAAAATGTGTTGTCTCCAGGTAACTTAAGCCTGAGAGATTTCAATCAGCAATGCTCTTCTGACCCGCATCAGGAGCATTGTGCAGAGTTCAGTGGTCAAGAGTGGGTACAGAGCGGACGTGGGGAGAGTGACCCGTACCCCAGGACAGAACGGGAGGAGATGGGTCCGTCCTGAGTGCGGTAACTGTTCCCAGGGTTGAGGGAAACGCGGGGAAGTCTCCAGGTGCAGTCAGAAGAACAGACTGTCTTCTAATGTAGTAGTCCTGGGATTTAGTTTTGGGCTTGATTGGAAGGATTATTTTGGGATGTTGTGGAACTGAACGCAGATAGCATGAATCTGCACTGATTTGGTGGGGGGCGCGGGGGTGGGGGGGGAACTGAGGGTTCGAAAGATTGTTTTAAAATTAAATATGGGTTTGAAGCCCGAGGCTGCAAAACTCTGCCACAGGCAGAGAGCAAAATCGACTGCAACCTTCTTCAAAACTGCACAAGACCATAAGACATAGAAGCAGAATTAAGCCATTCAGCCCACCTCAAACATATCAGATCCCGAATGAACATCAGAACATAAGACCATGAGAAGTAGGAGCAGGATTCGTCCATCGGGCCTGCTCCGCCATTCAATAAGATCATGTTTGATCTGGCCGTGGACTCAGATCCACCTACCTGCCTTTTCCCCAGAACGATTAATTTCCCTACTATGCAAAAATCTATCTAACTTTGTCTAAAAAATATTCAATGAGGTAGCCACTACTGCTTCCCTGGGGCAGAGAATTGCACAGATTCACTACTCTCTGGGAAAAGCAGTTCCTCCTATCTCCGTCCTAAATCTACTCCACCCAAATCTTGATGCTATGTCCACTAGTTCTAGTCTCACTTACCAGTGGAAACAACTTTTCTGCCTCAGTGTTATCTATCCTTTCTGTAATTTTGTTCGGATGTCTTGGAGTGGAAAATCTCATCATGGGAGCAGATGTGGAAAAGGCGGAGAAATTGAGAAAAATGGATAAAATCCTTGCAAGAGACAGGTAGGCAGGAGCTGTAATCAAGGTATCCGGGTGTGTCAGTGGATTTATAGAAGATGTTGGTAGATAAAAAATCTCATGACATGGAGATAGAAAGATTGAGGAAGGAGAAAGAGGTGTCAGAGATGGTCCAGGTGAGTTGGAGAGCAGGGTGAAAATTAAAGGCGAAATATATAACACTCTCAAGTTCCGTTCGGGTCCAAGATTGGCACCAATGCCGTCGTCAATATAGCAGAGAAAGAGTTGAGGAATGGGACTAGTGTAGGCTTGGACATCTGAGATGTCCAACTTCTTTTCTAATCTGGGCTACCCCCCACCCCCCACGCCTCCCAGCTGTGGTCGAGAGAGCTCACACCTGTATCTCTGCCATTTCCCGCACCTCCACTCTCACCCACACCCCTCCCAGACCTAACAGGGATAGGGCTCCCCTTGTCCTCACATTTCATCCCACCAGCCTACGTATCCAACACATCATTCTCCGCCACTTCTACCATCTCCAATTGGACCCCACTACCCACTACCAAGCATATATTCCCCTCCCCACCCCTCTCTGCCTTTCACATGGACCGCTCTCTCCGCGACTCCCTAGTTCAATCCTTTTCCACCCCCTCCCCACCACCCATCCCGCTCCCACCCCGGCAACTTTCCACCACAGGTGCAACACCTGCCCTACAACTCCTCCTTCCAGGGACCCAAGCAGTCCTTTCAGGTGAGACAGAGAATCACCTGCACCTCCCTTAATATCATCTACTGCATTCTGTGTTCCAATTGTGGCCTCCTCTACATTGGTGAGACCAAACGCAGACTAGATGACCAATTTAGAGAACTCCTGCGGCTGTCCATAACCGCGATCTGCATCTCTCCGTTGCCAGTCTCGTCAACTACACCCCACCCCCACACTATCACTGATATTTCAGTCCTCGGCCTCCTCCATTGCCAGGAGAATTCCGAGCACAAACTGGAGGAAAAGCACCTCATTTTCCGTCTTGGAACCTTGCAGCCTTACGCTATGAACAATGAATCCTTCCACTTTCAGTAATTCCCAACCTTCTTCCCCACACAACTCTCACCATGCTTCTTATTTTTTCCCTTTCCTAGCCTATCTTTTTGTTCCTACCTTTTTTCTCTTTTTTCCCTTACCCATGTCCCATTCCCCAGTGGATCTGCTCTCCCTTTCTCCCTCGCACCTGCCTATCACTATCTCTTACCTGCATCTACCCATCATCAACCCACCCCACCTCCCCTCTTGTGTCCACCTATCACTGCTCTGCTTTTCCCTCCTATATCCCGGGCTTCCCCTTTTCCTACCTTCAGTCCTGAGGAAGGGTCCTGACCCGAGACATTGACCGCCTGCTTTTCTCCACGGATGCTGCCTGGCCTGCTGAGTTCCTCCAGCATCACCGTGTCTTTCATTTGGGTTCCAATATCTGTAGTCCTTTGTTTCTCTCGTCGACTATATTCAGTGCTCACAATATGGACTCCTCTACATCGGTGAATCCAAGCGCAGGCTACATGGTGATATGCAGAACACTTGCACACTGTCTGCAATGGCTATCCCAAGCTATCGGCTGCATGCCACTTCAACTCCCCTTCCTTCCACAATGACCTGTCCAACCCCTGCCTCCACTGCCAGGGTGACCTCCAATGCAAACTCAAAAGATTCTGCCTGGGTAGTGTGCAACACAAAGGCATGATTATTTTTTTCTTAATTTCAGGTAACCCTTACCTCTAGTGTTCCCCTCCCTCTCTCCTTCCAATCCACCGCTGGTCCTTACATTTTTGTCTTCTTTTCCCATACAAACCCCTCCTCAGAACCCCATCACCCATTTTCATCCCCCTCCACCTCCTGGTTCCATCGACCTACTATTCACACACTTCACTCACCAGGTCCCCTGCTCCATCTGGTTCCATCCGTCCAATGCTTCTCCCTTAATATCGTCTTCCATATATCAGATTCCAGCCTTTGGTCCTCACTTATTACCCTCCAGCAACCATGCCTCTGTCTCCCAACTTCACCGTCCCCAACTGGCTCCATCTCCCGTCATCCTTCACCCTATCACCTACTGGACCCTATCTCACCCTTCCTCCTCTCCTCTTCATGCCAGTTACCTTCCCTCTCCACTCTGTTCTGATTCAAGATCTTAACCCGAAGTATTGGCAGTTCTTCCCCCACAGAGGCTGCTTGACCCATTGTGTTGCTCCAGCATTTTCTTTTGCTCCAGATTCCAGCAACTGCAGTTTCTTGTGTCTCGCTCAACTGGACATTGTGTGCATCTCTCTCCATCTCCAGTTTCTTTCTGCCTCTTTCCTTCCCCACTCTCTAACTTCCACCCCGTTTGTAATGATGTTGTTAATCCAGTGCAGGGCACTGTGCATCTATGTTGCAGTTACTGCTGCTGTTAACTGTTACTCCAACAGAGTGCATTTGGAGGCACTCTGGAGCACTGTGATTGCAGAGCTCAGTGAACTCGGTTGGTAGAGCATCACACTTTTATTTTGAGGGTCCAGGGTTTAAATCCAACTGCTGACTACAAAGTGTAATAATTGGCCTTCTGTTGTGGAGATGGAGATTTGGGAAGTCCTAATCCCTTTTCCTGGACTTCCCAGGCCCAGCCTCCCGAGACGAAGACCCCCTCCCGACAAACCCTCGCTCCCTGGGAACAGTCTGGTGAATCTTCACTGCGCACTGTCTGTTGAAGTCCATCCTTCCTTAGGAAGGGGGAACAGACCCGTTCACAATAGCCCAGGTGCCACCCTTGTCTCATCAGAGCCCAGTGCAACTGGAGCCAGATGTCTCTAATCAATAGAACCCAAGACCAGAGGAGAACTTGAAGGCCACTCGTCCCCTTCTAAACTGCTCTGCCATTCGACAGCTTAATGTCTGATCCAGGCCACATCTCCTCTGTACTAATTTTCCTTGATCCCCTGATCTTTCAAAAATCTTTCTCCCTCCTCTGTAAATATCTCTGCAGCCCAAACTAGCTGGGTAGAGGGTTCTGAGTGGTGTAAGGAAGCAATATATCAAATCAGTTAGAACCAGGAATTGGCTGTCTGAAGGGGTAATGGAGGCAGAGAATTTTCCAATATTTAAGTATCTGGACAAGTATTTGTATTGCCAAGGCAGAGGAGAACATGGACTGCTGGCAACCTGAAAAATTGTTGCAAATAGGATCGTAATGGGCAGCATGGATTCGATGGGCTGGAGGGCCTGATTTCCCCACTTTATGTACCTGATATTTATGAAGTGCTCAGGTGACCAGAGTAATCCCAGTTCCCCACTGATTTCCCTGTAATCCGTTCTCCCCACATTCCGAACAATTCCACCATCAATACCTCTGCAGAGATCTGTAGACACAGCCCAGGATGTCACGGAAACCAGCCTCTCCTCCTTGGACACTTGTCTTTACCTCTTGCTGCGTTGGTGAAGCAGCCAGCATAATCAAAGACCCCACCCACTCGGGTGATTTTCTCTTCTCTCCTCTTCCATCAGGTAGAAGATCCAGGAGCCTGCGGGCACGGACCACCAGGCTTAAAGAAAGCTTTTATCCCACTGTGATAAGACTATTGAACGGTTCCCTTATATGATGAGATGGACTAAGACCTTAGGATTTACCTTGTTGAGACCTTGTACCTTATTGCACTGCACTTTCTCTGTAGCTGTGACTCTTTGCTCTGTACTGTTATTGTTTTTACCTGTACTACATCAATGCACTCTGTACTAACTCAATGTAACTGTACAGTGCAATGAATTGACCTGTGTGATCAGTATGCAAGACAAGTTCTTTACTGTACCTTGGTACAATTGACAATAATAAACCAATACCAATATCATGTCCAAAGACTCAGCTGCCATCTGTGATGAGTATGTCACCACCATCACAGACTTTATCAACAAGTGTGTTGAGGACTGTATACCAAAGAGAACAATATGGGTGTTCCTAAACTGGAAACCATGGATGAACCAGGAGATCCAACCTTTACTGAGGTCAAGGACTGCTGCATTCTAATCTGGTGACCATGACCTTAACAAGAAATCGAGATTTGACCTCTGGAAAGCAATCCAGAATGACAAGAGACAATAGCGGTTGGAAAGAAAATCCCAGGCCAGCCATCAGTCGTGGCAGGGCTTACATGCTATAATGGTCTACAAATCTAAGTCGGGCAGTATAGTTAACAACAGCACACCCCGTCCTGCTGAGCTTAATGTATTCTATGTGCGTTTTGAACAGAAGGGTATTGGATTGTCACCACCCACCCTGACAGCCTCCAGTGCAAGAACAGTCTTCCGGAGAGTGAACCCGAGGAAAGTATCTGGCCCAGATGCGGTCCCTGGCTCTGTGCTCAGATCTTGTGCTGATCAGCTTGCGGGGGTATTTGCAGACATATTTAACCTTTCCCTGCTTCAATCTGCATTTCCCACCTGTTTTAAGAAGACCACTATCATCCTGGTACCTAAGAAAAGCAAGGTAACATGCCTTATTGACTACCAACCAGTGGCTCTGACGTCACCATCAAGAAGTGCTTCAAGATGCTGGTCATGGCACGCATCAACTCCTGCCTCCCAGACAACCTCGACCCACTGCAATTTGTCTAATGCCGTAACAGGTCCTCAGTGAACCCCATCTCCCTGGCCCTACACTGATATCTGGACATTAAAGAGACCTATGTTAGAACATTGTTTATTGGCTACAGCTCCACTTTCAATACCAAATTTCCAAGTAAACTCATTACCAAACTCAATACCTCCCCCTGCAACTGGATCCATGACTTTCTAACCAACAGACCACAATCAATGAGAATAGGCAGCAACACCGCCCGCAGGATAATTCTCAACACTGGTGCCCCACAGGACTGCATTCAGCCCTCGACTCTACTCCTTATATACTCATAACTCCATGGCCAGATTCTGCTATAACTCCATTTATAAGTTGATACCACCGTAGTAGGCTGTATCTCAAATGATGACTTGGAGTACAGGAAGGAGATAGAGAGCTTAAATGGCAACAACCTTTCCCTCAATGTCAGCAAAACAAAAGATCTGTTCATTGACTTCAGGAAAGAAGGTGGTGTACATACTCCTGTCTGCATCAACGGTGCTGAGGTCGGTTGAGAGCTTCAAGTTCCTAGGAGTAAACATCACCAATACCCTGTCCTGGTCCAACCACATAGATGCCATGGCCAAGAAAGCTCACCAGTGCCTCTACTTCCTCAGGAGGCTAAAGAAATTCAGTACATCCCCTTTGGCTCTCACCAACTTTTATTGATACACCATAGAAAGCATCCTACCTGGATACATCACAGCTTGGTACGGCAACTGCTCTGCCCAGGACTGAAGGAAACCACAGAGTTGTGGACACAGCCCAGCACATCAAGGACACCAGCCTCCCCTCCTTGGACTCTCATGCAGCTTAACCTCTTTACCTCTCACTGCCTTGGTGAAGCAGCCAGCATAATCAAAGACCGCACCCACCCAGGACATTCTCTCCTCTCTCCTCTCCCATCAGGCAGAAGATACAGGAGCCTGAGGGCACGTACCACCAAGCTTAAGGACACGTACCACCAAGCTTAAGGACAGCTTCTACCCCACCATGATAGAACTATTGAACGGTTCTCTTATACGAGGAGATGGACTCTGACCTCATGATCTACCTTGTTGTGACCTTGCACCTTATTGC
>JARFYF010000079.1:716130-738571 GCA_030265395.1 Rhina ancylostomus
ATTCTGTCCCTGCGTTTGCCTTTGTGATTAAACTAGTTTTGGTCTACAAAGCTCGTGTTCCAGAGTCCTTCATCCTTAAGACTGGAAAGAACAATTTCACACAACAATACTTCAACACCATTCTGAGTATGTAAAATTACAAAAAAAAATCATGCTTTCTGAAATTAAAACTCAGTTCACAGACTCAACAGTGAGCAATGACCGAGAAAATATTCGTACCTCACTCCAGCATTGATAAATTGTGGTCGTAATCATTCACCTGATACTTTATCATATCTTACCCACTCTCTCGGAGATACCTTCCACAACAACTACAGTTGTTATTTTTCATACACCTTTCAGACTTCCTGCATTGATCTGGGGTGTGAAGATGGGGAGCAGTCCATTGGGTATTCTGGCAAAGGGATAGATTGGGGATTCACCATAGTTGTGCCAAAATAAAAAAAAAGAGTTCTAGAAATACTCAGCAGATCAGGCAACATCCGTAGTGAAAGAAAAATTCTTTTTGTACAAGTCAATGATCTTTCATTGGAATTCGATGTTGGAAAACCACAATGTCTTTGCTTGTCGTGCAGAGGATTTGTATGATAGGGTGAAGACAAAGGTAGTTTCAGTAATACATGTGCTGGTTCAGGCTTGGAACAGGAGAGCCAGGGTGCATGATATCGCGAGGGGCAGGGGGAAGGCGGGTGAGAGAGAAGAATGTCATGTTGCAAATGGGCTGCTGTTCCTTGAGATACTGTCACCCTTGTTGGAGCAATGAGGGACGCCAAAGTCATCGGGGACAGAGTGGGGTTGGGATGAAGAATTAAAGTGGAAGGCAACTGAAAGTTCAGAGAACCACACTTGCCAACTAAACAAGGTACAGACAGGAGTCGCTTTGCAAATTTGGCATGACTGCTAATTTCCCCAATGTAGATCAGGCCAAGTCGTGAGCAGTGAACACAATGAACTGACCTGGAAGTGCAAGGGAATCACTGCTTTACCAGGAAGATTTTTGTGTTCCTTTTGGTAAGAAGGGAAGACATAAAAGAACAGGAAATCTGCCACGTGAAGATGAGTCAGTGCTGATGGAGATGTCAGAGAGAATGTGGACTTCACACATCTGGAAATTGCTGGTGCTTCAGCTCTTGAGCAGATTATCTGGGCCATATTGTTCAGTGGGAGATGGGCAGTCTATGAATGGACAGAGTTTAGACTGGGACTGGTTACATTCTATGGTTATCAGTGTACTGGGAGAGAAAATAATGATGAGTGGATTTTTTTCCATTCAGAATTCCACATGAGCCTGAGCTGGGTTCCCAATATCACGTCCCTCAAGCCCTGCACCCACCATCCGCAGTCGGAAGCCTTGTCCACTCCCACAATATTGATTCCCAAGGGTGAAACCACCTGTTCATTTTATTCCCACCAGCCCAAGTTTTCTGGCCTTCTAGTTGGTCTCCTTCCCTCAACCTTCATCAGCTTGAACTTTGCTGAATCTGCAACAGCCTTCCCCAATTCGCAACAACCCCTTTCACCCAACAACCTCACACATCTCTCTACTTCAGCCATCACACTTAAATGCCTTTATTTCAAAATTCCAATTACAATTAATAAACCCCCAATACATCCCCACTACCTCCGTCTCTATAGCTGATTCCAGTCCAACACCCATCATGGTACCTGTGCTTCTCCAATTCAGCAATTCTGCTCATCCCAAGTTTCCAGACCTCCACTAGCAGCTGTGCATTTCAGCTTCCAAGGATTTATACTTGGACATTCCCTCCTGACCACTTTTTTACACCCTATTACTGTATTGGTACATGACCTGGTTATCTGGGATACTGTACACACAGAAAGAGACAAAAGGTGAAAAGATAAGGGACCATTTCTCAACCAGAACTAACAGAATTAATGTGGAAAATTACATGCAACACCATGGTCACTAGTTCAGAAAGGGTTTGAAAGATATTCAAAATCTTGGCTGAGGGGATGGTTGTGGAGCTTGATAGAGACTGGCCATCCATTGGGATGCAAAAGGTTGTTATAAATGGAATTCCCAGCCTTGATGGAGAATAATGCTCAAAATTCCAAAAATAATTTGGAGACATTTCAGCCCTTGCAGCAAAAAGTGAAAGTGCTTTCTTCTCTGGTCAAAGGTTAACTGATGCAGATTGATCACAATTTCTGGACATTGACAGGACCATAATCAAGGGGCAAGTCCACACATTTCTGTTGGTGCCGGGTTGTCACACCTCACACAGGGACAGACATATTTAGATTATTCCATACTATTCCAGGTGCTAACCATTCCCCAGCTGTACTCCATCCCTCAAACATTATTATAAGAGCTTTATGCATGTGAATGCCTGTCATGTTCCTTAATTACGACTTGAAATGGATTTTTCGTCCACCACAGAAATGTATTAATTACAGTTAACCATGGATCCATGTTGGGTCTAAAATTGAGTCCTGAATGAAATGAATATACTTTGTAATTGTATAACTGTTCTTTGTAACTGTGAAGAGGAAGCCAACCCATAGTGACACAACCAGTCTGACCTTACTTCCACTGACTAACGTGTTGGTAAATTAATACATATTCAGCTTCTTGGATGGGATCTCACAACTGCAAGCAACTCATTATGCACAGTGAATTTACAACCTTCTCATGTTCCACATTCCACTGTCCCTTTCCCTGCACTTCCTGACAGGTCAAATTTCCAAGTGCACAGGAACGCACAGCATCTTGCTCAGACCAGAGCTTTGTGCATTGGACATATACTTGTAATACGACTATTGCTGACTCTGGTTTTCCAAAGAACACGTTAACAGAATACTGTTACTTATGAATGACACTAAATCCTGGAGCTATACCAAGAATGATACCAAACAAATTAATTGACAAGGCAATTTCAGGTTCCAGGTACATCACTTAAAAACCGTTGGCAAAAATATTTCCCCATGGAACCACAATTATAAGCATCCCCTTAGCTACTGGAATTGGAATTTAATGTTTCTGTCTCAGCTCTCCAATATACCACTTCAGCAACATGATCATGAATCATGCCCTTGCCTGGAGTGTAGAGAGCTTTCTAGCAAAATCAGGACCCTGCGGCCAGGGTACAGGATTCCAGGGTATCAGGACCCTGCCTAGAGTGTACAGGATTTCACAGGGGAATCAGAAACCTGCCAGGAGTGTACAGGGTTTCACAGTGTGCCAGGAGTCTGCCTGGATTGTACTTGGTTTCAGTGGATCAGGACCCTACCAGGAGTGCACAGGATTCCACAGTGTATCGGGAACCTACCAGGAGTGTACAGGACTCTACAGTGGAATCAGGATCCTAACAGGAGTGTACAGGATTCCACAGGCGAATTAGAACCCTACCAGGAGTGTACAGGATTCAACAGTGTATCAGGACCCAACCAGGAGTGTAGAGGATTCCACAGTGGAATCAGAAACCGCCAGGAGTGTCCATTGTTTCACAGTGAATCAGGAACCTGCCAGGATTGAACGGGTTTTGCAGTGATTCAGGACACTCCCAGGAGTGTACAGGATTCCAGTGTATCAGGACCCTACCAGAAGTGTACAGGATTCCAGTGTATCAGGCCCCTACCAGGAGTGTACAGATTCTCAGTGTATCAGCACCCTACCAGGAGTTTACAGGACTCAACAGTGCATCAGGACCCTGACAGGAGTGTCCGGGGTTTTAGTGTGTCAGGACCCTGCCAGGAGTGTACGGGGTTTCACAGTGTATCAAAGCCTTACCAGGTGTGTAGAGATTTTAATAGTGTATCACGAGCCTCCCAGGAGTGTACAGGACTCTGCAGTGGAATCAGGACCCTACCAAGAGAGAACATGATTCCAGTGTATCAGGATCCTACCAGAAGTGTACAGGATTCCTCAATGGAAACAGGACCCTACCAGGAGCGTAAAGGTTTTCACAGAGTATCAGGACCCTGCCAGGAGTATACAGGATTCCAGTGTATCAGAAACCCACCAGGAGTGTACAGGATTCCAGTGTATTAGGACCCTACCAGGAGTGTACAGCATTCTGGTGTATCAGGACCATACCAGGAGTGTACAGCATTCCAGTGTATCAGGACCGTACCAGGAGTGTACAGGATTCCAGTGAGTCAGGAACCTACCAGGAGTGTCCAGGATTCCACAGTGTATTAGGACCATCGAAGGAGTGTACAGTATTCCTCAGTGTATCAGGACCCTCCCAGGAGTGTACAGGATTCCACAGTGGAATCAGGCCCTACCACTAGTGTACAGCATTTCAGTGTATCAGGACCCTACCAGGAGTGTCCAGGATTCCAGTTTATCTGGACCCTGCTGGGAGTGTACAGGTTTCCTGTGTATCAGGACCCGGCCGGGAGTGTAGAGTTTCTCAGTGGAAACAGAAACCTGCCAGGAGTGTATGGGCTGTCACAGTGTATCAGGACCCTGTTAGGAGTGTACGGGGTTTCACAGTGGATCAGGACCCTGCCAGGAGTGTACGGGGTTTTACATTGATTCAGGACCCTGCCAGGAGTGTACAGGGTTTCACAGTGTAGCTGGAGTCTGCCAGGATTGTAAGGGGTTTCAGTATATCAGGACCCTGCCAGGAGTGTACGAGGTTTCACACTGTATCTGGACCCTACCGGGAGTGTACGGCATTCCAGTATATCTGGACCCTGCCAGGAGTGTACAGGATTCCACAGTGTATCAGGACCCTGTCAGGAGAGTACGGGGTTTCACAGTGGATCAGGACCCTGCCAGGCGTGTATGGGGTTTCACGGTGTTGTTAGATTCTGCCAGGATTGTAAGGGGTTTCAATGTATGAGGACGCTGCCAGGAGTATCAGAGGTTTCAGTGTATCAGGTCCCTGCCAGGAGTGTACGTGGTTTCACAGTGTAGCATGAGTCTGCAAGGATATTACGGGGTTTCAGTGTAGTAGGACCCTGCCAGGAGTGTACGTGGTTTCACAGTGTAGCAGGAGTCTGCAAGGATATTACGGGGTTTCAGTGTAGCAGGACCCTGCCAGGAGTTTCCGGGGTTTCAATGTATCAGGACCCTACCAGGAGTGTACAGGATTCCTGTGTATCAGCACCCTACCAGGAGTGCACAGTATTCCAGGGTATCAGGACCCTGCCAGGAGTGTACAGGATTCCAGTGTATCAGGACACCTCCAGGAGTGTACAGGATTCCACAGTGTATCAGGACCCTACCAGGAGTGTACAGGATTCCCCAGTGTATCAGGAACATACCAGGAGTGTACAGGATTCCAGTGTAACAAGACCCTACCAGGAGTTAACAGCATTCCAGTGTATCAGGACCCTGCCAGGAGTATACAGGATTCCAGTTTATCAGGACCCTGCTGGGAGTGTACAGAGTTTCACAGTGGAATCAGAAACCTGCTAGGAGTGTACGGGGTTTCACAGTGTATCAGGACCCTACCAGGAGTGTACAGGATTCCAGTGTCTCCAGACCCTACCAGTAGAGCACAGGATTCCAGTGTATCAGGACCGTACCAGGAGTGTACAGCAGTCCAGTGTATCAGGATTGTACAGGATTCGAGTGTCTCAGGACCCTGCTCAGAGAGTACAGGATTCCAGTGCATCAGGACCCTGCTGGGAGCGTACAGGGTTTCACAGTGGAATCAGAAACCTGTCGCGAGTGTGCAGGGTTTCAAAGTGTATCAGGACCCTGCCAGGGGTGTACAGGATTCCACAGTATATCAGGACCCTTACAGGAGTTTACAGGGTTTCAATGTATCAGGACCCCACCAGGAGTGTACAGGATTCCAGTGTATCAGGACCCCATCAGGAGTGTACAGGACTCTACAGTGCAATCAGGACCCTACCAGGAGTGTACTGGATTCCACAGGCGAATCAGAAACCTGCCTGAGTGTCTGTGGTTTCAGTGTATCAGCACCCTGCCAGGAGTGTATGGGTTTTAACAGTGTATCAGGACCTGCCAGGAGTGTACGGGCATTTCACAGAGTATCAGGACAATACCAGGAGTGTACAGGATTCCAGTGTATCTGGACACTACCAGGAGTGTACAGGCCTCTACAGTGGAATCAGGACCCTTACAGGAGTGTGCAGAATTCCACAGTGTATCAGGACCCTACCAGGAGTTTACAGGATTTCAGTGTATCAGGAGCCTACCATGAGTGTACAGGATTCCAGTGTATCAGGAACCTACCAGGAGTGTACAGCATTCCAGTGTATCAGGACCCTACCAGGAGTATACAGGACTCTACAGTGGAATCAGGACCCTACCAGGACTGTATAGGATTCCACAGTGTATCAGGACCCTTCCAGGAGTGTACAGGATTCCACAGTGTATCAGGACCATATCAGGAGTGTACAGGATTCCACCGTGGAATCAGGACCCTGCTGGGAATGTCCATGGATTCACAGTGTATCAGTACCATGCCGGGCGTGTCTGTGGTTTCACATTGTATCCGCACCCTGCCAGGAGTGTGCGGGGTTTCACAGTGTATCAGGACCCTACCCGGACTGTACAGGATTCCAGTGTTTCAGGACCCCACCCGGAGTGTACAGGATTCCAGTGTATGAGGACCCTACCAGGAGTGTACAAGATTCCACAGTGTATCAGGACCCTACCAGGAGTGTACAGGATTCCAGTGTATCAGGACCCTACCAGGAGTGTACATGTTTCCAGTGTATCAGGACCCTACCAGGAGTGTACAGGATTCCAGTGTATCAGGACCCTACCAGGAGTGTACAGCATCCCAATGTATCAGGACCCTGCCAGGAGAGTACAGGATTCCAGTGTATCAGGACTGTACCAGGAGTGTACAGCATTCCAGTGTATCAGGACCCTGCCAGGAATGTACAGGATTCCACAGTGTATGAGGTGTGTGCTGAATGGAACTCACAGCTGGACTAAGGTACTTGCTAGGTGGCAGAAATGTTATGATGTGTGACTTGAACATACAGATTAATCAATGACTGATAGTGAATTCTAGGATGTCTATTCTATTGCCCAGCCTGTGACACTTGAACTCGCAGATTCTGCTAACCTCCGAAATAGCTACAGTTCAACATCTATTCTCTCAAGTAATTGATTTGAATTGAATTGTTTCATCACTTACCCTTCAGTTCTGCAGATAAATCACATAAATCTCGGCCGATGTTCATGTATTCATATGGATCAGGACCTGTTCAAATTAACAAGGTTTCATGAAATCAGATTGACCAATATTGTTCAGTCAAGTGTGTTTCAATATGATTTTCAGTTCAGTGTGCTGCTTTACCGTACCAAGCTCCTGGATTTCTTTCAATATTTTGTCCAGCTTTGGTAACACATTCTGCATTTTCACAAAGGATTCCCACATCACCCTGCGTGCCTGGGAGCCTTTCTCCATCACCAGACTGAGGAAAAGTTTGGAACTCTCTGTCCTGTTTCCCTTCTCCATGAGTTCAGTGACTTTCTGTAAAGAACAATGAATATACAGAGGAGTGGTCATGGACACAGACCAATGACAAAATATCTGCTTAGTGATGGAGCATCCCAGTAGTTTTGAGCATAGGAACTGCCAAAAGCTGTCTCCTCATCCATTGTGTAAATCTCTGGATTCAATAATTAGCAACAAAACAGTAACTGAAGAGAATCAGAGTCTTATCACAGCAGAGCGAGGAATCACTGACACAGGTTTGTGATTTGTTCCCTCTGCCCTTCTGTCTTCAACTATAAATCAGAGTGCTGACCCACAACACAACTCATTTGTACAAAAGCACAACACCACAGGTGTTAGAAAGCACAACAGTGTTGATGAAGGAAATCCAGAATAAAACCAGAAAATGCTGTACTCAGTAGGTTAAGCATCATCAGTGGGTGGGGAATCAGGGATTATATTTCAGATCTTTCATCTGAATAGGTCCCGGTGTTCCCCGTGTTTAGAACATATTTTACTGGTTCACACAATGATTCACTTGATAACCAGCAACAAGTGAAAACTCCACGAGCTGAGAAGCATTTTCATTGACGGGGACAGTTGGAAAACAACAGTTACCACAAAGTACTCTCATCTGCTGCTACTGATTTAATCAGAGGCACCAACCAATTACAAGAATGAAATATTTGATCACTTTAATCATGCTGACAGTTCTCTTTGTGCACTCCATGCTGATATAAAATGCCATATCCACCAACATGATTTCTTAAGAAATGGTATCCATCAACATCATATGCAATGTGGACAGTTCCAGAGAAGGAATCATGTGGAATGGACCTGAGTGAAATCTTGTAAGTCTGTGGATGCAATCAAGGATGATAGTTGGTGGTTGGCATGGACTCAGTGGGCCAGAAGGCCTCTTTCATAGACCATAGAGCACAGGAACAGGCCCTTTGCCCTGTTATCTCTCACCAAACAATGCCAAATTAATCTAAATCTATTCTAACTGCACATGATCCATATCCCTCCATTCTATGGATAATCATGTGTCCACCTGAAAGTCTCATAAATGCCACTGCTCCCAACAATACACCTGTCAGCCTCTTCCAGGCACCTATAACTGTGTGCAAAAGAAACCTGCCCACACATCTCCTTTAAACTTTTTCCCCCCTCACCTTAAATGCATGTCCTCTAGTACTTAACATTTCTACCCTGGGAAAAAGATTCTGGCTCTCTACCCTATCAATGCCTCTCATAATCTTATAAACTTCGATCAGGTCTCTGGAGAAAACAACCCAAGTTTTTCCACTCTCTCATTATAGCTCACACCTTCTAATCCAGGCAACATCCCAGTAAATCTCGTTTGCACCCTTTCCAAAGCCTCCCATCCTTCCTGTAATGAAGTGACCAGAACTGTACACAACACTCCAAGTGCAGCCTAACCAAAATTTTATACAGCTGCAACATGATTTCCACATTCTTCTACTCAATGCCCCAACCAATAAAGACAAGCATGCCATACACCTTCTTTACCACTGTATCTACTTGTGTGACCAGCATGCTGCACGCTTCCCCTCTGGGAAGGAAGGAATGGTAACAAAAGTCAGCAGTTTAGCAAGTGACTGGAATTTTCAGGGGAGCAGTTGAGTTGGAGACAGAGGCAGGTGAGTAATAGGTTGGGGTTCAGATGGAGTCATGTTTGCAAGGGTGGGGGTGTGATATGAAATTCGAGACAGGTTGGGGCGATAAGGGAGGAAACAATGCTGCAAGTGTTGGAATCTGGTACACAGGGAGGGTGATAATGGGAACTGTGAAGGGAGAGATAATGGGCAAAAAGAACCAGAGGAGGATGGGATACAGAAGGTTTATCTGTGATTGGTGGTTGGAACCAGCTGGGGGAGGCGATGGGGGAAAACACAAAAATTGGTGATGGGGCTGGAAGGGCTGGAGATAAATGGTTAGAAGGACCAGGGGTGGGTAATGCGAGGGTGCACAGAGGGTGCAGGTTACCTGAAATTGGAAAGTTCAATGGGTTGTAGACAAACCAAGTAGAATAGGATGTGTTGCTCTTCTAGCCTGTGTTGGGCTTCACCCTGCCAAGTGGAGGAAGCCAAGACAGGTCGGTGTAGGAATGGGAAGGTGGGGGTGGGGGTGGGGTTGAAATGGCTTTCAATCAGGTGCTCAAATGGCAATTGCAGACAGAGCACAGGGGCTCTGAAAACCAGTTGCATAATCTACACGGTCTCATTAATGTAAGGGAGGCCACACTGAGAGCACCAAATGCAGAAGGCGCAGGGTGTATGTGAATCTTTGCCTCACCTGGAAGGGCTGTTTAGGTCCCTGGCTGGTGGTGAGGGAGAGGCGTGGAGCAAGCCTGATGACACCTATGGTTGCAGGGAAGTGCCAGGGCAGGGAGAGATGAGTGAACCAGCGAGCCTTGGAGAGAGTGGTTATTTTGACTTGTCACAATATCAACAGCCTTGACCTCCACTCCACTTGCCCACTCACACAGTGGAACGTGCAGTACTCCACTAACTGTACCAATCCCAACCTTGTCATCAAACAGCCTCTGCTCATCATCGCTCACCTTTCCTAATGTCACTTGAGAGCCCCCACTAGGCCCATTATCCCCCACCCTTCCTCAGTTCATGTATAACACATCAGCCCCTGAACCACCGCCCCTCTCCCATTGACACTGACCATCTTCCCTTTCCACTCTCAGTCCTGATGCAGGGTCTCAACCTGAAACATCAACAATGACTTTCTCTCCACTGATGCTGTGTGACCAACTGATTTCTTCCAGCCGTTTGTTTTTGCTCCAGATGATACTACCTGTAGCCTTTTGTGTTTCCAATGGCCTGGCTGTTTGAGGAAGTGGGCCTGGGTGTGGATGGGAAATGCTTCATTTATTCATTCTGGGATCACTGGCAAGGACAACAGTTACTACCGACAATATTTTTGACCTGCCACATCCTGGTGAAGAAGCAGTCACAAGCCTGTTGAAGGAGAGTTCCATGTGTTGGTGAAGGAACAGTAATAAGTCTCCAGTCTTGAGTGAGACTTGGAGGGGAACCTGCAGGTGGTGTTGATCCTACATGGCCGTTGCCCATCTGGGTGGAAGATGTCATGTGTTTGAGAGGGACTGTCAGAGTAGTGTGGGTGAGTAACTACAGTCGATTATACAGATAGTACACACAGAAACCACAGCATGCTAGTGGAAGAGTTTGAATGCTCAGTGTGCTCCTGGATAGTGTTCAGCTTTTTTTTTGTGCTTTGGAGTGGCACTCCTCCAGGCAGACAGAGAATATCCTGTCACTCTCCTGGCACTTTGCAAGTAATGGGAAGATTTTGTGGCATCTGGAGGGGAGTCACAAGTTGCAGACTACCCAGAATCTGGCCAGTATTTACGTATATGGCCAATTCAGCTGAGGTTCTGGTAAATTGTACTCCCCAGGATATCAGTGAAGAAACCAGCGGTGATAATTCTATTGAATATCAGTGATGAGTGATTAGACTTTGGTTGCAGATGATCATTGCCTGCCCCCACTGACAAAATGTTACTTGTCACTTCACAACCAATCTCTGGATTTTGGCTTGGTCATGTTGCTTGCATGTGGACTGATTCATTTGTTGAGGAAGTGACAGAGGAATTGAACATTATAAAATGAGTGAACAGACTGACTTCTGAGCTCATCGTGGAAGGAAGAGCATTGACGAAACTACTTAAGCCATCTGGGTTAAAGACACTGTCGCAAGCAACTCCTGCAGGGATTGTTCTGGCCTGGGATTATCAATCTCCAACAACCACATCATTTTCCTTTGTGTACAAGTTCAACCATGAACATAATGAAATGATGTAAAGCAGCAACAAGCTTTACATTGAAATTCTGATGTCATTATCAGCTAATGAGTACTCCAAAAAAAGCTAAACAGAACGTGAGAGGAACGATTAGAGACAGCAGAAGATTACAGAATGTTGGGAGATTGCCAGTAGAGTGGGAAATAATCTTTGTCAGACACAGTTCCGCAGATGGATGAGCCAGGTTTACAGAAAGACAATTTCTGAGGCTTGAGGCAAGTGCTGCAGAGTACATGGAACATGGACTTGCGATCAAGCTTGGATGCAGAAGCTGCATAATTGATGTTACTATCAGGCAATGGTTTGTGAGGAGTTGGAGCAGCTAGCCATTAGTTGTATTTGACAGAAGTGCCAGTAATTGCCTCAGTTTCCAAGTGACAAATTGTAGGTCAATGAGGAGAGTATCTCCAAACCAGGAACACATCAAGAAATGTGTCATTTCCTGACCTGCAGCTCTGACACAATCCCTTAGATTCACTCTGTTACCAGGTGTGAGGAGAGATTTGAGAATGAAAGTTCCTTGTCACTATAACTGAGTGAATGAAATCTTCCAAGTCTGAAGTGACAGATTGTGCTGAACATTCATGAATTATTCCCATTCTTTGGGCAGGGACCACTAACGTAAGCATGTAAGAAACATTCGGGGCAGCATTTATTGAATTAGAATGAGGACGGAGTCACGGCAAGTGCGGTTCATTTACTGATAATATTCCTGACTGGATATGACAGAATTGCAGGCTTTGATTTGCCCCACTGGACGTGAAGTTGCTGAGCTGTGAAAACCACTGCTTCTGCTGCCCAGTGTGAATGCTGACCTGTGTGACTTGATCAGCTTGGGCAACTCTGCTTCACCTGCTCTGGTGCTGCTTCTGGTCTTTTCTCGCACACCATCTGCAGAACGTTCTGAAGGGGGAGAGTGAACAGCCAGAGGCATGGTGCACATTGGCACCAACAAGGGTAGAAAGGGGGATGAGGCCCTGCAATGCAAGTATAGGGAGGTAAGAAAGAAGCTGAAAAGGAGGAGCTTAAAGGCAGTAATCCCTGCATCACTCCCAGTGCCACATGCCAGTCATGGCAGGAATAGAAAGACAGGACAGATGAATGTGTGCCTGAGGAACTGCTACGTGGGACAGGGTAGGATTTTGCATCATTGGAACCTCTTCTGGGGCAGCAGCAACATGTACAAGGAGGACATACTGCACCTTAACTGAAAATGAACCCGGCCAGTTCTGATCTGGAGGGTTTAAACCAGTTCAGCTTGGGGATGGGAGCCAGAACAGTAGGTCAGTAAGTGGAGGGATTGAGAGGAAGGTAAATGTCACGGTCAGTGAGTCTGTAAAGAAGGAAAGGCAGGGACAAGTGATTAGACAAAATGGGATAGCTGGGTTGAAGTATGTTTCTTTCAATGCTGGGAGTATTAAGAATAAGGGTGATGAACCCAGACCATTGATCAGTAATATGGAACTACAAAGTTGTGGCTAATACAGAGACTTGCTTCAGAGTGAGAGAGGATGTGTGTTAGGACAGGCTTAAATGTGCCAGGGTTTTGATGCTTTACAAAAGCTAAGGCCGTGGTTGGGAGGTGGGCGGGGGTGGAGTAGAGTTGCACTATTAATCAAGGACAGTATCCCAGCTGCACTCAGACAGGACATAATGGAGGGCTCATCCACTGAGTCTACATGGGTAGAAGTCAAAACTAAGAAAGGTGCAGTAACTCTGATGGGGTTAGGCTACAGATCCCCCAATGGCCACCGACACATTGAGGAACAGACATGCAGGCAGATTAGGGAAAGGTGCAAAAGGGTGGTTGTTGTGGGTGACTTCAACTTCCCCAACATAGACTGGCACCTCCTTGGCACAAGCGGTTTAGATGGGGCAGAATTGGTTAGATGCCTCCAAGGTTTCTTAAATCAGCATGTGGATGGTCCGACTGGAGGAGGGGCTCTACTGGACCTGGTATTGGAAAATGATCCTGGCCAGGTGTCTGACCTTCCAATGGAGAACATGTAGGAAACAGTGATCACAACTCTGTAAGTTCTACGATAGCTTGGAATGGGATGAGCATGGACCTTGCGGGAGAGTATTAAAGTGGAGCAGTGCAAACTATTGAGAATATTCAGCAGGAACTAGGGGGATGGTCATATCTGACATGTGAAGGGTGTTCAGAGACCAATTACACAGAGTATAGGAGAGGTACGTTCCAGTAAGTGATAGCCAGGTAAGGAGTATTCCTTGGATTACAAGAGAGGTGGTGAATTTAGTCAAGAAGAAAAAGGATAAAGGAAGAACATAGAACAGTACAACACAGAACAGGCCCTTCAGCCCACAACATTGTGCCAACATAACTAATCCCTGCTACCTACAGAATGCCCATATCCCTCCATTTTCCTCTCATCCATGTGCCCAGCCAAGCCCCTCTTAAAAGCCCCCTATCAGGCAACATATACTCTCAATGCAGCCCAACCAGAGTTCTACAGAGATGCATCATAACTTCTTGACCTGATACTCTATCTCAATTAATGAAAGCAAGCATTCCATAAGCCTTCTTAAGCACTCAATCTATCCGTGTACACACTATCAATAAGGCCTTGCATCCCTTCAACTCTGTTCAGTGTCTTGCCCTTGAGTGTACTGCCTCTTGACACCAGCCCTACCAAAGTGCAAAACCTCACATTTATCCGGGTTAAACTCCGTCTGCCATTTCTCTGCCTACATCTGCAGCTAATCTATATCACACTGTATCTGTTGCCAGTCTTTTACACTATTTACAACTCCAATCTTGGTATCGTCTGCAAACTTACTAACCCACCCATCGACATACGCATCCAGGTCATTTACATAGATCACAAACAGCAGAGGTCCCAGCACAGATCCCTGCGGAACACCACCACTCATAGGTCTGTAGCCTGAATAATTCCCTTCAACCACCACCCTCTGTATTCTATGGGCAAGCCAGCTCTGGATCCACACAGCCAATTCTCCACTGACCCCATGCAGCTGAATTTTCTTGATTAACCTATCATGTGGGACCTTACTGAATGTACTGACAAACGCCTTACTGAAGTCTATATAGATGACATCCACAGCTCTACCTTGATCAATTTCTCTCATCACCTTATCAAAAAACTCAAGTAGGTTAGTAAGACACTACTTGCCCCACACAAAGCCATGCTGGCTGTCCCTAATCAAGCCATTGGATTCCAGATGCTCATATATCCTATCTCAAAGAATTTTCTCCAGCAATTTCCCTACAACTGACATGAGACTCACCGGTGTGTAGTTCCCCAGATTTTCCCTTGTTCTTAAACAGAGCACTTGCTAGTTCTCCACAACCTCACCCATGGTCAGAGGACACAAAGGTACTTGTCAGGGCCCCAGCAATTTCCTTTTCTGCCTTCCTCAGTAACTGAGGGTATATCCCATTGAGCTGTGGGGACTTATCCACCTGACTGTTTATCAGACCTATCACTACATCCTCCTTGACCTCTAAATGTCCCTACATGTTTCCACCCTCAGTTCCAATTTCTGCGTCCTGCATGTCTCCTTCCTGGGTAAATACTGAAGTGAAATACTCATTCAGAACCTCACCCACATCCTCTGCATCCAAAACAGATTCCTTTCTTTATCCTTCAGTGGTCCGAACCTTTCCCTCGTTAGCCTCTTATTCCTGACGTAGGTATAAAATACCTTTGAATTCTCCTTCATCCTACTTGCTGTGGCCTTTTCATGGCCCCTCCTGGCGTTTGCAATTTCTTTCTCAAGTTCATTTTGAGCTTTGTTATGGTCCTCAGGTGCTCTGTCTGGTTCTAACTTCCGAAGCTTGACATACGTGTCCTTTTTCTTCTTGACTTAAGTTCATCACTCCTCTGGACACCCAAGGTTCCCTTATTTTCCCATTCATGCCCTTCTTTCTAACCGGGACATACCTATCCTGTACCCTGTAGCTTTGATCCTGAAACACTTTCCACATCTTCGACGTGGACTTGCCAGCAAGAAGGTGCTCCCAGTTTACTCTGCCTAGTTCTTGCCATACGCCTTCATAATTAGCCCTGCTCCAATTTCAAACGGTACCACTAGCCCCACACTTATCCTTATTTACAACTACCCTGGAAGTTAATGAGCTGTGCTCACTGTTCCCCAATCGCTCACCCACTGATAGATGAGTCACCTGGCCAGACTTATTACCCAACACCAGGTCCAGAAGAGCCTCTCCCCTTGTTGGACTGTCAATATATTGATTTAAGAACACCTCCTGGATACACCTAACAAATTCTGCCCCATCTAACAGCCTTGTACTAAAAAGGTCCCACTTTATATTAGGGAAGTTGAAGTCTCGCATGACCACAACCCTGTAGGTCTTTTAAAAAAAACATTTCCCTAATCTGTTTGCCCATCTGTTCCTTGATGTCCCAGTGGCTATTGGGAGGTCTATAGTACAGCCCCAAGAGAGTGACTGCACCCTTCCTAGTCCTGAGTTCTACCCATGTAGACTCAGTGGTCAAGCCCTCCATTATGTCTTCCCAGAGTGTAGCTGATATATTATCTCTAGTTAGTACTGCAACTCCTCCCCCTCTTTTACCCCCTCTATTCTTCCTAAAACTTGGAAACCCTGGGACATCGATCATCCATTCCTGTTCCTCCCTCAACCAAGTTTCTTCCATGGCCACAACATCATAGCTCCATGTACTGTTCCTGCTCTAAACTCATCACTCTTGCCCATAATATTCCTAGCATTAAGGTACAAACATTTCAAACCATTCACCCCATCACATGCAAGGTTTTGGAAGCTGAAATCAAATAGGGCATTTGAGGATTATAAAGATGCTAGAAAGCAACTAGAGGGAGCAATTCGGAGAGCCAGGACGGGCCATGAAAATTCCTTGGCAAGTAGGATTATATAGAATCCCAAGGCATTCTACACCTACATTAAGAGCAACAATCTGAAGAATAAAAGTGCGAACATGTGCTTGGAAGCAGAGAATGTGGGCGATGTCAAAAGAAATACTTTGCATTGGTATTTACCAGAGAGAAGGAAGTGGAGGGTAGTGAAATCAGTGTGGAGCTTACTAATATGCTGGGGCATTTTGAGATTAAGGAAGAGGTAGTGATGGGTCTCTTGAAGAACATTAAGGTGGATAAATCCCCAGGGCCTGATGGGTACACCCCAGGTTATTGAGCGAGGCAACAGATGAGATTGCTGGGGCCTTAACTAAGATCTTCACGTCCTCTCCAGCTACAGGCAAGATCCTGGATGACTGACAAGTAGCTAATGATGTTCCATTATTTGAGAGTGGAAACAGGGATAATCCTGATAACTATAGACTGGCGAGTACCATGTCAGTAGTGGAGAAAATATTGGAGAGCATTCTAAGGGATGGTATTTATTAGCGTACAGAGGGCTATGGCTTAAACTGGGACAGTCAGCATGGGTTTGTGTGGGGCAAGTCGTGTTTTACTAAATTAATTGAGTTTTTTCTTGAGGTGACAAAAGTGATTGATGAGGGTAGAGCTGTGGATGGTGTCTACATGGATTTTAATAAGGTACTTGACAAGGTCCCACATGGGAGGCTCATCGAGAAGATTGAGATGCATAGGTTGAGGGTGACTTGACCATTTGTATTTGGAATTGGCTTGCCCACAGAAGACAAGAGGGTAGTGGTCAATTGCTCTTATTCTGGCTGAAGGTCCACGACTATTGTTGTTCCGTGGAGATCAGTGCTTGGCCTCTGCTGTCTGTGATGAAAACGTGGATGTGTGGGTTAGTAAGTTCACAGAAGATTCAAAGATTGGTGGTGGTGTGGATAATGTAGATTGCCCAAGGATACAACAGGATATGGATCAGTTGCAGATATGAGCAATGAAATGGTGGATGGAGTTTAATTGGGTAACATGCTAGGTGTTGCACTTTGGGAGATTAAATGTAAAGGGACAGTACACAGTTAACAACATGACCCTTAACCGTGTTGATGTACAGAGGGATCTTGGGGTCCATAGCTTCCTGAAAGTGGCTGCACAAGTTAATAGAGTGATAAAGAAGGTTGTGGCATACATGCCTTGATTAGTCCAGGTACTGAGTGCAAGAGTCAGGAAGTTATATTGCAGCTTTATAAAACTCTGGTTAGGCTGCATTTGGAGTAATGCATTCCATTCTGGTCACCCCATCACATGGAAGACGTGGAGGCTTTGGAGAGGCTGCAGTAGACGTTTAAACCAGGATGCTATCTGGATTTAGAGGGTATGTGCTATAAGGAGAGGTTGGGCAAACTGGGGTTGTTCACTCTGGAGCAGCAGAGGCTGAGGGGAGATGAGATGGAAGGGCATCAATAGAGTAGTCAGCTACTATCAATTATCCAAGATCAAAATGTCTAATACTGGAGGCCGTGCATCAAAGGTGAGGGGGGAAGTTCAAAGGAGATCGGCAGGGCAAGTTCTCATTTAAGCATAGAGGAGTGGGTGCCTGGAATGTGGTGCCAGGTGTGTTGTGGAGGCATTTAAGAGGCTATTAGATAGGCACATGAATATGCAGAGAATGAAGGGATATGGACTTGTAGCAGAGGGACTAGCTTGTTAGGTTTTTAATTAAGAGTTTAATTAGTTTGGCAGGACATCATGGGCTGAAGGCCCTGTTCTTATGCTGTGCTGTACTGTACTATGTACAGCACAGTATCATAAGCTTGCTCTTGATATTGGGTCACGAGTCGATGGATTATGGCTGGTTGCAGCTCTGTGCTTGCTATGCAATGCTCCATGGATGCTTATGTGCTGGTCAACCTGGTCTGTATCTGTCCCCTTCAGCATGATAACAGTGACCTAAATGTGCTCACTGTGAAGGCATCAGACCCACAAAGACTTGGGGGTGATTCCCCCTTCATTTCCACAGCCAGAAGGCAAAGTAGGTTTGAGAATATGGGGCTGTTGCTTGACACATCAGGGACAGCTCTGTCTACTCTGATTCATCACCTTCACTGTATCAATAGACCCTGCAGAGCAGCCCTGGCTAACATGCCTTGATCTCATTTGAATCTCTTCAGCAAGTCAAGTTTCTTCTTCATTCCATTCTCCTCAAGCTGTTTGGTACAACTGAGTGGTTCATTGGGCCACAAAATTTCAGTGAAAAGTCAGTCGGTTGACTGTGGATGGGAGTCATACAAGACGAAGCCTGACAGCATAAATGGCAGTGATGAATCTCTCCCTGCTGAGCTCAACACCTTTTCAGCACACTTTGAAAGGGAAACTAACAATACACCAGTGCGAAGCCCCAGAGCATGTGGCAATTCCGTGATCTCTGTCTCAGAGGCAGACATCAGAAAGTCCTTCAAGAGGGTGAACACTTGCAAGGCGTCAGGCCCCAATGGTGTACCTGGCAGGGTACTGAAAATCTGTGCTGACCAACTGGCTGGAGTTTGAGGACATCTTCAACCTCTCATTGCTGCAGTCAGAGGTTCCCACCTGCTTCAAAAGGGCATCATACTGGTGCCCAAGAAGAGCAGGATGAACTGCCTCGAAGACTATCACCCAGTAACACACACATCCACTGTGATGAAGTGCTTTGAGAGGTTGGTCATGGCGAGAATTAACTCCTGCCTGAGCAAGGACCTGGACTCACTGCAAACTGCCTACCACCACTACAAGTCTACAGCAGATGCAACCTCACTGGCTCTTCACTCAGCCTTGGAGCACCTAGACAACAGCAAAGAATATGCCAGATTGCTGTTGATCGATTACAGCTCGGCACTCAACACCATCATCCCCTCAGTATTAATCAACATGCTTCAAAACCTGGGCCTCTGTACCTCCTTCTGCAACGGGATCCTCAACTTCCTTATCGAGAGATCACAGTCAGTGCGGATCAGTAGTAACATTTCCTTGCTGACAATCAGCTCAGGCACACCTCCAGGATGTGTTCTTAGCCCACTGCTCTACTCTCTCTACGCTCATGACTGTGTGGCTAGGCACAACTCAAACACCATCTATAATTTTGCTGATGGCACCACTGTTGGCAGAATCTCAGATGGCGATGAGGTGGTGTACAGGCGTGAGATAGATCGGCTGGTTTAATGGTGTTGCAACAACATCACACTCAATGTCAGCAAGACCAAGGAAATGATTGTAGATTTCAGGAAGGGGGAAGTCAGGAAAACACACACCAGTCTTCATTGAGGGATCAGCAGTGGAAAGAGTGAACAGCTTCAAGTTTCTGGGTTTCAACATCTCAGGCAATCTATCTTGTGCCTAGCACATTAGTGCAATCATGAAGAAGGCAGGTCAGCAGGTCTAGGAGTTTGAGGAGATTTGGTATGTTACCAAAGACTCTTGAAAATTTCTACATACAGCAGCATGCAAAAGTTTGGGCACCCCGGTCAAAATTTCTGTTACTGTGAATAGCTCAGCGAGTAAAAAATGAGCTGATTTCCAAAAGGCATAAAGTTAAAGATGACCCATTTCTTTAATATTTTAACCAAGATTACATGTTTTTTTAATTTCCATCTTTTACAGTTTCAAAATAACAAAAAAAGGAAAGGGCCCGAAGTAAAAGTCTGGGCACCCTGCATGGTCAGTACTTAGCAACACCCCCTTTAGCAAGTATCACAGCTTGTAAACACTTTCTGTGGTCAGCCAAGAGTCTTTCAATTCTTACTTGGGGGATTTTCACCCATTCTTCCTTGCAAAAGGCTTCTAGTTCTGTGAGATTCTTTGGCCATCTTCCATGCACTGCTCTTTAAAAGTCTGTCCACAGATTTTCCATGATGTTTAGGTCGGGGGACTGTGAGGGCCATGGCAAAACCTTCAGCTTCTGCCTCTTCAGGAACTCCATTGTGGATTTTGAGGTGTGTTTAGGATTGTTATCCTGTTGTAGAAGCCACCCTCTTTTCATCTTCAGCTTTTTTATTTTACAGACGGTGTGATGTTGCTTCCAGAATTTGCTGGTTTTTAATTGAATTCATTCTTCCCTCTACCAGTGAAATGTTCCCGTGCAACTGGCTGCAACACAAGCCCAAAGCATGATCGATCCACCCCTGTGTTCTTTTCATGAAATTCTGAACCCTTTTTTCCTCCAAACATACCTTTGGTCATTGAGGCCAAAAAGTTCTATTTTATCTTCAGCAGTCCACAGGACTTGTTTCCAAAATGCATCAGGCTTGTTTAGATGTTCGTTTGCAAACTTCTGATGCTGAATTTTGTGGTGAGGACGCAGGAAAGGTTTTCTTCTGATGACTCTTCCATGAAGGGCATACTTGTGCAGGTGTCGCTGCACAGTAGAACAGTTCACCACCACTCCAGAGTCTGCTAAATCTTCCTGAAGGTCTTTGCAGTTAGAAGGGGGTTTTGATTTGCCTTTCTAGCAATCCTATGAGCAGTTCTCTCAGAAAGATTTCTTAGCCTTCCAGACTTCAACTTGACCCCTACCATCCCTGTTAACAGCCATTTCTTAATTATAATATGAACTGAGGAAACAGCCACCTGAAAATGCTTTGTTATCTTCTTATAGCCTTCACCTGCTTTGTGGGAATCATTTACTTTGATTTTCAGGGTGCTAGGCAGGTGCATAGAGGAGCCCTTGGCTGCTGATTGTTGGGACAAGGTTTGAGGAGTCAGGTTATTTATAAAGCTTTGAGTTTGCATCACCTGGCCTTTCCAAACGATGACTGTGAACAAAACATAACACTAACAAGCTAATGAAGGTCTGAGAGCTTGGTAAAAGTTATCTGAGAGCTCAAATCTCTTGGGGTGCCCAAACTTCTGTATGGTGCTCCTTTCCTTTTTTTAAAAACTCTAAAATTGTACAAAACAAAAATAAGACATTAATCTTGCTTAAAAAATGTTGAAAAGAATATTTAATCTTTAACTTTTTTGACTTTGGGAGATCAGCTCATCTTCTGCTCACTTAACTATTCATGGTAACAGAAAATTTGACCAGAGTACCCAAAGTTTTGCATGCCACTGTATGTACGGTGGAGAGCATTCTGACTTGTTGCATGACTGCCTGGTATGGAGCCTACAATGTGCAGGATCAAAAGAGGCTGCAGAGTGTTGTAGAGTCAGTCAGCTCCATCATGTGCATAACCCTCCCAGCCATCGAGGACATCCTCAAGAGGCAGTATCTCAAGAAGGCAGCATCTATCATTGAGGACCTTCCTCACCATCCAGGTTTTGGCCTCTTCGTGTTACTACCATCGGGGAAGTGGTACAGGAGCCTGAAGACACCCACATTCAACATTTCAGGAACAGCTTCTTCCCCTCTACCATTAGATTTCTGAAGGGTCCATGAACACTACCTTGTGATTCCTCTTTTGCACCACTTAATTATCCTTGTAAACTTGCAGTAATTTTTATATCTTCTTGTCTTGTACTGTATTGGTGCCGCAAAACAACAAATCTCACAACATATGTCAGTGATAATAAACCTGATTCTGACCGGGTGTGTTTGGCAGGCTTTCCTCCCCAAGTGACTGCAGTGAACTCTGTGTGCTTGGATGCCAATCTGACAGCTGAAAGTTCCTTGTGGTTCAATGAAATTAACTGAATTTGACCAACTGCCTTGACGGGACTTGAATTGGATGATCTATTCAAGCACTGGTTTACTGGTCCCATACCAGCATTTTAGCACAGCAAGTTTGGGTGGAACAGAGGTCTCTGAATCTCCAGACACCAATGCTCCATGCCTCAAGGTTTAGTCCCAATGATAAATTGATCAGAGATCAATATCATCGCTGCAGCAAAGTGTCCCAGAATTAAAGATGACTGAGAGTGACCTTGGTTCCTCTTCCCTCTGATGTTGTTGGGACAATAAACTGAACTCACCATGCTCCTCCCACTCACCTCATGTTCCGGTCCACTGAAATGTTGCTGCTCTTCCAACATCAAGCTGAGTCCTTCAACCCCTTCTTCAATTGCAGGTTGCAGTCTCTCCCGGTAGAAATTTGTTAACTTGAACAGTTGGTAATCCTCACACTGTTCCAGGAGCTCAGAGACTGAAGACTTTGGATCTACAAGCAGAAAAAGAAGCTAAACACCAGCCCAAGCATAAATGGAAAATAAATGACTACCCAGAACACAAATTAAAAAAAATAAGCACTGGAGCAACAACATCCTACCCACTCCCCACCCTCACTCCCCACTCCCCACCCTCACTCCCCACTCCCGACCCTCACTCCCCACCCTCACTCCCCACTCCCCACCCTCACTC
>JARFYF010000079.1:738671-750358 GCA_030265395.1 Rhina ancylostomus
CTCCCGACCCTCACTCCCCACTCCCGACCCTCACTCCCCACTCCCGACCCTCACTACCCACTCCTGACCCTCACTACCCACTCCTGACCCTCACTACCCACCCCATGGGTGATCGTCACCATTCACTCTTCACAATGATAATTTCCCCTGCAGTTCACCAATGTTTTGTCTGCCATCGAGGTAATTAGAAACTGGGTGAAACATTCTGCATCTCCAACACAATAGCCAGCTTCCCCACCACTGACATTTATATTCATGGGTAGCAAATTCCAGCACAAATTTTGCTCCATGCTCTTTAATTATTCCTAATTTAGCTCTCTCACATAATGCAATTTTAGTACGTTTATTCACAAAATGACAACATAATTCACAAGGCTGTCAGTTATTGTATACCATTTTCCAGAGGGAGAGAACCCCTTCATTGCAGAGAGCAGTCGAAAATCAGTTGCATTAGATATGAATTCACACATGGACCAGGGGTAAGAATGCCAGGTTTCCATCCCTGAATGGGATGTCCAAACCAATTTAGTTTCAAAGATAATCCAGCAGTTGCATGCTCGTCAAAATGGACCCTTTCATGACAGATTGATCTTCACTTTATTATTCCAGACACTCCAGTGGGATTCCAACACTCCTCAGTCAATGTCTCTGGATGTGCACAATGCAATGCCACCATACCTGCTATTTAAAAATCACCACACCCTTTTGCTCCTTTGTGCCGCCATTTTACCCCATTGACGGATGTTTGCTGACAATTGCACAATGTTCAGCATCATTCACGACTGCTCAGATAATGAAGCATTCTGCACCCAAATGCAGCAAGATCGAGGCAATTTCCAGACCTGACCTGACAGGTTTCAGGTAACATTCACACCGCACAGGTGGCAGGCAATGACAAAAATCCAGCCATCACCCCTGACATCCAATGGCCTTACCACCATTGAATCCCCCAATATCAGTATCCTGGGGGTGGGGGGTACCATTGACCAGAAGCTGACGTTGAGTAGCCATATACACAATGTAGCTACAAGAGCAAGTCAGAGGCCAGGAATCCTGTGATGAGTAACTCATCTCCAACCTCCCCAAACCCTGTACACCCATCTGCAAGGCTCAAGTCTCCACTTCCTTGGATGTGCAGCTTCAACAACACTCAAGGAGCCCAACACCAACAAGACCCTGCATACAACCATTTACCTACTCCGCCACTGGCACACTGTAGTAGCAGTTTATATCATCTGCAGGATGCAGTGCAGCGACTGACTGAGGACATCTCCTTCCAGACCCACATCACTACCAGAGACAAGGGCAAGGCAGCAAAGGTATGGGACCACCGCCACCTGGAAGCTACCTTCCAAGCCACACACCACCCTAACTATATTGCCATTTGTTCACTATCACTGGGTCGAGATCCTAGAACTCTCCATTATAGCATGGTGGGTACACCCACAGAGAGGACTGCATCAGCTCAAACTGGCAGCTCACCACCACTGTCACAAGGGGAATTACGGATAGGCAATTAAACGCTGGATCAGCCTGCAGAGCCCACACCCCTTGAACAAATAAAACAAGGCTTCAGTCCCCAGTGCTAATGTGCTTGCTCATCAGTGTTTGGCAAAATTACTGTGAAGTCCTGATTTTCTTAACACCAGCAATGCTTTATTTGCATAGGTTTACCATTGCCATTTCTCTGCTGGAACCTGTTATGAAACATGTCTTATGTTAAGCGAGCTAGGGTTTCTCTCTTTGGAGCGACTCAGGATGAGGTGCAACTTGATAGAGGTGTACAAGATTATGAGGGGCATAAAGTGGGCAACCAGCACCTTTTCCCCAGGGTGGCAATGGCCAATACATCAGTTTAAGGTCAAAGTTGAGGGGAGGTGTGAGAGGTAAGAAAAAGCACAGAGTGGTGGGTGCCTGGAACACACTGCTGGTAGTGGTGGTAGGGGCGGACTCAATAGCGACATTTAAAAGACCATATAGGCACATGGAAGTGAGAAAAATATAGGGTTAGGAGCTGTGCAGAAGGCTTAGTTTGATCAGAGAGCAGGTGTTTATATAGGTTGGCACAAAATTATGGGCAAAAAGGCCAGTACTGTGCTGTACTGTTCTATGTTCTATGAAACTCACCAGCACTACCTCGGTCCCTTCAACTCCATTTTAAGTGCATCTGAATGGGAGTCTGATGGATACTCGGGCTCTGTCCTCCAGATACAGGGTCACTGCTCTCTTTGAAGGATGGGCAAGGGAGGATATTCAAACCTTCACAACTGTTGTTGCTTCCAACCATGGTTGTTTTCCTTCATGCTCCCCTTCCCAGGGTGTGTCCACCTGTTGGATATTCTCCCTCCCCCCATCTCCGGAGAGGCAGCAAAGTCATTTGAGATCTGCTCCCTGGAAAACTCTGCTTATTCCCATGAACACAAACACCCCTCTGCTCTGCTCTACTCCCTATACATTCATGACTGCAAGACTAGATTCTGCTCTAACACCATCTACAAGTTTACAGGTGATACCATCATAGTCGGCCACATCTCAAATAATGATGTCGGAGTACAGGAAGGAGATAGAGAGCTTAGTGACATGGTGTCAGGACAACAACCTCCTCAAAGAGCATTGACTTTACGATAGGGGGTGGGGTACATGCACCTGGTGCTGAGGTCGACAGGGTTGAGAGCTTCACGTTCCTGGGAGTGAACATCGCCTGTCCCAGTCCAACCACGTAGACGCCGTAGCCAAGAAAGCTCACCAGCACCTCTACTTCCTCAGGAGGCTAAAGAAATTTGGCACATCCTCTTTGGCACTCACCAATCTTTATCAATGCACCACAGAAAGCATCCTATCTGGATGCACCACAGCTTGGTATGGCTACTGCTCTGTCCAGGATTGCAATTGCAGAGAGTTGTGGACACAGCCCAGTGAATCATGGAAACCACCTCCCGTCCATGGACTCCTGTCTATACCTCTCGCTGGCTTGGTGAAGTAGACCCCACCCACTCGGGACATTCTCTATTCTCTCCTCTCCCACCAGGCAGAAGATACAGGAGCCTGAGGGCATGTACCACCAGGCTCAAGGACAGCTTCTATCCCACTGTAATAGGACTATTGATTCAAGATTTCTTTATTTGTAATTGTACTGTTGCAGGACAACAACACAACAAAATTACAATGGCACTCCCTTGAACGGTTCCCTTGAATGAGATGGACTCTTGACCTCACAATCTATGTTGTGACTTTGCACCTTACTGTCTACCTGCAATGCACTCTCTCTGTAGCTGTGACACTTTACTCTGTACTCTGTTATTGTTTTTACCTGTACTACCTCAATGCACTCTGTACTAACTCAGCTGTATCTGCACTGTGTAATGAATTGATCTGTATGAACATTATGCAAGACATTTTTTTCCACTGTACCTCAGTATGTGACAATTATAAACCAATACCAATATTAATTTGTTTCGTCACCTCCTCAAAAGAATTCAATCAAGCTTGTGACGAATGACCTGCCCTTCACAAAGCCAAGTAGACTATTCCTAGTAAGATTATACTGCATCAACTGTTTGTAAATCTCACCCCCAAGAAACCTTTCCAATATTTTGCCCACCACTGATGTAAGGCTCACTGGTCTACAATTCCCAGGACTACACTCATTCCCTTTCTTAAACAACATTTACCATCCTCCAGTCCTCTGGTACCACTCCTGTGGTCAGGTTGGACTCAAATGTCATCATCAACGCTCCAGCAATCTCTTCCATCACTTCACATAGTAACCTGGGGTATATCCCATCCAGACCCATGGACTTAGCTATCCTAATGTTTTTCAAAAGCTCCAACATTGCCCTTTCGTTCAGCTTGACATGCTCCAGCACATTAGCCTGTTCTGCACTATCCTCACATTCATCAAAGGCCATCTCCCTGGTGAACATTGAAGCTATGAATTCATTGAGGACCTCCCCTACCTCCAGCTGATCTCCATCACACTGTATCCTTCGACAACCTTCCCTACTATCCACAACTTCAATTTTTGTGTCAACTGCAAATTTACTTATCAGACCATTTAAATATTCATCAAAATTACAAACAACACAGATCCATGCGGAACACCACAGGTCACAGACCTCCAGTCAGAATAACACCCCTCCTACACTACCCTGTCTTCTATGGCCAAGACAGTTTTGATTCCAATCTACCAGATCACCGATACAAACATGGGTGGGTTCGTGAATGGTGAGGAAAGCACCAAATGCCTGCAGAGGCAGACAGATGGGAGGATAACAAGGGACAATGAGGTTATGCAATTTGGAAAGAGAAATGAAAAAGCAAATGTGTTAACATGGATGATGGGACTATAATATATTGCAGTACAAAGATATCTAGGTTGAAGTTTCAGTGGCAGAGCCAATAGAGCTGCAATCTTACAGCTCTAGTGACCAGGGTTCAATCCTGACCTCCGGTGCTGTATGTGTTGTATTCAGGTTTTCCTGGTGGTTGCATGGGTTTCTCTGGCTTCCTCCAACATCACAAAAGCTAATTGCCCGTTGTGAGGATGAGAATATGGAACAATATAGGTTAGAGTACAATTAGTTTACAATTAGCGTACAATTTTATAATAAACTTATTCCAAACTATCAATATCAATTGACATCGTCTTTCGTTTATCAATATGAAGCATTGTGATTTCTCGTGCAATTCAATATAATCTATTTTGTAATATTTTCCTTTGTTCCCCCTTTGTTTCATACATTTTGTACTTCTTATTTGAAACTATTAAAAATATTGAAAAAGAGTACAATTATTTGAAACGCAATTCTGAGGGGAATCAAGCAAGTGGATCTTGAGAGAACCATTTACCCTATCAGCTGTATCATGCACTAAGGGGCATAATTTCAGAACAAGGTGTCCCCAGATTAAAAAAGGCAAGGAGGAATTTCATCATTGAGGGTCACAACTATTTGGAATTATCTACTCCAGAGAGTTATTGAAGTGGATGTGTAGAATATATTCCACTGAACATATAATTACGAATATAGTGGAATGAGCAAGGAGTTTGGGGGAAAGAGTGGGAAAGTGGCAGAGCAAACAAGATCTTATTGGATGGCAAACAGGTCAAGGGGCCGATTCACTATTCCTGCTTCTAATGTTGGTTTTTAACATTCGTTTCCCACACCAATGGAACATGATGGTGACGCTGTCTGCCAGCTATAAGATGAACTGCATTTTCTTACCTTGTCTACTCTGATAGCACATTGTAAACCAATGAGGTCTTGCACGAAGGATGACAAACACAGAGCATACAGAGGAACACCACCACTTGTGGCTGCATTTCCTCTAATACACATCCTGAAATTACTCAGAGCAAGTACGGCATTCCATGCTCCCACACACCCACCGCCCCTTCTCTCTCCTGCCCCATTTCAACCATACTCCCCTGCTCCCACCCACCCTATTTTCTCTCTCCTCTGCTGCCCATCCCTCAAGGCATCTCACTTTCCCTCCTCCTTGCCACTACCCAGCTTTCCCATTCTGCTGCCCCCAATCCCCTTCTCCACATTTCACTCACCTGCTCCTTGGTCGAGACTCGATGATTCGGTTAATGAACCTCTACCATGACAGTTAATCACCTCACTTGAGCTGATTCCATGGCCCTGAACAGTGTTTCTCATGCCACTCCCTCTGGGCTGATTCTGTTCCCTTTCCTTTGTGGTAGTCAGTTCACATTCCATTGGGACACTGCTCTCAATCCGGCCTTGTTTTGGTGTTGTGGTTCCTCTGTTCTGATCATCTTCCCTTGAGCTGCCTGGCAAAAGTCTCTTGAAGACTTTCTCTATCCGAGTTAATTTCCTACCTGAAAAATTATGAGTTACAGGTTACACCAGAGTGCTTGAGAACTGAGCAAAACACTGATTCAGAACAGGTGGCTGCAATGTGAGCCAAGGTTCTGGGTGATGAGATTCAGGAGCAGGATTATGCTGCTGAATGTGAACTGAGTGACCATCTTGATAAGCAGGTGACTGACACACTCACTCACCAACAGAACAGGCCAGACACAGTAATACTGATCACAAATTACACAGTCAGTGAATCCACTGATGACCTGGGGATCTTTCTGGCATGACTGCAGATCGTAGAGGGAAATATTATTGGGATGGTCCTCCACATGCTAAAACCTCCCCAGATCACACTCCATGCAATTCCCCAGGCCCATCCTCCTGGGGTCACACACTGTGCCATCCCCCCAAGATTATCATCATGGATGATACAATGATCATCCTTTTATAACCATACAAGTCAGTGGTGAGACAACACTTGGAGGACTGGTTGCCAAACTATAGGAAGGATGCCATTAAGCTGGAAAAGGTGCAGACAAGAATCACGAGGATGTTACTGGGACTGAAGGTGGTGGTGGTGGGGGGTGGGGGTGTAGAAGGTGAGCTTGCGTTACAAGAGTACATTGGATAGGCTGGCACTTTGTCCCTGGATTATGAGGGGTGTTGTTATAGAGATATATCAAGTTATGAGGGGTGTAGATAAGGTGGAGGATCAGTCTTTTCCCCCACAGTAGGGGAGTCTAAAATTCGAGTGCAGTTTTGAAAAGCGACCTGGGGGCCAACTTTTCCACACAAACGGTGATGGGTATAGAGAATGAATTGCCAGAGAAAGCTGTAAACACTAATAAAATTGCAATGTTGAGATGATATGTGAACAGGTGTATTGATAGAAAAGGTTTAGAGGGATATGGACCAAACAAACAGGAAAATGGGACCAGCTCCGAAAGATGTCTTGGTCAACATGAATGAGTTGGGCCCAAGGATCTGTTTTCATGCTGTATAACTCTTATGACCCATTCCACCTGGAGTTACACAGTTCAGCACACTGACTACAGCAGCTGTCAGTCACTGATTACACAGCGACCTCCACCACAACTGCCAGGAATTTAAATTCAGGTCATTAATTAAATCATTAAATATACCTGCCAAAACTGCTTCACACTTCTTCCACGTTCTGTGAACAAATGGCAAATCCTCCCAATTTTAACACATCTTTTAGTGCCTTCAGTTCCACTGTATCAGCATGTGGATTTGTACAATTTATTTGGATCTCTCACCATTTTTCTGTTTAAAAAGCCACCATGCATTATCAGTGGGGCCACAGATGTAAATGCTCTCCACTACTATGGGCACATATCTCTGTGTACTTGCCCCAATACTCTCACTTCAACCACTGAGAAACTAAGCAAGATGTAATGTATCACCGATACTCTCCTTCTGCACCTGAGCCAAATTTCTAAGAACTCAGCTTCTTCTTCTCCAATCCCCAAGATAAAGATACCCAGATCCTGGCTTAATATAGATCAACAAGGCAAGGCAGTCATCCGAGTCAGAGGCAGGGGATCCCAGCTCTTGATGGCAGTTGAGAATTGTCCTCAGTGGCCACATATAGGCTGGAGGAAAGAGACCATATTTCAGTTCCAAAATTTGATTGCTTGCTTGCTGTTATTTTACCTGTTGACTTCATTTCAACTGCTATTGACATTAGCCCTTTGCATTTAGGTCAAAATTATTTTTTTATTACTTGATTAAGTATTTCTCCTGCCCTAGACAAATTTGCACCACAGAGTCAAAGTTACACAGCATGGCACCAGATCATTTGGTCCAACTCATTCATGCTGACCAAGATGTCTACATGAGCTAGTCCCATTTCCCCATGTTTGGCCAACATCCCTCGGAACCATTCCTACCCATGTACCTGTACAATTTTACACATAATTGTACCCACCTCACCCACTCCTCTGGCAGTGCATTCCATATACCCACCACTGGGTGTGGATCAAATTGCCCTTCAGATCTCTTAACTATTTCCTCACTCACCTTCAACTTACGATCCAGGGACTGCCCTACCCTGGGGAAAAGACAGTGATCATTCACCTTATCTATGCTGCTCATATTATACACCATGAGAAATTTGCCCCTCAGCCTGCTATGCTCCAGGGAGAAAAGTCCAAGCTTATCGAGTCTCTCCTGGCATCTCAAGCCCTCCAGTGCTGGTAACATCCTCACTAATCTTCTCTGCACCTTTTCCTGCTTAATTGCATCCTTCCTACATCCAGATATTGCATCCAGTTGTCCATATGGCAGTCTTACCAATGTGTTGCACAGATCTAACTCCACATCCCAACGACTGTACTCAGTGCTCTGATCAATGAAGGCAAGTGTGCCTAACACCTTCTTCACCATTCTGTCGATCTGTGTCCCCAGGTCTCCAGTTTCAGGGAACCATGCACCTGTGGCCATAGCTCCCCTTGTTTTACAACACTTTCCAGAGCCCCACCATTTGCTGTTCAAGTCCTGACCTTATTTAACTTAGCAAAATGGATTGCGCTGCCTGGGGTGGAGGAGAAGGCAGGTACATGGGTCAAATTCAAGAGTTTGCTATATAAGCTTATGGAGGAATTTAAAATAGAGGGATATGTGGGAGGAAGGGGTTAGATAGTCTTAGGTGAGGTTGGCACAACATCGTGGGCCAAAGGCCTGTATTGTGCTGTACTGTTCTATGATTCTATGAAAGTGCAGCAGCTCACTGAATTAAATTCCATTTACCATTCCTTGGCCCATTTTCCAAGTTGGTTGGGTCACCTTGTAAACTTAGATAACCCTTTTCAAGGTTCACCATTTTTGAACTAGTCTGGAAACCTACTAACCACAACTAGCAACTTTAACACACAAATTATTAATATAAATAGCAAACAGTGGACCCAGCACCCATCCCTGTGGCACACCACTGGTCATCAGCCTCCAAACAACCCTCCACTGTCACCTCTGATTCCTCCCACCAATCCAATTCTGTATCCAATGGCCTAGCTCACCCTGGATTCCATACGACCTGATCTTCCAGACCTTCCCACCATTGAGGATCTTGTCAAAAGCCTTGCAAAAGTCTACGTAGACCATGTCTACTGCCCTGCCCTCGCCAATCCTCTTGGTTACCTCTTCAAATAAAAAACTCAGATTTGAGAGACATGATTTCCCACACAAAAAACCATGCTGACTGTCCTGAATCAGTCCCTGCCTTCCTAAATGCTGATCAATCCTGACCCCCAGAATCCCCTCCTGTAACGTTCCCATCAGCGATGTTAAGGCTCACTATATTCGGGGATCGTTATTCAACTTGTTAGACAGAATAATAACTGATTTAATTTAATCATGATGTGTGGGGTGATGCATTTTGGAGGCTCAAATGAGGGCAGGATATTCATCATTAATGATAGGGCGCTAGGGAGTACTGAGATTTGTGTACAAATCCAAAGATCACTGAAGATGGCAGCATAGGTAGATAATGTAATGAAGGTGACATTCAGCATGTTTTCCGTCATTAGGTGCAGCACAGAATACAAGTGCAGGGAGGTCTGGTTACAGCTTCATCAGACGCTGATGAGACCAGTTGGAAATGTGTGCGCAGTTCTGGTCACCGTGCTATGGGAAGGATACGGTTGCACTGGAGAGGGAGCAGAGGAGGTTCAGCAGGGTTTGGTCACTGTGCTACAGGAAGGATGCGGTTGCACTGGAGAGGGTGCAGAGACTCAACAGGATGTTGCTTGGGATTGAACATTTCAGTTACAAAAGACTGGGCTGGCTGAGCTTGTTTTCCTTGCAGAAGGGACAGACAATGGGAGATATATCAGAGGTATAGATATGGTAGAATAAAAAAAGCTTTTCATGGTAGAAAGCAGAGATTTAAAGATAACTATGTTTAGAGGAGAATCTCAGAAAACATAATCAAAGACTGCACTCACCCTAGATGCTCTCTCTTCTCCTCCCTCCCATTGGGCAGAAGATTCAAAAGCCTGAAAGTATGTACCACAAGGCTCTCGGACAGCTTCTATCCCACTGTTGTAAGACTATTGAGCAGTTCCCTGGTATAATAAGATGGACTGTTGACCTCACAATCTACTTTGTTATGGCCTTGCAACATATTGCCTGCACTGCACTGCCCTGTAACTATAATACTTTATTCTGCAGTACCACACACAAAATTCTGAGGAACTCAGCATGCCAGGCAGCAGCTATGGAGGGAAATAAACATTCAACATTTCAGACTTAATTCTGTTTTGTTGATGTTTTCTCTTGTGCTACCTCAAAGTACTGATGTGATGAGATGATCTGGATGGATGTCATGCAAAACAGTTTTACACTGTACCTCCATCCATGTTACAATAATAAACCAACTTAAAAATATTTTTCTAAAATAAATTTTAAGCCAAATCCTTCAACTACATTACTTGTGATCGTTAGAGAAAAAGGTATAATTTTGGAGACTTCCGACTTACACATATTGGCCTTCATTTCTCTTATAGCCAGGAGAGCTGCATTGTTTAAATGGAAGGAAACTATTCCCCCCACTCATACTCACTGGTTATGGGATGTTATGTCATATCTAAATTTGGAGAAGATCTGTTGATCTATTTTGAACTCTCAAATATTATGGGGACCTTTTCTGAACAACTTTCAAAATCACTGATTTATTGCTCACTGTACAGTCATTGGCCAATACTACTATGTTTTTATGATGTTATTAAACAACTTTGGTTTTGGTAGTGGGGTTAGTTTTTTTTATAATAAAATTATTACAACTTATCAATATCAATTGACTTTTTTTGTTTATCGATATGAAGCATTGTGATTTCTAGTGTGATTCAATATAATCTATTTTGTAATATTTTTTCCTCTGTTTCATGCACTTTGTACTTGTTATTTGAAATTAATTAAAACATTGAAAAAGAAAAAGAAACATTTTTCATGCAGAGGATGGTTAAAGCCTGAGGCGGTGTAGGCAGATACTCTCACAACATGCATCTGGATGAGCATTAAAAGTATAGAGGTACAGTTGGCTGGGATAAGGAATTGGTATAGATAAATTGATAGTTGGCAGAGATGTGGTCTGTCAATAGCCTGTTTCTGCACTTTAATATCTATGACTCTGAACACAAACATTCTAACTGAACCAAAGTAGCACCACAGACTGTTTCTTTCAAAACTCTACATCCCTTGCCTCATTGAAAATCAACTGTATCTTACCTTTTGACCAATCCTGCTGTACCCAATGCAAATACCTCCCATCATGACCAGAAAGGTATTAACATTGGGGACCTCATTTAGCAACTACTTTTGAACAAGACAACTGGTGAAACTTCTGCACGTTTCCACCAACAATGTTTTCTGTTTGCAGAATTATATCTGTTTCTCTGTCAGAATCAGTGTTAAAGGCCTGATTGAATAACTATGTTCACATCCACACATTGTAACTTGAAAATGTGATGACGACTCAACCCACGCACATGGGTCACATGGATCACATTTCTCCTGCTTCTGACATTTGAAATATCCTTGCAATTTTTTAATTGAAGAATATGGCATCAACCCTCAGACCCAACAACTATGACTGTTTTCTCTCCTACCTTCCCTTCCCAGGCTGCTGCTTTGAGAAGACCGTGTATTTGTGTGGAACAGGAAACACTGTCACTATCACTCTCCAGACACTGTCTGACCTACACACCACCACTGGTGTTACAGACCAGCAACAACAGAAACACACTGAGCCATGTATAAGTGTTAAAAGCTACTTTATTAATAACTACTTATGATAATAAGTAAAATAAAAGTAAAAGTGTTAGAATGTTAGAAGTAAAAATGTTA
>JARFYF010000079.1:789580-803140 GCA_030265395.1 Rhina ancylostomus
GAAGCAGAGGGTTCGACAGATATTTGGTTACTGAGAGGCTTGAGGGAGAAAAACAGTGAATTACAAGGATAGAGAAAGTGGCAAAATTCTTCCACTAGAAGATCAGTGGCCATCTATGTGTGAAGCCGCAAGAGCTGAGGGAGATCTCAAACAATTTTTTTTGCATCAGTATTTAATCAGGAAAATTGTATAGGATATATGGAAGGAAGGGAAACAAGCAGTAATGTCATGGAACATATAGAGATTAAAGAGGAGGAGGTGTTTGCAGTCTTACAGCGAATAAAGTTAGATACATCCCCCGGTTCTGATAAGATATTTACGGGCCTTGAGAGAGACTAGTGAGAAATAAATTGCCAGCGCCCTGGCAGATTCATTTAAAACGACCTTAGCCACGGGTGCTGTGCCGCAGGAGCGGGGGGTAACCCATGTTGATCCGTTGTTTAAAAAAGGGGCTAAATGTAAACCAGGTAATTACAGGCCAGTGAGCCTGACATCAGTAGTAGGTAAATTATCGGAAGTTGTACTGAGAGATCGGATATAAATTATTTGGTCAGCCAAGGGCTGATTAAGGATAGTCAGCGTCGCCCTGTGCGTGGCAGATCGTACTAAACGAACATTGTAGAGTTTTACTAGGAGGTTTCTAAGAAAGTAGATGAAGGAAGGACTGTGGATTCTGTCAAGGACCTTAGTAAGGCCTTTGAGAAGGACCCACATGGGAGGTTAGTTCAGAAGGTTCAGACACTAGGTATCCATGGAGAGGATGTAAACTGGATTCTTAACTGGCTGTGTGTGAGAAGACAGAACGTGGTAGTCGAAGATTGTTTATCAGACTGGAGACCTGTGACTAGTGGTGTGCCTCAAGGGTATGTGCTGGGGTCATTGTTGTCTGTTGCCCATATCCATGATCTAGTTAATAATGTGGTAAATTGGATCAGCAAGTTTTCTGACGACACGAAGATTGGAAGCGTTGTGGACAGCGAGGAAGGCTGTCAAAACGTGTAGAGGAAACTGGACCAAGTGGAAAAATGGGCCATAAGCGGCAGATGGAATTTAATGCACATAAGTGTAAGGTGTTGCATTTTGGAATGACAAATCAACAGTAAATGGCAGGACACTGAGGAGTGCCGAAGAACAAAGGGATATGGGAATTCAGATACATAATATCCCTCAGTGACGAAACAGGTAGACATTGTTGTAAAGAACGCTTTTGGCTTACTGCATACTGGCATTCAAAAATCAAAGTCTTGAGTACAGGAGTTGGGATACTATTTTGAGGTTGTATAACATATTTCCGAGGCCAAATGTGGGGTATTTTGTGCAGTTCTGGTCACAGAAAGGACATCAGTAAGATTGAAAGACTGCAGAGGATGTTGCCGGGTCTTCAGGAGTTGAGTTACAGGGAAAGATTGAACAGGTTCGGACTTTTTCCCTGGAGCGTAGAATAATGAGGGGAGATTTGAGAGATGTTTACAAAATCATGAGGGGCAGGTTCTTTCCACCTATATTAGGAAAAATAAATACGAGAGGACATGGCTTTAGGGTGAAAGGGGAAATATTTGGGGGGACATTAGAGGAAACTTATTCACTCAGACAATAGTGGGAGTGTGGAACATGCTGCCATCTGAGATGGTAAATGCGGGCTCACTCTTAAGTTTTAAGAATAAATTGGATACATACCTGGAGGGAGAGTTCTGGAAGGTTATGGACTGGGTGCAAGTGAATGGCACTAGTGGAATAAAGTTTGGGCACAGACTACAGAGGCCGAATGTTCTGTTTTCTTTGCTGTAGTGTTCTATGGTTCTATTCTGTGAGTGAATGGGAAAGGGATTTGAAATGATATGCAACTGCTAGCTCGTTGCGGCAGAGCAGATATGCTCTGCGATCAGATCGCCTATTATATAATTGGTCTCGCCCCTGTTCAGGTATCCACATCGATAGCCCAAGCGCTGGCGGAACGAGAGCACGACCTCGGATGATAGTAGAGGATTGAGATGGGGGAGGGGGGTATGGGCCCGGCTAGATGCGCGAGAATGGCGGAAATGGGCCTAGTTTTGTCCGACTTGAGTAGGAGATGGTGTGAGATGGGGTGTATGTTATGGTATGGGACGGGGCATTAGGCGGCAGGAGGGGCGATACGGGATGTGAGGAGAGAGGCGGTGTTGAATTGAGAAATTGAGTTCAAGAGCCGGGAAGTTACCTTACAGCTTTATAAAATTCTGGTTATGCCGCATCTGGAGAATTACATTCAATTTTGGTTGTACCATGATCGGAAGGATGTGAAGGCCTTTTACAATCTGCATAAGAGGTTTACCACCATGCTGCCCGGATTAGAGGGTATGTGTTACAAAGATTGGACAAACCTGGGTTGTTTCCTCTGGAATGGCGAAGGCTGAGGACCGACCTGACAGTAAACGTAATGAGAGGCAGAGATAAGAGGGGAAAAAACGGCTATCTTTTCCTCGGAACGAAATGTTTCATACTCGAGGCCATACATTGAACACGAAAGGGGGCAATTCACAGGGAACCTGCGCAGTAAAGTTTTAACACACAGAGTGGTGGGTGTCTGGGTTGGTGGTGGAGGCAGATCCGGTAGGGGCTCTAATATATACACAAGAAAATGCAGAGAATATGCTAACATAAAGGGTTCGCTCGAGTTTCTGAAACCAGGCGACTCAAACGCGTTGTTCGCCCAGACAGCTGGCGATTTCCCCGGATGCGGGCTCCGCTGTAGGCCGCCTGACACCAAGCAGTCGCTGAAGCCAAAATATGAGGACCTTCCCGCATTTCAGGGACACAAGGACAGTCCCAGTGAAACAGTGATTCACCCGCACTTCTTCCAGTTCAGTGCATTACGTTCGATGCTTAGAATGTGGCCTCTGCCATATTGGGGGAAACAAACGCAGCGAATTTGATTGAGTTTTTCAAAGACGTGACCGAGAGCACTGTCGGAGGCAGGACGGTAGACGTTCTCCACGTGGATTTAAGCAAAACCTTTGATAAGATTCCGAATGTAGATAACACAGGATCCAGAATAAACTAGTCAACAGATTACAAGCTTGGTTTCGTGGACAGCGGTCAGATGTTGGTATTGGAGAGTTGTTTATCAGACTGGAGGACTATGGATAGCGGTGTGCGGCAAGGATTAGGTCTGTGTCCATTGTTGCTCGCCATATATAGTAACAAGTTGGAAGGGAATGAATTTGGCATGATCAGTAAGTTTGAAGAGGCCACCAACATTGGTTTTGTGGCGGAGAATGATAGAGGTCATTTAAGATTTCAGCGGGATCTGGTTCAACTGAGAAAGTGGACCAGGTAAATTAAATGTAATTTGGACACATACTAAATTTTGCATTTTGCTTAATTAATCCTAAACAGGAGTGACAGAGTAAATGGCAGAGCTCTGAGGGATGTTGAAGAACAGGGAGATCAAGGGATGCAGGTACATGGTTCCCTGAAAGTGGTGACGCGAGTAGAGAGGGTGATAACGAAGGCGTTTAACCGGCTTGCTTTCATTGGTCGAGGAACTGGGTACAAGAGATTGAACGTCATATTACCACTTACAGGATGTCGATTAGACCATACGCACTACTCTGTGCAGTTCTGGTGGAGCAGGTATGGGATTTGATTCCGCTTCAGAGGTGCAGAACAGATTTATAAGTACGTTTCCAGGACTGGAGGGCTTGAGATATAAGGAAAGGATTGGATGGACTGAAGCTTTTCCACTGGAGCGAAAGAGGCTGAGGGTTGCACTTGGAGGAATATAAGTTCAAGCGGTGCTTAAGCAAGTCTCTTCCTCAGCGTAGGGGAGTACAGAGGGTAGGCTTCGATTTAAGTCGACAGCGGAGAAATTTAAAAGAGATGTGAGGAGCAAGCTTTTCGCCGGAGGTTGGTGCGTAAATGTAACGAGTTTCTAGAGAAATGGCAGAGGAGGGAGTAATTGGGAGTTTAAAAGGAAATTATACAAGTAACTCTGGAGGAAATATTCAGAGGAATGTGGTCCAAAAACAGAGAGATGGGACCAGATCATATAGGCAACTTGATCGGCATGAATGAGTTGGGTCGAAGGGCTGATTCTTGTGTTGCATGAGCCCATGACTATAATATGAAACTGTGAGCATCAGATGTTTCTTGGTCACAGCCACTTTCAGAGAGTTGTAGTCCGACTGTTTTGTCTGGTTCGCCGTCGCTTTCACCTTTGATCGATTCGTTGTAAGAAGCTGCAAGAGAAATATTGCATCGCGAGAACGGCAGCTGTGGTTCTGGGGACTGTGACCGTGTTGAGCTGATTCAAGAACATTTCATAGTATTTTCTGCTCTCAGGAGTCTTCATATTTGCTAATTTACCTCAGTTTTGCTGGGTCAGAGGCGGCGTTCTGTCCTCAGTGGTTTGGACCACAGTCGAGTTCCTGCATTAACTTTTCAAGCCTGTTACCCCATTTGTCCTCATTTTCCTGCTCAATACTTTGACCATCAGACTCGTTTTAGTGGCGGGCAGAACCCGCAGGAGAGTCCGTGGTCGGAGCAGTGGGCAAGTCCCAGAGACCCGGAGATGGAGAGCTGCAGGAAATCCTTCATTTTACTGTTCGTTGTGTCGGGTAATTTCATCCTGTTGTGGGCGCTGTTTACGGTGCATTCTATGTGGTTCCAATTTTATTTTCTTGCAGCGGCTGTGGTTCCACCTGTTACTTTAAGGGAATTGGGCTGCCAGCTGCAGCTCCTGAACTGCTGCACAAACACGGCGTTTTACGCGGTGACCCAGACTAAGTTCAGGGAGCAGCTGAAGGAGCTGGTGAAATCTTCCCTCACTCTCATTGTAAGATGCGCTCAGCGCGGAAAGGAGCTGATAAATCTCGCCGGTCCCCAACATGAACCATCTCCTCTCTCCCACTCCAAACACACTGGCGGGGGGGTGGGGCGTGGAACTGGCAGAATCGGGTCGGGAATTGTGAACTGGAAGGAATGTCATCTCAGCTCCATGACTTTATTTTGCTCTAAATGAGTTTCAGTTCATGCATAACGTGTGTATAATGTAAGTTTGATTTATTTTACTTGAGAATGCTGCTTATATTCCGCGATGTGTCTGTGATGCCACTGCAAATTCATTTTTCATTGAAGTCCTGCGTACGTATACTTGTGCTTCTGAAAATAAACTGCAAGTTAACTTTTAATTATCTGAGCTCGTTTTTTCTCGGCAGAATTACATCACACTGGTTGAGGTTTAATGTCGCAAATCCAGAGACCACGGTTAGAGAACAAGATACAGCACAGGAATAGACCCTCTGGCCCACGATGTTGTGCCGGACAAATTAAACAAGTTTCTTTCAACCCTTAACTAAATTAATAATTTCTGCCGACACAATGTCCATAACCCTCCATTCCTTGTACACCCATGTGCTCCAATCTCATTTCCCTGCATCGCCACACCTGTCATTCCAAGCACCCAACACCCTCTGGGTAAAACACATCTCCTTTGAACTAACCGGTTCTCAACTTAAAGTCTTGTGCTCTGGTATTCGACACTTTGTCCCTGGGAAAAAGATACCTGCTGTCTACTGTATTTGTGCCTCTCGTAATCTGAGACACTGCTATGCGTTCTCCCCTCAACTTGATGCTCCAGATAGAACAACCGAAGTTTGACCAACTTCTCCCAATAGTACATGTCCTATATTCCAAGCGGCATCCTGGTACTTTGGCACCATCTTCCAAGACTCCACATCCTTCCTGTAACTGGGCGATCAGAACTGAATGCAACACTACAGCTTCGGTCTGACCAGAGTTTCGAACAGCAGCGACATAACGTCCCGATTCTTGATCTCATTGTCTTGACTCATGGAGTATGTAGCGACCTATCAACCACTTTCAAAGAACTGTGGATTAGCACCGAAAGATCCCTTTGTCCATCAACACTGCTGAGTGTCTTGCTATTAACAGGGTAAATTCACTTTAGATTTGATCTCCGAAAGTACAACACCGATCACGTGGCCGGATTAAATTCCATCTGTCAATTCGCCGCCCATATCTGCAAATGACCTATATCCTACTGTATCCTTGTCAATCTTCAACACTATCCTCAAACACATCAATCATCGTATTGTCTGCCGATTTACTAACTTTCCATCCACATTTTCATCCACTTTATTCTGACATATCACAAACAACAGAGGACCAAGTTCTGATGCCTGCGCTACACCACAAGTCACGGAACTCCAGCTAGAATCAGTCCCATCGAATAGTACGCTGTGTGTTCCATGACAAGCCATTTATGAATCCAAGCAGCAAGTTACGGTAGATCGCATGCATCTTCACAGTCAGAATCGATTGATTATCAGTCTTTTATGCGGTGAAATATGTGTTTTTTCCGCAGCAGTGCAGTGCAAAAGCATAAAACTACGATACGTTTTGAAGCAGATAAATAACACAAAATAAGCAACAATCAGCAACTGTTCATGGATCATTCAGAAATCTGATGATTTGGGGGCAGAATCCGTTCCAGGATCCGTGAGTGTGTGGGTCTCCATACTCTCTGATGCTAGTAACGAGAACTCTATTTCTCGGATAGTGAGGGTCCTCATTGCTGGATGCCATATTCTTGAGGCCTGTTGAAGATATCCTCGATGGTGGTTTTGGAGGAGTAAACGGTTAAAAAAATGCAGCCATCTTCATAACTAGCAAGAAGACAGACGCACTTCTCCCAAAACTAAACTAGCAGGGACACTGGCTGGGTTGGAACTCTAGAAATGTTAATTGCCTTTGTCCGGGTATTGGAACACCCTGAGCGAACAGCAGTCAGGAAAATTAACATCTAACAGACAGCAGTAATGGGTGAAATTAACATCAGGGTGAGAACAGACGGCGGTGTTATTAACATTGAAGGGAAGCTCAAGTTGAACAATGAGGGTTATACCCACCTTTGTATTTCCTGATTGCAACCGTTTATGCTCGGCAAGGAATATGATTGCTGTTTTTAACATTTGTAAAGTTGGCCCGAAACTCAAGGCGCCTGCTGTATGGGGATTGTGTGAGAAAAGCTTTATAAATTTCTGTCTGACCCGCTGCTCGGGGAGATACCTTGGGAAGCGACACTGCAGCAAATGTTGGAACCTATGCGGGGAAGCAGGCCACCTCTACAAAGCCTGCCCAAAACGGACCTGCATCTATGCACAGGCAATAAGAGGGGATGCCAGCACCAACAACACCCCGAGGAACACCGACACACCCCCCACCAGCATGGTGGCTCCAGCTGATACCGAGACGAGGGAGGGGGGGACAGCCCGACCACCTTCGAGCGCCTGACCCCCTGCCATGGACCCCCAGTGCCCTCCCCCTCCCCAAGAGGAGGAGTCCATGGAAGAGGGAGTGGGGGAGGGACAGGAAAGAGAATGGCAGACAGTGAAGAGGAAGAAGGCGTAAAAGACACCACACAAGAGACAACAGGCCACAAAGAACAAGGGCACCAGGAAGAAAAGGAAATGTGACAGGTGGACACCAACAACCGCTCCTCGTCGGAGGATGAAGGCAACATCAGAAGTCGACGGAGGCAGAGGAAGCGGCAAGATAGAGGAGAGAACTTGGATGTTGACCAACAGAAGGGAAAAAGTGAGGGAACAACCCTGCCCTTCGCCCCCCAGCTCCGTGAGACCGGGAGCAGCGCTGAGAACGTCGGCCCCCAGATCCGGGAGACCGGGATCAGCGCAGAGGCCGTCGCCCCTCAGCTCCGGGAGAAACGGAGCAGCACCGCATCCGCTGCACCCCAGCACCGGGAGAAAAACAAAACGGAACCACCAAGGAAAGGAACAGGGGCACAGATGGTCTCCTTCACACTGGCACCACCAGCCTCGCCACAAGGGGTCCCAGACCCAGGGGAGACACCTCCCAGTACCTGAGCCCAGAATCGGTGAGGCAGTTCAACAAAGCTGTGGGCATGAGGGCCCAGGAGAAATGAAAATGGACTGTGACTGGAACTGAACTCCAAGAGAGCTATGGAGATAAAACTGGCGTCTATAATCGTACGCAATGGGAAGCGCGCTGCGCGATATGTTAACGCCTTGCAGTACCTTGCCAGAGTCAAGGTGGATGTGACTTTCGTACAAGAGTGCGTGCTGTCGCACCTCCGATCAACTATCGGAGGTGGTCGCGATGGTGGACCCACGGACTGTCGGTATGGTCTGGAGGCAATGATTGTCGCGCTTACGGCCTGGGGATTCTGATGCGGGGGAGGGCATCTTATCAGTCACAGAGGTCAGAGAGGTGGTGAGGTGGGTGGCTCCTCGTGGCAGATGTGATGTACTGGAACACTCCATCCGGTTAATTAACATGTACGCCTCGCCCGTGTGGAGCGAGCGGCTGGCCGTCCTCCAGCAGCTCCCACCGCTGCTGGTGACGTCCCGGCCGGTCGTTCTGGCAGGTGTCTTCAACTGCATCATTGATGCGGCTGGACGATCCAGCAGTGCCGACAGCGGACTGGACAGCACTTCCAGACTCCTGATGGAAATGGTCAAAGAAGGCAAGCTGCACGACGCCTTCAGCACCCATGCAGGCGGAGCACAGCCGCAACCCACCTGTTCGAGATCGGACGACTCAGCCAAGTCCCGGATTGACTTTCTGTTCGTGTCGGAGCCAGTCAAGGTCAGATCCACCGACGGCACGCCGGTGTTCTTCTCTGACCACCGTTTCCTTGGAACCTCCTGTCACCTACAGGAGGATCGGAAGGCAGGCAGGGGGACTTGGAAGTTGAACGTGACGCTGCTGACCCCAGAGAGTATTGAGTAACTAAAGAGGGATTACGCAGGTTGGAGAACCGTGAAACCCTTGATTGACTCTCCTGTGCACTGGTGGGAAGCGACAAAGGAGAACATCAAGAAGTTCTTCATCCGTCCGCAGAGGGGTCCAGAAAGCAAGAAAGAGTCAAAGGGAAGAGTGCCATCTCCAAACAACTCCTTCTTCTTCAGTCGAGGGGGGTGGCTATGAGGGAGGAACTCCGAGAAGTGAAGAGCCGGCTAGCCCATCTCCACACCTCCGAATCCTCCAATATTATCTTCCGATCCAGGGTCCGCTCCGTCGAGCAGGATGAGACATGCTCACCTTTCTTCTTCCAAAAGGTGCACAGGGGCACTCTGTGATCCACAGCCTTAAGGAAGAGGACGGCTCAGTATCATCCTCGCAGACGGACATATCAAGGATCTGTAAATCCTTCTATGCCAGTCTGTACGACACGAAGGCCACAGACAGCACATCCTCCCAGAACTTCCTGTTCTCCAGCACGAAGGTCTTAGACGACAGCAAGCCGGAGAGTCTGGACCAGCCATTGACCCTGGAGGAGTTGACTGGCTCCATCCGTTCCTTTGAGTCGAATAAAACTCCCGGAAGCGACGGCTTACCGGCTGAGTTGTACTCGGACCTGTGGGAATGGATGGGCCCCGACCTGCTGGAAGTGTATATCGCTATGCTTCGGGCTGGCAGCATGTCAGAATCCACGAGGAAGGTCACTATCACCCTCATCTACAAGCAGAGGGGGAGAGGGAGGACATCAGAAATTAGAGACCCATCTCACTGTTGAATGTGGTTTACAAGATCCTGTCCAAGGCCATCGCCAACAGGGTCAAGTCAGCTCTGGGACAGGTGATCCACCCGGACCAAACCTGTACTGTGCCTGGCAGGAAGATCTTTGACAGCCTCGCGCTGCTCAGAGATGCGATCGCCTACGTGCAGGACAGAGGGGTGAACACCTGCCTGATCAGCTTGGACCAGGAGAAGGCCTTCGACTGGATATCGCACACGTACATGTTAGACGTGCTCTCCAAAATGGGCTTTGGGGAGGGGGTTATGAATTGGATCCAACTGCTCTACACAGACATCCGTCGTGCAGTCCAAATCAATGGGTGGGAAATAGATAGCTTTCCCATCAAGTCTGGAGTCAGGCAGACCTACCCTCTCTCCCCTGTCTTGTTCGTTTGCTGTATGGAGCCCTTTGCCGAATCCGTCAAGAGGACAAGAGAATCAGAGGGGTGACGTTGACCCAGGTGAGGACCTCCCTGTACATGGACGACGTCGCCGCCTTCTGCTCGGACTCGAGGTCAGTTCGCAGACTGATTAGCATCTGCGACCAGTATGAGTTGGCATCAGGGGCCAGAGTGAACCGCGGGAAGAGCAAGGCCATGCTCTTCGGCAACTGGGCCGACCGATCCAACGTCCCCTTCACCGTCAGGCCTGACTGTCTGAAGGTGCTGGGGATCTGGTTCGGAGGGGCAGAGGCGTGCAACAAAAATTGGAAGGAGCGGATTGGAAAGGTGAAGCAGAAACTAGGACTGTGGGAACGTCCCTCCCTATCGATGACTGGGAAGAACTTGGTCATCAGTTGTGAGATGCTCTCAAGGCTGCTGTACATGGGGCAGATGTGGCCTGTTCCTTGCCCATCTGGCTTGGAGATCACCCTTCCGGTTCATCTGGGGATCCAAGCTGGAGCGAGTTCGACGCGTCACCATGCACAAGTCCCTGGACGATGGGGGGGTAAAGCTCTCCCCAGTGTCAGCCTCATCTTGATGACCACCTTCGTCTGTGTCTGCATCAGGCAGGTCGTGGAACCCAAGGACGTGGGCACCAAGTGCCACTACGTACCGCGGTTCTACCTGTCCCGACTGTTGCGAAGGATGGTATGGCCCAGGGGACACACAACGCCCCAGTCAGCTGGACATTGCCGCACTGCCTGTCCTTCGTGGAGGAGTTCTTACGGACCAACCCCTTTGACCACAAGTCCATCAGGCAGTGGTTATTGTGGAACATCCTGCTGACACTGCAGGGGAAGGACTCGATGAACACGGGTGGGCTGGTTCCCTGAGCAGACTGTCCAGACCATCTGGCAGAATCCCTCATCGCCAGAACTCACCAACAAGCACCAAGAACTAGCTTGTATGGAGGTGAGAGGGGCCCTCTGGGAGGACTGCGTTGGGAAGAAGACTGTCGGCCACCTCTTTGTGGCGTGTGTGTTCGTGAAGAAGGTGTGGCGAAAGATGCAGGGGTCCTTATCCCGGTTCATCCCCAGCAGCTGCGTATCAGAGAATATTCTGATGTTCGGGCTGTTCCCGTGGACGCACAGAGAGACGGACATCAACTGCTCCTGGAGGGTCATCAATTCGGTGAAAGACGCTGTCTGGTCTGCCCGGAAATTGTTGGTCTCCCAGCACTGTGAGATGACCCTAAGGGTATGCTGCCGACTGGCCCACTCCAGTCTGCAGGAGTACATGCTGAGAGACGCCTAGAAGCTGGGCGCAGCCAACGCAAGGGCTCGGTGGGTAAGGACGACAGTCTCGGGTTCTTCTTCCATAGGAGCGGGAGGAGTGGGGTCAGGTGAGGAAGCCCCGCAAATAATGTAAATATGGGATTGGGGTATCCCCCCCAGGGAGCCACACGCGTGGCATCGGTGCTGTGTCTTTATATATAAGAAGTAACACTAAGAACGAAACTGTACACGAATGTAAAATTTTGAACTGTTTTATTATTTTATATAGTTTCCTTTATTGTGAATAAAGTTTATTGTGTTAAAAAAATTTAAAAAATACTCTCCTAGCAGTACCGCTAAGTAAAGGTACCTATTCGGCTAGACCTCGTGGCACTGTGTTTCTTTCGGCAGACAGAAGGGTAAATCAATTTCGGAACGACAATTCGGCGAGCCAGCCAGGAGTCCAACACGAGGATTCGGGAAGCTGCGTGAGCGATCGACGGGGACAGAGGCTGCTTGAGACTGGAGGCCCACAAGGTACAATTCACCTGGATCTCTCTCAGGGAGCCGAATACCTGCTCGATCCCTTCGCTTACCGACAATCCTCTGAAGGAATCGTCGCAAACCTGTCCGAGTGCCACAGGTAAGAAGGGGTTCGAATCCCCTGTCTTGGGTCTTAGGTTAAGTTAAAGTTCTATTCCGGGTTCAAGTTCTAAGGTTAAGTTTAACTTCTATTCAAGATTCGAGTTCCCAAGGTTGGGTTCGGGATTTAAGTGTGTGAATTTCAAGGTTGTGAGCTCACAGTTCTGAGATCGGTTCTCCGGTACGACCACCCTGCCTTAGACTGGTTCTTGAGGGGAAATCCCCCACGGGAATGTCAGGAACCTGAAGTGGGTGAAGGAAAGAGACTGATTGTCATGGTTCGGAGTTCTGGCCCTCAATTTGGCTTCATTAATGCCTTGTTGTCCATCACACGGATTCCATACTGGACTGATTACATAATGCCACACACCTGAGCCCCATCAGGTGCCTAGCATAAGTTCCTGTGTTTCTCTAGCACTAGTTGCCAGAGTATTGGTCTACCTTTGGGTATACTTTGGCTCCTAGTTGCTTAGAGTGGTCTACTCTAGAGCAGTTCTGGGTTCTCTATTCCTTTTTCAAGATCCAGTTCGTGTTGGGATTCCTATTCTGATCTCTGAGGCAAGATTCCTTCCAGTTGATGCCTGTGTTTGTCCTGAGGAAGTATCCTGACTCCAGTCTGTATCGGTGTGCTGCATTTGGGTTCTCTATGAGCTTGCTCTTTGATCAACATTCTGACACCGATCCTATAGGTCGCGGCGATTCATACTGTACGTACGATCGGGAAGAATACAAATGGGACAAACTCTTCGTAAGTATGGGTTCAATACTCCACTATTTAAGTTGTGTAAAGATGATCCTACAAATGAGAGTGACTTCCGTAACTTATCGGCATGTCTTCATAAGAAGTTGGGAAATGAACTTTGGCCATTGGGGGGAACTTGGGATATAGATAAGTGCCTCAAAGCAGAAAAGGCTATTTGGGAACGGAGTACGGAGGCAAAATGGAAAATATTAATGACCACCTGGAGAAAAACGGCCTAAGAGATAACAAATAAATCTAAACAAGCTGGCTGGGAATATAATGCTCGCAGCGGAAGAATCAGAGTGTGTGATGAGAAGGGAAATCCTAAGAGTTGGGAAGTCCTTAAGTCTCAGTGTGGGGACTACGATGCTGAGAGGAGTAGAAGGGAGAGAGAGAGAGAGAGAGCGAGTGGAGGAGGAGAATAAGGGCAAACGCAAAAATAAAATTAGAAATAAAAGTGGAGGTACATCCCGACATGTCTGGCCTGCCCATATTGTTTCAAATTAGTGATACGGACGAGGAGGAGGAGGACTGGATGGTCCGGCCCACAGCCTCTGCCTATCCCCCTGTTCCATTGCCACCCTCGTACCATGCGGATAGCCCGCTAGCTGCCCCTCCCCAGGAACAAGCCCATGGTCCCGTCGCATCCCGAACCAGAAAGCAGTTTAGGCGCAGGGAGAGCCCGCATAGCTCTGTGAATATAGACAAGCGCCAAAATTTTCTGATAACAGACAGGTCCCCAACGGACTCACAAACGGGCTCTGAATCCGACTCTACCACTGAGTGTGACAACCCCACCACCCCAACCATGTTAAACGGGGCTGGGAGAGACAAGGTTAAGAACCAACTTCCTAGTAGAAGTGTCCTTAATCCTGACCCAGGCCGAGTCAGCACTAATCCCACGATCCAAATTTACACTCCTTGGAAGCCTCGAGAGATGTGTCTAATTATGGGTCAGGCG
>JARFYF010000079.1:803240-816154 GCA_030265395.1 Rhina ancylostomus
CACACACACACACACACACACACACACACACACACACACACACACACACACACTATCTTAAAGGAACACTCACTAATAGTCCTGGTCCTTAACACTATGAGGAATTCCAAGAGTCAATAACGGTTGAAAATAGAATCCCAGAGCAGCCGTCAGTTGTGGCAGGGATCAACATGCTACAATGAGCTATAAAACAAAGTCGGCAGCATCGTCAACAACGGCGGATTCTTTCCTCATGAGATGAACGCATTCTCTGCAAGATTTGAACAGAAGGGGAATGATTTGTCACCACTCACCCCTACAGCCTCCAATGCAACTGAACCCGTGGTCACTATGGAGGAAGTAGAAACACAGAAACATAGAAAACCTACAGCGCAATTCAGGCCATTCGACCCACAAAGCTGTGCCTATCATGTCCCTCCCTTAGAAATTACTGGGCGAACACATCGCCATCTATTTTTCTCAGCAGCATGTACCTCTCCAAAAGCCTCTTAAAATACGCTACAGTATCCTCCCGCACCACAGCTGGCGGCAGCCCTGTCCAAGCATTTACCCCTCTCTGGGTAAAAAAAACGTAGCCCTGACGTCTGTTCTATCTCTACACCCAGCACCTTAAACTCATGTCCTCATGTGGCGAACATTTTAGCCCTGGGAAAAACCCTATGACATTCTATACGATCAATGTCCCTCATCACGATATACACCTTTATCGTCCCCCTCATCCTCCATCGTTCCATGGAGAAAAGATCGAGTTCTACAAACCTGTTTTCATAAGGAATGCTTCCCAATCCAGACGATCCAGATTTGCATCCTATCTATGTCCCTCTGTAACCTCTGACAGCCCTCAACACTATCCACAACACCTCCAACGTGTGTGTCATCAGCAAACCTACTAACTTACACCTCCACTTCCTCATCCAGGTCGTTCATAAACATCACAAAGAGTAAGTGTGCCAGAACAGATCCCCGAGGTGCACCACTGGTCACCGACCTCCGTGCAGAATATGACTCTTCAACAACCACTCTTTGCCTTCTGCAGACCAACCAGTTCTGGGTCCACAAAACAATGTCCCCTTGGACCCCATGCCTCCTTAATTTCTCAGTAAGCCTTGTATGGGGTACCTTATGAAATGTCTTTCTGAAATATATATACGGTATATCTACTGATCTCCCTTTATCCATGTGTTTAGTCACATCGTCATAAAATTCAATCAGGCTCGAAATCCAGGGCTTGCCTTTACAAAGCCATGCTGACTATTCAGATTCATATTTTACCTCTCCAATGTTCATAATCCTGCCTCTCAGGATTTTCTCCATCAATTTACCAACCACTGAAGTAAGACTCACTGGTTTATAATATCCTGTACTATCTCTACTCCATTTCTCGAATAAGAGAAAGACATTCGCAACCCGCCAATCCTGTGGTACCTCTCCCGTCCCCATTGACGATGCAATTATAATCGTCAGAGGATTCAGATTCTCTTCCCTCCCCTCTCACTGTCGCTTGGGGAACATCTCTTCCGGTCCTGGCGACAGAGCCAACTTGATGTTTTCGAAAAGCTCCAGCGTATCCGCTTTCTTAATATCTGCATGCTCAAGCTATTCAGCTTGCTGCACGCTCTCACGACATCATCAATATTTTCTTCCATTGTGAATACTGATGTAAAGTATTCATTAAGTACATCTGTGATTCCTTCCGGATCCATGCACACTTTCCCACCGAACCCTAACAGATCCTATTTTTTTCGCGTCTTATCCTCTTGCTCTTTATATACTTGTGGAATGCCTTGGGGTTTTCCTTAATCTTGCCCGCCAAGGTGTTCTCGTGTCCCCTTCTGAATCTCCTAATCTCCTACTTAAACTCCTATCTGTTCGCCTTATACTCTTCCAGATCTCTTACATTACCTTGCACTCTGAATCCTTTTTTGTATGTTTTTTTTTCTTTTTGACTAGATTCATTACAGCCTTTGTTCACCAAGGTTATTGTATTCAATTGGAACTACCCTGTGCAGAACTCCACACAAATATCCACTGAACATTTGCAACAAACATATATTCCCAATTTAAGCTTGCAATTTCCTGCCTGAAAGATTCATAATTTCCCTTACTCCAATTGTCCATTCCTAATCTGACTGCTCCTATCTCTCTCCAATGCTATTATAAAGGATATATAATTATGATCAATATCTCCAAAATGCTCTCCCAATGAGAGATCTCACACCTGAACAGGTTCATTTCCCAATACCAAATCAAGCACAGCCTCTCCTCTAGTAGGTTTATCTACATATTGCTTCAAGAAACCTCCTGGACACACTGACCAAGCTTCAAACCATCTAAACCCCTTGCTGTATGGAGATGCCAATCGATATTTGGGACATTAAAATCTCCTATCACAACAACTCTGTTAGTATCACACCTTTGCATGATCTGTTTTCCGATCTGCTGCTCTATATCCCCGTTACTATTGGGCGGCATATAAAAAACACTCAGAAAAGTTATTGACACCTTTCTGTTCCTAACCTCCACCCTCAGAGAATCTGCAGATAATACCTCCATGTCGTCCAACTTGTCTGCAGCCGTGACACTCTCTCTGATTAACAGTGGCAATCTCGGCCTCTGTAACCTCCCTCCCTGTCCTTTCTGAAACATCTAAAATCCGGCACTTGAAGTCACCATTCCTGTTCCTGAGCCATCCAAGTCTCTATAAAGGCCACCGCATCGTAGCTCCAAGTATTGATCCAAGATCGAACCTCATCCGCCTTGTTCACAATTCTCCCTGCGTTAATATAGACACATCTCAAACCGTCAGACTGAGCAGACCTTCTCTATGAACCGCCTACCCTCCCTCTCACACTGTGTACAAGCTTTCTCTATCGAGAGGCAACCGCCTCTTCCCCTGTCTCTTCAGTTCGGTTCCCACCCCTCAACAATTCCAGTTTAAATTTTCCCCGGTGGCCTGAGCAAACCTCGTCCCCAGGATATTGGTTCCCTGGGATTCAAGTGCGACCCATTGTCTGATATTGTGTACAGTTTAATCCAGCACATGCTGTTAGCAGGGTGTTCAGTGACCATCCGCTCCGCTAAGTCACGTTTATTGCATAATTCAGAGATCAGTGTTTGGTCTGAAATTCTGGGATTGCAAAGCGACGAACGGAAGGGATATTTCAACAGTTATTTTGAAGATCATACCGTGGCAGCAGCAGTTCTGAAACACGTGGAGAAGAACGAGATCCTGTACACTATGAGGGACCACCCCTCCCACTGCAGGGCCATTGTTCTGGCGCTGGGACCCTACTTCACACAAAGAGACAGGGACCCGCAGCGACTTCCGAAGACCATAGCCCAACTTTATTCCTACTATATTTAAATTACTTGATAAACCACGTCTCTGTGATTGAAAACCCCCGTGATGTGTTAATGAGGATTTGTCAGATGGCCTTCAAAGGACTGTCAGAGAATAAATTTGCGTTTGAAGATGGAGATTTCATCAAGCACAATCTGCAGCCTTTCCAGTTTCTATACAGGTTCCTGATGGACTTTTGGACAGAGAGAATTCTGCTAGAAGTGCCTGTAAACATTCCCCTCCTGAACATCTAAGAGTTTGCAGCCGCACTCGCACAGTTCCTGACTCCAGGTCGCAGAGATATCCTGAAACTCCTCACTGACGCCCACAGCACGACAGATTGGGGATTTGCGGTATTTCTCTGTTTTTTTTTGCTGGTCTCTCCTCCCCAGGTTCATCTCCGTGCCTGGAAGAGTTTATAGATCTATTTCATCGTCAAACAACTTATTATCTGAATGAACCAGGATCTTGAATAGTAAATCAGAAGAGCAGGCAATGAAACCCGTGAAAAGTGTTTCATTTACATATTTCACTGTCTGTTTGAACCTGTAAATCGAGGACTGACTCAGTGCGCACTGGAATCTGAGCAATACTTTGGCTGGATTGTGACGGACCCTGACTGAATGCGAGGTCATGTTTCATGCCATTTGACCCTGTGATGCAATTAAACACCTCACTCTGGAGAGCTGCCACATTTAGTGTGAATGACTCCAGCGGCTGGGACCGGGGCTCCACAATTTCCGAGAGTTCAGGTAACTGTTCAGTTGCCTCTCTCTCTAAATTGTGAAACACCACTTTGATGTTTGAACATGAAGGAACATTAATTATTTGGATACAACTTCAGTAAACCAGATTCTGAACAATTGTGTACAAATGACCAGAGCATCGGTCAGTAATTCCCCAAGGACGCGACAGGCGAAAATAGTTCTTTGTGAAGGGATGTTGGAGACTTTATTGGACCGGGAAAGAATAGCCAATGAAAGTTATCCAGCAATGAATGATTCATTGCAATTAATAATAGTTATTCCTTTGTTTCCCACTGCGTGTGATGTCCATTCATTATGTTCCTTCTCACTGTTGCTGGCACAGAAGCCGACACTCAGTCTAGCAGACGGTGTATCGGAGCATTCCTGAAGAGGAGCAGCCAGTTAATTTCAATCAGTGAAAGAACGCAGGCGAGATGACTCCCCCATCTGTGACGCAATAACCTCAGTGTGATTCTCCCGTGTGACACAGATTCGCCCACCAAAGGTTCGTGCCGTTCCCCGTTTACGGTTGACTGCGCAACACCCAGGTACCCCCAAGTCTAGGCGACTCCGTCCCCTCATGCTCTAACACAGACACATCAAGAGTAAAACCTGCAAAATATCATTGAATAAATTACTGAGATTCAGTAAACAACTGTGACGGTTATTGACAATGAGGGAAACGCCGATCACTAACTTCCTGTAATGTTTGCTGTTTCCTGAAACATCCAAGGGAGAGAAATTATCTCAGACCCAAGGTTTGAATCAACTTGTTTCTCACTTTGTTTGTTTGAGATCAGATTGAATCACAATGACATGGGGCATTCAAGAGTGAAACTGGTATTGGTGGATCTGAGGAAGACGGACTGTAAAATACATACACTGGGGTAAGTTTCAGATTGTGAGATAGTGTGTATACAGAAGCAACAAATCTGTTGCTGAACGTTGACACGATCCGTTATTGTGTTCCTTATGAACACGAGATTTGCACCATCTACTCTCTGTCTTCACCTTCAGGTTCTTTGCTCTTCGGGCTGAGGCGTGTCGTTCTAATATATTCTTGTGCCAAGGATCTCGCCTCCGCTCTCAGTACAAACTGCTCAATGATGGAGATGTACCTGAGCGATAACGAACTGGGAGATCCAGGAATCATCCTGTTTTCTGGGGTTCTGAGGAATACAGAGTGCAAAACACCGAAATCGGCAGAAGTAAAAGACTGTGGTAAATTGTGATTAAAGCCACCAGGTGTCAGACACTAAATATCAATACGAACAGTAATTATACTATTGATCAGCACTGGGTATTCGTCCCGTCTCTTGCTTCCTTCACACTCATTCTTTCCGATCTACAGGTTGTGGGCCAACAGACTCACAGATTCTTGCACCGGGGATCCCGTCTCCACTCTCAGAACAATGCCCTCACTGAACGATGTTTACCTGGGATACATTTCCTTCACAGACCAATCTCTCCCCGTTCTCCACCGCTTCGTACTGACAATCCTTATTCTAGAAAGGATGAAGTGAGTGTTGTGTTAATGCTTGTTGTAATAAACGTCAGTAAATACGCCGGCTGTTTTGTGACATTTATCTAAGTGTTATTGAAATATTAACTTCAGTTCCCTGTTGTTGACAGTGTTATGCAATCTGTTTATTTCTTTCTTTCAAATAAAATCTATTTCATTCTTATCGGGAATCCAACCGTTGAGAGTGAATCGAGGTATCTGCAGGAATCCAGACCCCGACTGACAGTGGACATGTGCTCATTTCAATGTATAAACATCATATTGTCACAATGTTGAGCAAGAGCAAGCGCAAGCACGCAGAGAACCCAAATCATGATACTTCCTCAGGATCAAACACCACCAGCAGCTGGAAGGATTCAGCCTCGGAGATCTGAGTAGGAATCCCAACACGAACCGGATATTCAAAAACGAACAGAGAACGCAGGACTGCTCGAGAGTAGACCACTCGAAGTAGCCAGGAGCCAAAGTATAACCGAAGGTTGACCAATACTCTTGGCAACTAGTGCTAGAGTAACCCCGGTACTTATGCTAAGCCCCTGATGGAGTTCAGGTGTGTGTCATTATACAATCAGTCCAGCATGGAATCCATGTACTGTACAACGCATCTGAGGAGCCAAATCAAGGGCCAGTACTCAGAACAATGACAGTACCAGCCCCTCCGTCCCTCAACGGGAGCCTCCCGGCGATCCACCGGTCTTGTCTGGATGGTTCCCATGGAAGTCCCGGATAAGGGAGAGGTCCAGACTGAAGGAGCGAGGAACCCAGGAACGTTCCTCTGAACTGTATCCCTCCCAATCGACCAAGTACTGCAGGGCCCTACCCCGGCGGAGTACATCCAATAGAGGCCGTACTGTGTATGCTGGGTGGTTATCAACAATCTGAGGGGGCAGAGGGGTCTTGGCTGGAGGTCACAATGGACTTCTGGCCATTGACTTCACCTGAGACACGTGGAAAGTGGGATGCATACTCAAGGTCTAAGGCAATTTGAGTTGGAATGTTGTGGGATTAACAATCCGCTCAATTTCAAAAGGTCCCAAGAATCGAGGAGCTAGTTTCTTGGACTAATCTTTGAGGGGAATGTCCTTATCCGGGAGCCAAACCGTCAGCCCAGGCTGGTACACTGGTGCGGGAACCCACGGACGATTAGCTAATTTCCGCTTGCGGTCAGCAGTACGCAGCAGGGGCGCACGTGTGTCCTCCCAGACCTTGCGGCAACGGTGGAGATCATTTTGAACTGAAGGCATGGCGATATCTTCTGCGTGGATGGAGAAGAGAGGGGTTTGGTACCCAAGTGAGTATTCGAAGGGGGATTTCCCAGTAGCAGTGCAGGCCAGAGAGTTGTGGACATACTCAACCCAAGCAAGGTGGGTTCTCCATGTCAATGGCTCGTTTGCCGTTATGCAGCGTAGTGCTGTTTCCAAATCTTGATTCTCCCGCTCCGTCTGGACATTTGTTTATGGATAGAAACCAGACGATAGGCTTACGGATGTTCCCAGGGCTTGACAAAAGGACCTCCATACAGCAGAGACAAACGGTCGACCCCGGTCGGAGACAATGTATGCAGGTATCCCATGTAGACGGAAGAGGTGTTGGACGACCAAGTCGGCTGTCTCCCGAGCTGTAGGGAGTTTGGGAAGGGCCACAAAATGCACTGCTTTGGAAAAACGGTCCACAATGGTGAGGAAAACAGCGTTCCGGTTAGAAGGGGGAGTACCGTGACAAAATCCAGGGTGATATGGGACCACGGATGGACTTCGTACAGGTAAGGGACGAAGCACTGCAGCAGGTGGTCGGTGGGAGGCTTTTCCATGGCCGCAGACAGTACAGGCAGAAAAAAAAGGAAAGAGTATCAGCATCCATTGAGGGCCACCAGAAGTGTTTCCTCAGAAGGAAAAGTATCTTTTCAATTCCCGGATGGCAGGCGAAACAACAGCAATGTCCCCACTGCAGGACCTGAGTCCGCATGGACTCTGGTACAAAAAGGCGGTTAGGTGGTCCATTGCCTGGGTTCATATTTGCCAGAGTATTCTGTCACAATGTTGAGCAAGATCATGCTCACAGAGAGCCCAACTGCGGCACAGTGGTACAGGACTGGAGTCAGGATACTTCCTCAGGACCAAACACCAGCAACAGCTGGAAGGAAGCTTGTCTCGGAGATCTGAAGAGGAATCCCAACAAGAACTGAACCTTCAAACAGCAATAGAGAACACAGAACTGCTCTAGAGTAGACCACTCTAAGCAGCCAGGAGCCAAAGTATACCTAAGGTAGACTAATACACTGGCAACTAGTGCACGAGAAACTCAGGTACGTATGCTACGCCCCTGACAGAGCTCAGCTGTGTGTCATTATGCAATCAGTCTAGCATGGAATCCATGTGCTGGACCACAAGGCATCTGAGGAACCAAATCAAGGGCCAGTACTCAGAACCATGACACATCCTCATAGACTTCCTACCAACCCCTTTTAAACGGCCGCGCTAAGTTTTTTCAAACGAACGGCTTCTACGATGCAATTCCCAGTCAAGCTGAGATGGTTACAACGGTAAAGCTGCCATGACGTAACGTTAGTCTCTCATTCTCACAGCGCTGCTCTTGGCTGACATCCAAGTACAGATACTCCACCACCCACAGACTGCAAGAACACAAAGTGGGTTCAGTATGGGACATCCATTCAGTGTCCACTGGTGGGGTATCCGTGTATATAATCCTGTCAGCCACTTCGCTGTCGAAGTGCGGCGTGAATATGTGTCAAAATCAATGAGCAGGCTAGCGCTATAATGATGTTAATTCATCGCATATTTTAGCCGTTGACCATGGATCTTCAAACGATCTTTGGCACTGCCCTGAAATGTGAATTAATAATCGGTTGTCCACCGATCTCGAATGACAGTGATAAATGGGACAGGTTATTCAAACTGTTACTTTTTTCATTTAATTGCGTGTGATATGACGTTGATCTATGAAAATCTTTCTTTCCCTCAATTATGATGTTGTTCGGTGATTATGTTACGGTTAAGATTGTCAAATGAATACACAGATGTCCCTTACTGACTTCAGCACATGCAATTACGTTGTTGTGGCCATTACAGAAACTTGGATGTGACAAGGACAGGATTGGCTGCTGGATGTTCTGGGATTAGATATTTTAAAGTGGCTAGGAATGGGGTAAAAGAGGAAGGGGAGTGGCATTGCTAATCATGGAAAGCATCGCAACCGCAGAAAAGGCGGAGGTTGTGGAGGGATTGTCTACTCTGTCAGTGTGGGTGGAAGTCAGAAACAGGAAGGGAGCAATTGCTCCATTGGGACTATTATGCAAGCCTCCCAATAGCCATCGGGACACTAAGGAACAGATAAGGCATAATCTGGAATGATGTAAGAAGAACACGGCTGTTTCAGTGAGTGACTTCAATTTCCCTAATATTGATAGGTACCTCCTTGGAGCAAAAGGATTACATGGTACACAACTTGTTAGGTGTGATCAGGAAGGATTCCCGACACAGTATGTGGACAAGTCGACTGGCAGAGGGGCCATACTAGAACTTGTACTGGCAATGAACCTGGCCAGGTCACAGACCTTTCGGTGTGTGAGTATTCCGTAGAAAGTGACCACAACTTACTGACCAACAGCACAGCCATGGAAAAGGACTGGAGAAAGCAATATCGGAATGTTTTAAATCCAGGGAAATCAAATTACGATGGCATTAGGCAGGAACTTCAAGAAAAGTTCTAAACGGTATTTGGCATGGTTCAAGAAACGATCTAAGAATAATTATGGAAATGAAGGCGCTGAACCTGACGTTAGTCGTCGGTAAATTATTGCCAGGTGTTCTATGGGATAGTATATATAAGCATTTGGACAGACAGAGCAGAATTACTTATAGTCAACGTGGCTTTGTGCGTGCTAGGTCATATCTAACGAATATTTTCGCATTTTTCGAAGTGAACAAGAAGGACGATGAGGGAAAAACGATGGACATTATCTCCATGGACTTGAGGAAAGCCATTCACAAAGTTCCGCATGGTGGGCTGGTCCAGAGGTTTAACTCGCTTGGCATTAAAAATTAATTAGCGAAATCGATGCAACATTGGCTCAGCGGGGGAAGCCATAGAGTCGAGGAGACAATTGTCTCTTTGACTAGAGGCCTGTGAGTAGTGGTGTGACGCAGGGATCGGTCCGTAAATGTTTATGATCCATACTAATTATTTAGACAATAATGTGGTAAATTTAATCAGCAAATTTGCGGGGCTATCCTCATTAGACATGCATTCCAATCCAGGCAACACCAGGTAAATATCCTCTGCACCATTTATAAAGCTTCCACATCCTTCCGATAAAAAGGCGACCAGAACTGAAAAACATACTCACAAGTGTGGTCTAACTAGAATTCTACATAGCTGCAGCATCACCTCGCGGCTCTTAAACTCAATCCCCCGACTAATGAAGGTCAAAAATACCATATCCAAAAGTACCCTATTGGCCTGTCCGACAGTCTGAGGGATCTGTGGACGTGGGCGCCAAGATCCCTCTGTTACTCTGCACTGCTGAGAGTCGTGCCATTAAAATTGTATTCTGCTTTAGAATTCAATCTCCCGAAGTTTATCACTTCACATTTAACTGGGTTGAACGCCATCTGTCATTCTCAGCTAGCACTGCAGCAACCTTCTACTCTATCCACAGCTCCACTAACCTTTTATAATCAACAAACTTACTAACCCACCCTTCCACATGATCATACAATTCATATTTAACATCACAAAGAACAGGTGTCCCAGAACAAATCCCTTCTTAACATCACTGGTCAACGACATCCAGCACCCTCTGTCTTCTCTGGGCCAGCCAATTCTGAATCCACACAGCCAAGTGTCCCTGGATCCCACGCCTCCTGACTTACTGAATAAATTTTCCAGAAGGAAACTAATCAAACGCCTAAATAAAATCTATGTATCTCACATCCACTGCTCTTCTTCGATTGGAGGATTGAAGTTTGAGGAGATTTGGTATGTCACCAAAGGGTCTTGTAAATTTCTATAGATGAACGAAAAGCGCATTCTGACAGTTTGCTGGTACGGAGGCTCCAATGCAGAGGATTAAAAGAGGCTACAAAGGGTTGTGAAGTCAGCTAGCTCCATCACCGGGAAAACAACACCCCACCATCGAAAACATATTTATCAGGCGGAGGATGAAGACTATCGATCAACTATCCAGGGACGGTTTCTTTCCGGCACCATCAGATTTCAGAACGGTCCATGAACACTACCTGTTTCTTATTTTCTCCTATTTATTTATTGAATAGTTCTCGTAGTTCTACTCCTTTGCACTCTACTGCTGCGGCAAAACTACACATTTCACGGCATACTGTATAAGACGGTGATAAAAATTGATTCTGATTGTGAAGATGCATGCGATCCACTGTGACTTGGCTCCTCGGATTCGGAAGTGGCTAGCCCATAGAATACAGAGGGCACTGATCGATGGGACTTATTCTTGTTGCAGTTCTGGGGTATTCACCAGGGACAATACTGGGACCTCCTTTGTTTGCGATATATCAAAACATCCTGTATGAAAATGTGGCTGGGTGAGTAAGTAAGTTCGCAGACGAAACGAAGATTGGTGGAGTTGTGGATTGTGTTGAAGATTGACAAAGGGTACAGTGGGATCTAGGTCAGTTGCAGATATGGGCGGAGAAATGACAGATGGAGTTCAATCCGGCCACATGATAGGTGTTGCACTTTTGGAGATCAAATATAACGTGACCGTACCCTGTTAATGGCAAGACCCTCAACAGTGTTGATGGACGGAGGGATCATGTGGCGGATATCCACAACCTTCTGAAAGTGGCTGCACAAGTCTATAGGTCGGTAAATAAGGCGTATGGTATGTTTTGCTCTACTAGTCCAGGCACTGAGTTCAAGAGTGCGGATGTTATCTCTCTGCAGTTTGAAACTCTGGTCAAGCCGCATGTTGACAATTACATTGAGTTCTGATCGCCCTGTCACAGGAAGTATTTAAGTACTGAAGAGGGTGCCAAGGTATCAGGATGCTGTTTGTATTGGAGGGAATGTGCTTTTGGGAGAAGTTGTACAAATATGGGTTGTTTTATCTGGAGAGTCAGAGGTTGAATGGAGAATTGATAGCAGTTCATAAGATTACGAGAGGCACAGACAGAGACTACAACCCTTATCTTTTCCTCAGGGACGAAATGTCTGATACCAGAGTAAATGCCATTAAAATGAGAAATGGTAAATTCAATAAGATGTATGCGGCAGGTTATTTACCCAGAGAATGGTGGGTGCCTGAATTGCGCTGTAAGATGTGGCGTTGGCGGGCATTATGATTGGGGCACATGAATGTATATGGAATGAGGGATTACGGACATTGTGTAGGCAGAAAAGATAAATTCAGTTAAAGATTTTAAAACTTGTTTAATTAATAATGCTCAACATTGTGGGCAGAAGGACGTGTTCCTGTGCTATACCTTGCTTTTTTTTAAACCCAGGTCTCCGGATCTGGGAATTCAAACCTCAAACAGCGCAACGTAATTCTGCCGAGAAGAACCGACTTCAGATAAATCAAATTCAAAGTTAAGGTCGAGTTTATAGTCGGAAGCACAAGTACACGAACGCACAGTCACAATGAGAAACGTACTTGCAGTGCCATCACACGCGTGAAAAGAAACACAAAAATAAATTATACACAATTTGTTCAAGGGAAAAGCTCATTTACAACAAAACAAAGTCACGGAGTTGAGGAGATATCCCTTCCATTTCACAATATCCAGCCCGATTCTGCCAGATCCACCCCCCCCCCACCCCAGTGAGTTTGGAGTGGGAGAGACAGTTTTTCAGGCGGGGTAGCGGCGGGGATTTCTCAGCTGCTCTCCGCGCTGAGCGTATCTTACAATGAGAGTGAGGGGGGATTTCACCAGCTCCTTCAGCTGCTCCCTGAACTTAGTCTGCGTCACTGCGTAAAGAGCCGTGTTTGTGCAGCAGCTCAGGAGCTGCACCATGTAGCTCAGTTCCCACATGGATAGAGGTGGAAACACAGGTACACCCATGAACCACAATCGCAGCCACACAGAATTCACGGCAAACAACGCCCACAGCAGGATGAAATTCCCCGACACAGCCAACAGCAAAATGAGGGATTTCCTACGGCTCTCCATCTCTGGGTCTCTTGGAATTTCTCCACTGCTCCGACCACGGAGTCTCCTGCGAGCTCTGCTCGCTATCAAAACGTGCCTGATGGTCAAAGCATTGAGCAGGATAATGAGGACAAATGGGATCACAGGCGTGAGGAGGTAATGGA
>JARFYF010000079.1:855687-874869 GCA_030265395.1 Rhina ancylostomus
ATTTCCATTCTTTGTTACGACTAATCTGTCACCCCGACAGGCATTCGAGACGTGGCCATTTCCTTCTACAGGTTAACGACAAATTGGACTCCACTGGATTATTCCAGAATTCCATACGTGGATTGTAGTGACAGACACTGTTATTGTTTTCCATCCATGGATACAAAGACTAGCAGGCTGCTCTCTCTCTCTCTCTCTCTCTCTCTCACACACCGATCCATTTTGACTGACTGCGACTGCTCCAAAAACGTCATCACGTCTTTTTTATATCTTGTTGTTGTGGCCATCACGTCACCCACACACACACACACGCCCCCCCCCCCACACACACACACTATGTTATGTCTTAAAGGGACATTCACCAATTGTTGCAGAAAAGAGGTTACACGACCCGGAGGATGTCTGCTTCAGAAATCCTTTATTGTAGCATAACATCATGCAGAGCTCAGACTCTAAAAGGCGTAGTTAGGAAGCTCTGCTTTGCAAAGGATTACACTCAGTTTTATTGTTAAAATATACGTGACAGAGCATTTACACAAAATATTTACACGAATACAAACGTTTCACAGCATGCTCTAGGTGATAACCCAAAACAGCTATGAGCTAATACGTTGCTCTGCCTGCAGCATTAGGGTAAATTATAGAACAATGATTTGAACGAGAAACAGGTTCCCACGTCCTTCTTATATTACAAGCAATTATGGGTGGCAGTTAACTATACAGTAGCTAGACACAGCTAGTTGGCAGTCCAGCAGGGACAGACAGCTTTCATGGGAGAAGTGGCTTTGACCCTTTTTAATAATGTTTTAAATTTACTTCCACAGTTTCCTCCTTTTTGATCTTTTAGATCAACATTCTTCATATGGTATTTTCTGCTCTTCCTCGTAATGGGTTCGTACCCAGAGGGGAAGGGTCTTTATTTCTTTGGTTCCTCCTCTTCAACCCACCAGTGTACCTTGCTAGATTTATCTCTTATCATTTGGGGTACTAGAGGGACTTCACGGCCAGAAGAAAGTTTCTTCATTCACTGACGAGAGCATAAACTCAATGCTCTACATGCGCAACATCCTGAAACACATATCACGGTCACTATTATAATTTCACGTGTGATCCAGCTTTCCCATCCGGAAAACCATCCCCATATTCCTTCCCAGCAAGATCCTCCACTATTAAAATTTTGGAGCTGTTTTCCCACCTTCCTAATCTACTCGACCTTTTCCATTATGTGCTGTCCTAGATCCGTTACATTTTCAGAAGCATCAGGAATTTAAGTACAAAACTACTTTCCTATCATAGCACAGGTGCTTCATTTCTCAGCTAATATGATGTCAAGAGCCAGACGATTCTGTAAAAATGTCTGCCTTACAGCGATCATGTCAGTGGTTGTACCGTACACTTGGGATTGGGTTTCTTTAAACACTTCAGTAGTATCATTAGCTCGTTCTTCGAAAACAACAGCTAGTTTAACTAGTTTTGGTAGTGTTTCGACCCACTCCATACATGGGGGATATTATCATGAGAAATTGTTCGGCTTTGGATATTCCCCAAGGGTTGGAGTCCAATGCGGGTTCTCTTTAAGATGGCCCATGACCCTGAGGTCTGTACGAAATAGGGTAAATAGCAACATCCACTCCATCCCTTATTCTCCTTGGGTGTGATTGTCCTGCCGTCACCCCGGAGTCGGGGGGCTCTCCAGGCAAATATGGGTGAGCCATATTCCCACATATCCAATAAGTTCCATTTATCGGTCTGAGTCCTCCTCCCCAAATCCAGATGGTTCCTGCAACCGTTTGTGGTATTAGCCCATTTAGTACAAGTACTATTCCCCAACTGGTACGGGGTACTGAATTTGTCATTACAATAGCAGGTGATGTTAACCGGCGCAGGGCGAGGACCAACGTTATTTTATTTTATTTCGAGGAATCCTTGGGGATGGCTGAAGGTACGACACCTCAAAATAGCAAGGGGAAAACTGATCCCTGCACCCGTCCTGGTTGCAGTTGGCATCTTTTCTAGTGCCATTTTTGTTTCTGGTGAACCATCAAATGGATCGCGTCTCGTTCTGGTATCTCTGACGTGGGTATCATCTTTTTTCTATGTTGGGGAACCTCTGCGCATATCCAGCAGTCTCCCTGGCTCACCTGTCTATGACATATTAGGGAAAAAGAAGGTGTTGGAATGACTGCTGCATGCGACCGAAACCAGCATTCCTGCTATCACCAGTCCTCCAAACCATCGCATCGTTTCCAATATCTTCCGCAGATATTGTGTAAACTCTCAGTCAGTGTTCGATGGCTGATGCTTTATGCATCTAACAGCGTGAATCTAATCTTCTTTCCTGTCGACCTTATGAGCCGATCTGGTTGTCAGCAGCACAGTGTAGGGCCCCTTCCACCAAGGAGAGAGGAAATCTTCAATAAGATTTTTACATATAACTGATCTCCTGGTTGGAATGCGTGGCTCGGGCCACCTCCAACGAGCGCCTGCACTTGTTTCATCCTCTCATGTCCTTCAGCTGCTGTTTTACATATGTCCTGTGCAGAGGCCAAGGTTCACTCATTATTCCATATTAGGGCCATTTTTTCGGCCCATGCTGGAGGTCACGCCCCTGTGGTCATTGGTCGTCCCATGAGGGCTGCATGAGGCGTCACTCCTGTAGCTCCATTCTTCCTATTTTACATGGCGTACATCGGAAGAGCTTCTGGCCATGACAAGCTATTGTCCTGACACACTTTGTAAAAGGACATTATCCAATTCCCCATTCAAATTTCCACTGTCCCCGATGACTGAGGCTGGTTGGGAATATGCAATTTCCATGGCCGGCACCAAATCTTCATTATCCTGTCGTTAAAGTGAGTACCTCGGTCACTGTTTATTCCCATGGGTATTCCATATCTAGTTATTATTTCCTTCCACAATATTTTACCACCGTCCGAACATCATCTTTCCGTGTGGGGTTGGCTTCCACCCATCAGGTGAATATGTCCACAATTACCGACATATACTTATATCCCAAGGCTGAGGGCATGTGTACACAATCAATCCGCAAATTTACAAAGGGCATTTTCGGCATTGGGAGGTGATCATACTTGGCTGCCCCCAGTCCTTGGTTATTTTGCTGACAAATCAGACAGGGTCGAATGATTTTCTGCATGGTTGAGGTTATGCCGGGTGAATACCATTGTTGATCAATTGCATGTTGCATCCCTCCTCTGCGCAGGTGTGCCTGTGCATGCACCAGACGACACAGGGGATAAAAAGGTTTCTTGGACTTCAAACCCGCCCATTTGGTTGAAACCAGAATACATCCTTATTGTGGCATTGTGCCTTCTCCCATGTCCGTTTTGTAGAGTTCTGCTGCGCTACTTGTAATTCAGAAGACTCTAAAACAGGGATGGGAGCATTACTTAAGACGCGGAGAGCTTGCAGAACTAGTTTCTGTGCGTCTGCCACCTTTTTGGCTGCCTGGTCAGCGCGGGCATTCCCATGGGAAATTCTGCCTGTTGCATTGGTATGTACTTCGCACTTCATTGGTAGTTGTTTGGGCAACTGAATTGTCTTGGGCAAGTTTAACACGAGCTGGGAGTGTTTGGTGGACTCTCCCGTGGATGCAATGAAACCCTTACTCTTCCATATATGGCCAAAGTCATGAACGACGTCAAAGGCATAGCAAGAGTCCGAAATGTATTGGGTGTCTGATCCTCAGCTCGGATACAAGCTTGGGTTCGGGCCAAAGTTCTGCCTCCTATGCTGAAGTGCGCTGAGGCAGCGCAGATGTCTCCACGCCATGGAGTGGATCTACCACGGCATAGCAGTCAAGGAGTAGGTCATCTCTTGGCCAATGTGAAGACCCTTCAGTAAAAATGATCAAGTCCGTATTTGGCAAAGGGTCCGTCCGCACATCCATGCTGGGGGAAGTGGAGTGCTGTACTAGAGCAATGCAGTCATACTCGCCTTCCTGAGAGGGGTCCCGAACAAAAGTAGCAGGATTGACTGCGGGCGAGCCCATCGCACTTCACAGAAATGTTCGAGAACCAGCGGCAGAAACTTCTCGACCATGATGTCTGTTGCTGCTGCTGAGCGGAGACAAGCGGGCGTTCCCGACACAACTGCGGGGCGGGCCGTAGAATAGTAAACAACTGGTCTTTCCACACCCCAATGATTCTGGGTGAGTATTCCGGTGGCGACCTCTCCTTTATCACAGGCATGCAACTGAAAAGAGCATTCACAGTTGGGAAGCCCCAAGGCTGGGGCTGTTGTTAAAGCTGCCTTGAGAATCTGGAATGCAGTTTCTCGCTCCGGAGACCACTCTATCTGCGCGGGTGCTTCGTTTGAGGTGGCGGTGCGGAGGACTGCATCATGTAGATGGTAATCGTGTATCCACCGCCGGCAAGAGCCAACCATCAGTAGGAAGTAAAAATATAATCTCTTTCTTTGTTTTAGGGGGTGGCATTCGTAGGATGGCCTGTATTCAGTCCGGTCCTCTTTCTCGAGTCCCAGCCTTCAAAGTAAATCTAAGGTACTGTACTTATGCCTGACAAAATTGTAGCTTCGAGCTAGCCGCTCCATGATACCGTGAGGCTAGTAACTGGAGTAGAGTCGCTGAGTCTTTTGCACAGTCTGCTACTGTAGGTGACGCCACCGAAAGGTCGTCGAGTTATTGTATCAAGATGGAATTTCCTCCCAGGTGGCACTCTTCTTAGTCATATTCAACAGCAGCGACGTACACGGCCGGACTTTCAGTATACCCCAGGGGCAGTCGAGTCCAGGTATATTGCTGCCACTTGTACGTGAAGACGAGTAGATACTGGCTATCCGGGTGGAGGGGAATGGAATAGAAGGCGGAACACAAACCGACCACGGTGTAGACAGGAACATCAGATGGAATGGATGAAAGAATCATACTAACGTCAGGTACCACCGGGGCTATGGGAACTGTAATGTTGTTTAGAGCTCTTGGGTCCTGCACAAAGTGCCATTCATTCGGCCGTCCAGCTTTGAGTACAGGCCGTATTGGTGTGTTACAGGGGCTGACAGAAGGCTTGAAAACCCCTTGTTGGAGCAGAGAGTTCATTACCGAGGCTCTGCCTTCTTCTGCCTCGGGGGCCAGTCGATACTGTCTGACACGTTGTAATACAGAATTCTTCTTAGCTTGACGCGGTGGTCTTTTGCATTAAGTACTCGGCGTACGTGTACCTGCATTTAAGTGGGCCCACACGTCTGCATTTACAATTCCCAATGGTAAAGGGCCCGGAGATCCTGGCGACTCAGGTGGTTGCTGTCGTTGGAACTCAGTGAGGCGGCCCTCCTGCTGGCGGGAAATTCCCGGAAGATTTCCTTCTTCAGTTCCATACCATTCGAAATTCCCAATGCGGTCGATAACGGGGTCAGATTGCAACGGGTTAACCATAGGGCTACCTGTTTCGCCTGTGGGGGGCGCATGGAAAGGGTCAAATGAGGTACTGACCCAGGTCCCAGACGGAACATGGGTTGCTGCTTTGTGGTCAGGCGTACCGGGATGCCCAGGCCTTACTTCCCAAAATAGAGAAGAGATTCTGGATACATCTTAAGTTTTTTTGCCTTTCATGGGTTACTGCCTTCTTTTTGTATTCAGGGTCATCTTCCATTGTGTACCAGCCGCTGCAGTGTAAACGGGAATGTTGTTGTACCACTTGCAGTTCGCCCCACAAAGCTTCAGTGAGAGCCGATAGCGTCAGCGTCTCCAGTATTTGTCTGAATCGGCACATCTGAACCTGTACAGGGGTTACCCTCGAGTTGCCAACAGCAAATAGTGGTTCCCAGTTTACACAGAGTCTGGCGTCGCCAAGAGGGGCAAGGGAGTATTTTTGGATATTATCAAAGTTTCTTCTATTTCACTATCACTCAGAGACAAAGCAACCTTCTTTGATAGGGGTTCTGTCAGTGGAATTCCGGATACTCCCATGGTTACTACTCTGTTATGGCTTCGGAATCACAGGGAGGGGGGTACAGAGGACAGCGTAGCGCCAGTGTCCACCACGGCTCGCGAATGAGTATCTTCTATTCTAAGGGTTACCATGGTTGCGTTTCAGAGTCTTCGGAAAGTGATATAACCGCACCCTGCACCATCATTTCCCCTGCCCCCCCATACTTGTGGAAAAGGGTGGTTGTCGGTGAAAGAGGCACTTCCTCTTTCATGCTGTTCAATCGGTTTTCAGGGTCTCGGCAAGGGGTGCTTTGACATTCCCTGGCCTAATGTCCCTTCTTTCCCCAATTACAACATATATCTTGGGTTCTGCCCCTTCTTTTCCCCGTGGCTGTCCCCCTTTTCCATTTCTCTTTCCTTGCTCTTGCCGGTGAAATTGTGTCTTATGTGTCTTAGGGCCAACCCGAGGACCAACAAAGAGTCCATCTCTATCCATATTTAACAAAGTGGTCATTTTCTCATTCCAGTCAGAGTTTGCTAATCCATATTTCTCATTTTAAAGGTCTGTACCTGTTGGGGAAGCATGCAATGGACCAGTGTTTGAATGGCCAATGGCCCATTTCCTTCCAATGGGACCCCTGCATATCCTTCCATTTGTTTGTAAACCGAGCTATAAAATAAGGGATTCATTCATCCTCCCTTTGTAGGCAGCTAGTCACTTGTCCTAAGTCCCCATGTCGTTGTTCTGTCCTCATAATGGCCTCCTTCCCTCTATATGCCAGCCAATGACCCAGGGGTTTGTTACCTTGTTGATCCTCATCATCATTTGTACTCCATTCCCCATTTTCCCAAGGCAGCCCACAGACACATTTCAACAGGGTTTGCATGTCACCCTGGAGATTTTTATAAATTTCGCACATTTGTTCCAACCAATTAAGGAATGCTGCTGGTCTTTTTATAGACTGGGGCTTCAGCCGCCATGGCTCCTGCTTCGGCAGGAGTCCACGGTTTTAATGTTGCTGTATCTCCTGTCTTTATCTTTGGAGCTTGAACTGTCGGAGAGGTGGAGGAGTCAGCGGCCGCTTGTTGAGTCACACTTCTGGTTTGTACCCCTTCCCCAGTTCTGTATCCCCGCCTTCCCCTACCCTTCCTCCTTGTTCGGGTTCATCAGCTCTTCCGACAGGAGCTACCAGTGCCGCGTGTCCCTGGGTGCGGTTATTTTGCTGACGCTAGGCAGATACTATCTCTATGACTTCGTCCATCATTTCATCTGGAATTATATTAGGACGATGATCTTTGCCTCCGTGAAATAATATTTGAGCTCTATGGGGTATAATGGTACGGGGACTGGTGTGGCGGGATCGGCTGGTGGAGCGGTTGGCGATGCCGGGCCTTGCTTTTCGTCGGGGCCTGGTGTGACAGGGGGCTCTTCCTGCTTTTCTTTCTTTTTTGTTTAGGGGGTTGGTGTCTCTTTTCCATCCCCATCCATTTCTCAAAACATCCCATCATATATTCAAAATCGCACTTAGGGTCTCCATTCCCATTCGCCTCCTCATCCCACCAGGACTGTATCAACGGGATTTTAAAGCTTCCTCCTGATGGCCAGTCTCCCTGCGACAAGCCTTTCAGGTCGTTACTGAATGTTACAGCGTATCGGTGGTGACCTTTTCCCGTATTACCATGTCTGCGGGTAGCCACGGTGGCACCAGAGGATCTCACACCTTCTGCCGAGATTTCCCTCACAGTTTTCATCCTTTTCTACTTTTTCTTACTTACTTGCAATCTCACTCGTCGGGGCGGGTCTGCAGGAACAGCTGAAGCCGCTCGACTGCTGACACTTCCCATTGTCTGAAAAATGACAGAGTTACGCCGCACGCTCATTTATCTCTCTCTAAAGCTCATATCCAGCGCTCACGGGTGTTTATAGTTTCCTCAGCAGTCCTTCCGTCCCTTTATCTTCTTAACGGTAGCTAACATTTTAAATTCTCGTCCCGCTGACAGCAGTGACATCGGAATTCTTGTCACCTTACAGCTGCGACGTCTGAAATGGCCGTCCACCTTTCAGCTAGTACATCTCCCTTTCCTAACTTGGAAAGTCCCTTTTTCCGCTCCAGTTCTATTTAGGAATCCGGCAAGAGGATCCCATCCTCGTCGCCAATTATTTGTCGCGGAAAAGTTTCACTCTTGCAGGAGGGCGTCTGTTTCAGAAAGCTTTTATCGTAACATTATATCATGAAGAGATCAGACTTGTAATTGCGGAGCTCTGAGTCTCTACTCAACAAAATATTGCACTTATTTTTGTGTTTAAAATATACGCGACAAGGAGCACTGAAAAACACAAATAGAATAGAGAGGTTTCACATCATGTTCTAGGCGATAACCAGAAATAGTTATCAGTTTAAAAGTTACTCTACTGCAGCATTACGGTGATTACGGAACAATGATTCCAAAGAAAGAAACAAGTTCCCACGTCCTTCTTGAAGTACAGGCAAGTATGGGGGGCAGTCCGGTTTGTTAGTAGGCAGTTTAGCAAGAATAGACAGAATTACTGTCGTGGCAGAAATGGCTTGACCTTTTGGTCCCCAATGGTTAATAATACTTTAAATTTTCTTCCACAAGGACAGAGGGGTGGACATTTGCCTGGCCATCTTGGACCAGGAGAAGGCCTTCGACAGGATATCACACACATGGTCTCCAAAATGGACTTGGTGGGGTGGGGGGAGGGAATCAGGAATTCGATCCCACTGCTCTACACAGGCATGAGTAGCACAGTCCAAATCAATGGGTGGGAAACAGACAGCTTCTCCATTAAGTCTGGAGTCAGGCCGGTCTGCCTTCTCTCTCCTGTCTTGTTCGTGTACTTGAAAGAACCCTTTGCCGAATCCATCAGGAAGGTCGAGAGCAATTGAGGAGTGACTTGCCAGGCAGTGGGGGCACCCAGGTGAAAACCTACCTGCACATAGACGACGACGCCGTCTTTTGCTTGGACCCAAGGTCAGTTCGCTGATTGAACAGCATCTGCGACCAGTTTGAGTTGGCATCAGGGGCCAGAGAGAACCGCGCGAAGAGCGAGGCCATGCTCTTCGGCAACTGGCCAAACGATAACACGTCCCCTTCACTGTCAGGCCTGACTATCTCAAAGTGCTGGGGATATGGTTCGGAGGGGCAGGGCGTGCAACAAAAATTAGCGGGAGAGGATTGGGAAGGTGAAGCAGAAACTGAGTCTGTGTGAATGGCGCAACCTCTCGATAACTGGGAAGAACTTGGTCATCAGATGCGAGGTGCACTCAGGGCTGATGTGCTCGGAGCATTCATGGCCTGTTCCTCCTCTTCTGGCTTGGTCATTACCCGTACCGTCTTCCGTTTCATCTGTCGATCCAAGATGGAGCGGGTCCGACGGTTCGCCATGCACAAGTGCCTGCACAATGCGGGCAAAAGTGCCCCCAATGTCTTCCTCATCCTGATGACAACCTTTGTATGTGGCTGCATCAGTCTGTGTATGGAACCAAAGTACGTGGGCACCAAGTGTCACTCAGTGCTGAGGTTCTCCCAGTCCCCGCTGTTGCGAAGGATGGGCCTGGCCATGTGGCCCTGCAACGTCCCAGTCAGCTGGACGTTGCCATACTACCTGTCACAAGATCAAAAGGTCACAAGACAACGGAGTAGAAGTAGGCCATTCGGCCCATAGAGCCTGCTCCATGAGTTAAAATAAAACTATTCCTATCTCGCCCAAATTTCCGTCCCCATACCTATATCCCTTAATACCTTGACTAATTCGATACCTATTCATCTCGGTCTTCAACACTCCAAATGATTGAGACTCCACAGTGACAATGAAATCCATAATTTCACTATCTTCTGGCTAAAGCAATTTCTCCTCATTTCTGTTTTAAACCGGTACTCTCTAATTCTAAGATTATGCTCTCTGGTCCTGGACTCACCCACCAAGGGAAACAGCTTCGCCAAATCTACTCTCTCCAGTCCTTTCAACATTCTAAATGTTTCTCTGAGGTCATGAACTTTCCTGAAGCTGATTCTAATATCCTCAGTGACCACTGAAATCTCCTCGCCGCAAAAAAAACAGGAGCGGCCTCCAACCCATCTCACCTGACCCTACGAACCAGCTTCAGACCATGGCACATTGTCCATTCTGGATATGTGCACAATCCTCTGAGTGGTGTCTGGTACTTCTGAAATTGGCCTGGGGGGTGTGAGGGAACAACTGTCACTGCCATTCACAGCCCGCTACATTACATCCAGAAGCTGAAGAGTGTTTGAGGATCACAGAGAAGAAAGATTGAATGATACCAGAGACACAAGGCTTGGTACCTGAGGATGTGTCACCTGCTGCGACAGAGGACGGTTCCGGGGTGGACTCTTGAGTCAATTCTTTGGGATGTTCCCTTGTGGAAGTCTCCGTGTCTGGAATAAAGGAACAGGATATGTGAGAGTGGAAACACATCAGTAGGTCATCAGGTTGGGACAGGACTTCAGAAAATTTGGATTGGGTCCATGGGGGGAAAATGTGTGAGTAGGGAAATGTTAGAGATTAAAAACAAATTGATCAACTGTTCAGAGTATAACATGACTTTAGAGAATAGGAGACAGCTATCCAGTATTGTACTTATATGCAACTGGTGTCTAAACTCACAGCGCAAACATGGCACAACCATCAAATACAGTCAATGCCTCACTTCCTTTCCCTCTCTCGTCAGTGTCCATCCCTCTCAAACAATAACTCCACCTATCATTTCCAAACCATTCAAATCCCTCTCCACAATGCTCCATCTCGCTCTCATTTCAACACTCACATTCATTTCATTCTGCAAGTCCACCCACTTCCGTCACTACCTCCACCACACACCCGTCAGTCCAGTTAAAGTTCCAGGATAGAGATTTGGGTGACATTGTTCCAACAAGCCCTACAACTAACACTTTAGCATTTAGATTGTGACAGAATTGTGGCCAAATTCTCAGCGGTTTCATGTTCTGTTCCTTTCTGTTCACGAGTTGGTGTGGATCCTGAATGTGTGGTAAAGTAGGGACACGTGGTGGGCGGAGGGAAAACATGGAAGATACAAACACGCTGCTCCTGATCAGAGACTGCAGAGAGTGACCCAAACCAACCTCTGCTTAAACTAACAAATTGCCATCACACTCCGATGTTGATGTCTCCTCAGCATCCAACAGATTGGTGGGTGCCTGAAATGCGCTGCCAGTGGTAGTTGTGGAGGCAAATACGGCCGACACCCTACCATATAAGGAAATATAGCACTCCCTCCCACCTCCCACCGCCCCTGACATCTCAATCCTCGTCCTCCTCCTGCGGTCAATTCTTCCCACACCCGAAGGATGGTCTGTCCCTTAAGTCATATCACCCAAACCGTTCGGTCTTTCCAACAAGTGTGAGCGGAGGTGACTTAAACACTCTCTGCTGAACCTCTTCATTCCCGATCCCTCAGTCAGCCCAGTACAATTCTCCTGGATCCATCATCCCGCATTCCTCAGTACTGAACACAGTTCCCTTAACACAGAACAGTACACTACAGGACACCTCTCTAAATTGTTGGTATTGGTTTATTACTGTCACTTTTACTAAGGCACAGTGAAAAACTTGTCTTGCATACCGATAGTACAGGTTAATTCATTACACAGTGCAATTACAATGGTTAATACAGACTGCATTGATGTAGTACAGGTAGAAACAATAACAGTACAGAGTAAAGTGTCACAGCGACAGAGAAAGTGCAGTGTAATAAAGAGTAAGGTCACAACAAGATAGATCGTGAGGTCAGAGTCCATCTAATCGTATAAAAGAACCGTTCAATAGTCTTATCATAGTGGGGTAGAAGCTATTCCTAAGTCTGCTGGTACGTCCCCTTAGGTTCCTGTATCTTCTGCCCAGTGGAAAAGGAGAGAAGAGAGAATATCCCGGGTAGGTAGTGTCTTTGATTCTGCTGGCTGCTTCACCAAGACAGTGAGAGGTAAAGACAGAGACTAAGGAGGGGAGGCTGGTGTCCGTGATATGCTGGGCTGTGTCCACAACTCTCTGCAGTTTCTTGCAAACCTGTGCAGAGCAGTTGCCATACGAAGTCGTAATACATCCAGATTGGATGTTTTCAATGATGCATCGATAGAAGTTGGTGAGTGTCAAAGAGGACAAACCAAATTTCTTTAGCCTCCTGAGGACGGAGAGGTGCTGGTGAGATTTCCTGGCCGTGGCATCTAAGCGATTTGACCAGGACAGTGTGTTCGTAATGTTTACTCCTGGCATCTTGAAGCTCTCAACCTTCTCGACCTCAGCATTATTGATGTAGACAGGTGCCTGTACACCGCCCCCTTTCCTGAAGTCAATGACAAGCTCTTTCATTTTGTTGACATTGAGTGAAAGGTTGCTGTCATGACAACATTCAACCGAGCTCTCTATCTCCTTCCTGTACTCCGACTCATTGACATCTGAGATACGGTCTAAAACGGTGGTATCATCTTCAAACGTCGATGGAGTTAGGGCAGAATCTGGCCACACAGTCGTGAGTGTATAGGGAGTGGAGTAGAGGGCTGAGGACACATCCTTGTTGGGCACCAGTGTTGAGAATAATCGTGCTGGAGGTGTTGCTGCTTATCCTCACTGATTGTGGTCTGTTGGTCAGAAATTCAAGGATCCAGTGACATCGGGAGGTGTTGAGTCCCACGTCTCAGTTTGGTGACAAGTTTGCTTGGGATTATAGTATTGAAGGAAGAGCTGTATCAATAAATAATAGTCTAACGTAGGTATCTTTACTGTCCAGATGCTCCAGAGCTGTGTGTCGGGCCAGGGAGATGGCATCCGCTGTGGACCTGTTTCGGCAACGGGCGAATTGCAGTAGGTAAAGATTGTCTGGTCGGGTGGAGCTGATGCGTGCAATGAACAACCCCTCAAAGCACTTCATGATGGTGGATGTCAGAGCTACTTGTCAGTAGTCATTGAGGCATGATGCCTTGCTTTTCTTCGGTACAGGAATGATAATGGTCTTCTTAAAACAGGTGGGAACCTGGGATTGAAGCAAGGAGAGGTCAAATATGTCGATAAGTACTTCTGACAGCACAGCCTGGGACACCATCTTGGCCAGATGCTTTCCTCGTGTTCACTCTCCAGAAGACTTATCTTCCGTCCTCAACGGTAATCACAGGTTCAGTTGCATTTGAAGCTGCCAAGGTGGGTGGTGACAATCCACTTCCTTTCTGTTCAAAACGTGCACAGAATGTGTTAAGTTCATCATGAAGGGATGCGCTGTTTTTAACTATGCAGCCAGACTTCTTGCAGCTGCTATGGCGTGTAAGCCCCACTACAGCTGACGGCTGATCTGGGACTCTATTTTGAGTCACCTTTGCCTCTTGGCATCCCTGATAGCTTTGCGAAGGTCATACCTCGATTTTTTGTACATATCAGGGTCACCAGATTAATGTGTAGCAGTCCTCGACTTCAGCAGGGAATGGATCTCCCGGTTTATCCATGGTTTCCTGTTTGGGAACACCCGTGTTCTCCTCTTTGGTACACAGTTCTCCACACACTTGCTGATAAAGTCTGTGATGGTGGTGGCATACTTATCAAGGCTGACAACTGATTCTTTGATGGACCAGTCCACTGTCTCAAGGCAGTCCTGCAGGAGCTCGTCTGTATCCTCAGACCAGCACTGCACGACTCTCTGAACCGGATCATCGCGTTTCAGCTTCCGTTTGTATGCACAGCCTGGTGGTCTGATTTCCCAAAGTGCCGGCGAGGGGTGGCTCGGAAGGCATCTTTGATGGTTCTGAAGCAATGGACAGTGGTTTTGACGCCCCTGGTAGAGCAGATGTGCTGATAGTATTTTGGTACCACACTCTTGAGGTTGGCCTTGTAGACGTTGCGATAATGAAGAGGGCCTCAGGTTGTCCTGTCTCAAGGTTGTTGGCCACGCAGGCTTCATGTCCGTCTGTGGTGGGATGTGGACTGTCATCAAGAGAGCTGAAGCGAACTCACTTGGCAGATAGAATAGTCGACACTTCACCGTTAGATATTCCAGGCTGGGTGAACAGGAGCTCGCCAGGACCATCATGTCCGAGCACCACAAATTATTGATCCAGAAACAGAGCGCCTCGCCTTCAACTTTCCCTGAGGACGCTGTCCGGTCCATTCGATGAATAAAGAAGCCATCGGGTTGAATAGCAGAGTCAGGTGAGGCAGGTTTGAGCCACGTTTCAGTGAAATAAAGTCCTCTACAGTCCCTCAGTTCTCTTTCGTGGGTCAGTTTTGCCACTGGTACGAGATTGTAGTCAGGATGCTTCCTCAGGACCAAACACATGTAGCAACTGGAATGAATCTTGTGTCGGGGTTCTGAGGAGGAGTCGCAACACAAACACTGGATATCCTAATAGGAACAGTGAAACCGGGACTGCTCTAGATTTGACAACTCCAAGCAGCAGGGAGACAAAGTATACCTAAAGGTTGAGCAATATTCTGGCAACTAGTGCTGGAGCAACCCAGGTACTCATGATAAGCCCCTGATAGTAGTGCATGGAATCCATGTGCTTCACAACAAAGCACCATCAATGGAGCCGAATCGAGGGCCAGTAGTCGGAACCATGACACAATGTCCAGATCCCTCCATTCTGTGCACATTCATCTGCCTATTGAAGAGTCCTTTAAGGGTCTCTATTGTATTTGCCTCCACTGACACACTGGCAGCGCATTCCAGGTACCCAACACTGTAAAAAAATGCGTCACTCATATCCTTTGAACTTACCTCTCCCCCAACCAGCATCTTAAATGTATGCACTTCAGTGCAACCCAAGTTTGTCCAACCTCGACTAACAGCACGTGCCCTATAATCCAGTCGGCATCCTAGTAAACCTCCTCTGCTCCCTCTCTAAAGCCTCCACTCCCTTCCTATTATGGAGTGACCAGCACTGAATGCAATACTCCTGATGTGCCTGGTCAGAGTTTTGTAAAGCTCCAACATAACTTCCTGACCATTGAACTCAGCGCCTCGACCAATAAATACAAGACCGCTATTCGCCCTCTTTTTCACCCAATCAGGAAGAAACTCACTCACTCGTCCTCACCTTGATCAATCCACATCACTTCCCTTGTTCAGTCCATCCCACAACCTTCTGTCACCACTCGCGCCTCTCTCCTCGGACCTTCCTGATCTGTCCCACTCGCCTCGGATCCTCCTGGTCCACTCTTCTCTCGGAAGTTCCCGCACTGTCCCTCTCCGCTCAGACCCTCCGATATGCTCCACTCCCTCCAGCTCCGATTCTTCATCCAGTCCCAGTTTCCTTGGACCTGTATGCCTCTCTCTCTCCTCAAAACTTCCAGTTCCCCTCCCTGCACCCACCCCCAGCTACCCTCACTCACTTCCAGACATCTGTTGATTCTGGTTGAATATCGTAAATGGAAAATTTGGAGAAATGCCCATTTCATTAATCCCCGTGACAGACACCTGAGCTTGTAGTTTGTGCCGGGACCATGCACAAACTCTCCCCCGTTTCAGGTGCCGTTGTTTCTATGGGTTCCTGAGTTGATGCAGATGCTGGATCTGTCACAAATAGATACACATGGTGAGTGATGGAGAAAAAATAATTGAACAGCTGGTTTGGAGGGAATTAAACTCCGGAGAATGACTGAATATCTAAATAAACCAGATGCTGGCAATCTAAACCTAAAAGTGAAAATGCTGGGATACACAACAGGTCTGGCTATAGCTGTGGGAAGAGGAGAAGATTTAACATTTCAGCTTGGAGACCCTTTTCAGAACTGACTGATGTCACACTAACACGTTCTGCGTTGTCACTTTCCAATTACACCCGCTCCCTGAGTCATTGCGATCCATGCCACTCACCTGCACCAGTGATGGACCACATTGGTCCCAACACCAGGAAAGGTGGACGGGGACGGCAGACAGTACGGTGTTTCCGTGTGGCCATTTCACTTGAAAACACGTGTACTGTTTTGGATACCGTTTGGGGGGAGATGGCAGGGAAGAGGCTGACTGTTCAGTAGGAGGCAGCGGTAGCCAGAGCTGTGACACTGGGTCTGCTGCTGAGGCTCAGCGGGGAAGGGTGAAGGAGGACAGGAGACAGGAGATTCTGTGTCCACAAAAGTGACTCCAGGATGGTGCGTTGCCTGTTTGGTGCCCGTGTCCAGGATGTCTCCGAGTGATTGTAGAACATTCTCAAAGGGGAGGTTGAGCAGCCAGAAGTCCTTGTGCACATTGGCAAAAATGATATGGGTTAAAAATGGGATGACGTCCTGCAGAGTGAATATGGACAGTTAGGAAAGAGGTTAAAAAAGCATCACCTCGAGGATAGAAACCTCTGGATTACTCCGTGATTCACGTGCTTGTGAGGGTAGGAATAGGAGCACATTGCAGATTAATGTATGGGTAGCAAATTGGTACATGGGGCAAGGATTAAGATTTTATGACCACTGGGATATCTTCTGGAGAGGAGGTGACCTCCACAAGAGAGATAGATTGCAGTGAACTGGAGGGGGACCAATATCCTGGTGGGGAGATATGCCAGTGCTACTAGTAAGGGATAAAACTGGATTGCGAATTGGGTGGTATCCATAGCAGTGTTGAGGCAGATGGGAGGCAAGAAGTTGGTGCAAAATTCAATGAAATTAAGTTTATTAGACAAGACAGGCAGCAACAAAGCAGGAGCAAGAAAAGACTGCAAGATTAAATTGTATTTACTTCAATGCAAGCGATCTGACAGGTGAAGCAGATTAACGGGGCATGGATAGCCACGTGGGACTGGTATATTACAGCCATTACGGAAACATGGCTGAGGGAGGACATGACTGGCATGTAATGTTCCAGGTTACAGGTGTCATAGGCAGGATAGAGGTGGAGGAAGGAGAGGAGGGAGAGTTGCATTTCTGATTAAACACTGAACGATGAGGGATATTGAGACTAAGATCAGGAAAAAGCATTGGTCAGCTACAGGTAGCAGGGATCATGAACCCCTGGAGTACAAGGGATACAGAAGCGTACCTAAGGAAATAAAAGGGCAAAAGGGAGACCTGAAGTAGTTTGGGTAGAGTAGATCATCGTAGACAACGTGAATAGCACTGCCCTTTTAAAAATATTCATTATCTCTCCGTCAGTATCCCTGTCCCATCAGCACGAACCCCTCCTCATTCCATCCGTTCCACTCAGGAAGATTTGTGAAGACCTTTGGTTTTGTGATGCCCCTCAAGGAGGAAGTCTTCCATCCCACATCCTAACTCCAGATTCACACTGTCACGGACAGTACCAGATCACAACGAATAAGGAGCAGGTCACAAGGCCCCTCAAGCTGATCATAGATAATTTCTGATGGCCACAAAACTTCTGTTCTGGTTCCCCATAAATCTCAATTCATCAATCTTCCAAACATGTGTCTATCTCCACTTCAAAAGTCGCTAATGATCTGGCCTCCGCAATCCAGGTGGACAACAAATTCTGGAGATTCACTACGATCTGAGAAGAAATTTCTACAAACAGTTTTAAATATCAGGTCCCTTTTTTGTTACTACGTACGATGTATGACACTCTTCCACGGGTGAGAACATCTCAACATCGACCCTATCATGTTCTGTTCGGCCTTACATGTTTGAATAACTTACCTCTTGCTTCGAAACTAAGAGGAATACAAAATCAAATTATTTGGCCTCTTTTAAAAGGACAATCCTCTCATCCTAGGTATTAGCCCAGAGAATCTCCTTTAGAGCTTGGACCAGTGGAGATCCTGCCTCACAGCTCCAGCTGCCTGGATTCAATCCTGATTTCTGATGATGTCTGGTCAGAAGATGCACATTCTTCCCGTGACCACGTGATTCATCTGGTTTCTCTGGATCCTTTCACGTCCCAAAATGGTTGGGTCTCTTGTTTCATTGGCCCCTGGCAGAGAGGAAAACGTGATTCCCTGACAACACCAGACACGTTAATGGGGAATGGTGACCCACCTGTACAGTAAACCTTGTCACAGCAGAGTGTCGGCTTCAGCCAGTACACAAAGTAACAGCCGCAGATTTTGATCCTGGTCTCCCGGCTTGTGTGGCAATAGTTTCCATCCCAGGTGAAACATACTGTCCTGGTCACCTCTCCCTCTCCCGCACTGGGATGGAAACCTGGAATTAGGTTTATAAACACTGTAAAATGTACCCAGTCCCACAGTGGAGCGGGGAATGTGAATTTGGGTCCATTGTGGTGCAGTGGATCACAACCCGTGGTCGGGTCCAGCCTCAGTCAGCGGTGAGCTGCTGCCCTCACCCGCCCACCCCCCACTCCCCACAACAGCATCTGGCTCCCAAGACCATCTCCTGTTAGCGAGGCCTTGTGGGTCCCCTGCCTTTGGACCGGAAACTCTGGCCCTACCACCATGTGCTTTGACACCAGTAAAGCGACGCACGTGCTGACCCTCTGTCAGATGTCTGTCACCAAACATATTCAGAGACATTTGCAAGCTCTGAAAATGTTCAAAACGGTAACAATCACTGTGCTAAGCATAAATATGATAAGGTATTACAGAAAATGAAAGGTAAAATAATTGAAACATGATAACTAAGAAGCAGGTATAAATTTTAACATTAAATACTTTTGTTAGAAGTTATACTGGTTCATTAATCAACTCACGAACCACGGGTGTCCCGAGATGTGCACAGCTCCCTGAGAGCAGCTCCTCCGCTGAAATTAGTGGAGACACGGAAATGGCACTGGGCCCAATCTTGAGCGGGATCAACGGGCAGAACCAGAGCCCGACTGCCAGGGAATTCCAGGAAGGTGATGTTCCACTATGAGACTCCATGAGGATTCGGAGCTGTAGTGTTGTTTGAGTGACTGTGGGGATCATTTCTCAGGAAGTAGGGTTTCTGTGTCTGTGTGAGGGGATCTCTGAAGAGATGAGTCATTGGTCTAATCTTCCCAGTAAAATACGAAACCGCACTGTTGAAAACTCTGAACCTACCTTTTAACCAGCCTGTACTGAACCCACAGCACCGATACACTGGAATGGCAGTCTCAGGGATCCTACATCTACCGAGGCTAAATAAAAACAACTGAAGAATCAGCCTCTGAACTGAGGGCTTTCATTCACTGAGAGGAAGACCAGAAATTAAGGCCCATTCAATTTGCTCAAGATTAGCCCAATCTCAGGTGTCCCCCTTTGCTCTTTTACCTTTCGATCTATCATCAGAATCTCGTTGTCAATGAATGGACTTAGCGCTCCTCTCTTCCACATTAACACCCTGCTCCACAACTGTGACTGATGATCCC
>JARFYF010000079.1:877160-893517 GCA_030265395.1 Rhina ancylostomus
GCCTGTGTTTGTCCTGAGGAAGTATCCTGACTTCAGTCTTGTATCAGTGTGCTGCATTTGGGTTCTCTGTGAGTTTGCTCCGGATCAACATTGTGACAGGAATAGCAGCAGAGGTCAGATGGATGTATGTTTGAAGGGGCGCTGCAGGAAGGAGGGTTGCAGTTTTCTGCATCTTTTGGGACTGTTTCTGCTGAAGGCACAACCTGTTCAAGTCAGACTGCTATCACATGAACCAGAAAGGGTCGCACGTCTTCGTCCTGCCGTTTGCCCCCAGTGCCTTTGGGGAGGGTTTACATTAATCTCTCAGTGGAATGGGACACAGAACAGATGCACTGTTGGGAGGGGATGGATGCAGTCAAATATAAAGCATAAACTAAGTCTGTCCAGTGGGCAGAGCATTCATGGGCGAGATCAGGTCCATGGAGAATGGGAAGATCACATCGCACGTGTTTCAGTACGAGGACACTAATGTGGAAGGTGGGTGAATTCAGGGAGTTGATCAGCACCAGTGAACATGATGTTGTTGCAACAACAGAGACACAAATGAACTAAAGGGTAGCGCTGGCAATTCAATCTTCCAGGGTACAGCAGTTACAGGCGTGATGGGAATGGGGTGAGATTGAAAGCGAAGGTGTCACTGCAAAATTGATGAAGGGGTCCGTTACAGCAGTGATGAGGGAGGATATTCTCGACTCTTCAATTGAGGCCACCTGGGTAGAACGTGAATGAAAAGGAGGTGATTATATACTTCGTCCCACCAACCACCGGTAAGAGGCGGGGGTGCAGATTTGTGAGCAAATCACTGGGGAGAGAAGAGTAAAAGGGTGATGGCAGTGAAGGAATTCAACGTCTCAAATTAACTGCAATAACTTCAGTTATGAAAAGTGTGGAGAGATTTCGTGAAAATGATGCCCAAGTGAGCTTGTTTAAACCTGCGTGGATCGTCCAACTGGAGAAGGGGCGATGCTGAACCTGATCTGAGTGAAAGTCACTGGGAACAGAAGTATCAGTGAAAGAGAAACGTTGACCATAACTCTGTCAGAGTCCTGAATTGTGCGAAGGCCGGTTTCAATATCAAGACAGGAGCGGCAAAAATGGACTGGGAGCAGCGATGTGCAGGGATGTCGACGTCAGACAGGTGGGAGTTGTTCAAAGCGAACATCTTCAGAAGGTCAAAGGAAGCCCGGATGTGAAGGAATATTGAGGGTTGGACACAATGATTAGTGCAGAAGTACACCTGATTGTCAGCATGGGCATGTGCATGTTCAAAGGTCTGTAACCCAATGACTGTGCGGGAGAGGCAGAAAGAGAAAGGAAGGTTTATGTCCCAACTGAACCCTAACCAAACACTGCCGCACAGACCTTGCATTGCCCCCCCCCACAGAGAATTATTATTACATCGAGTTTATCATCATGTTCGCAAGTACGGTGTGGTACAGGTACAATGAAAAACTTGCTTACAGCAACGTCACTGGTGCATGGGTACAGGCAGCACACAGAATATAAATAACACATAAATGTTCCGTCTGCAAAGAGACGGCGAAAGTGCTGTGGGGGAAAACACACGATATTGGAAAGGAAGGAACAATCAGAGATCCACCCATGGAAGTGCAGGAGGTAGTCAGTGGTGCATCATTGCTGAAGTAGGGTTAGGGTTGTGCAGGTCGGTTCAAGACCCTGATGGTTGGAGGAAAGTCGCTGCTCATGAACATGGTGGTGTGAGACTTCAGCCTTTTGTACCTTCTGTCTGACGACAACAGCGAGGAGAGAGCAAGACCTGGATAGTAGGGATGATATATGCGGCCTTCTGTAGATGCTGCCAGTGGTGGGGAGGGCTGTGCCCGTGTTAGACCGGGCTGTGTCCACAACTCTCTACAGCCCCTTTCAGTACCTGTGCGTTAGAACTTCAGTGCCAGGTCATGAAGTAACCAGACAGAATACATTCATCTGTAGGCAATGATGCCCCGCACGCAATGGTTCCGAGATTCAGGCCACTGGGTGGATCTTCAGAATCACCTGGGAGGATTGTCCCAGACCTCCGGGTGAAAATGAGGATGAGGAGGACACACAGGCAGCCCCGCTGTGTTCTGATTCCTTGATCGTTCTAAACTGTCATTTTCCCCAATGAATTTCTACAGAGGAGGAAACGTCCCCATCCTGATTTAACCCAGTCCCTGTGGATCCGCAACCGCACATCGGCCACAAACTGTTGTCTCCACCAAAACTGGGCTGAGCTCGCCGTCAGCCAATGAGATCGGCTTTGCCTTCAGCTTGCGTCAGTCACTTTTCCACGTGATGCTTAATTATGTCACGCCTTCCATGGGGAGCTCCGGTATCTCGGAGCTGAATTCAGTCACGGAAACGTGCGGACAATTTAAGGGTCTTGTCGCACAGTCAAGGGCTCGAAGCTCCGGTCCCGGGATAAAGAGTCTCCCGCTCTCCCTCCTGACGTATATTGTAGTGCGGGGTAAGTGGTCTGAGTGCGACTATTTTCTAAATGTTAAACTGCAGAAATAAATCTGCCAACAGGAAAGATCGGTATGTATTCTTAGCTGAACCTTCTCCCAATGACTGTGAACATTTTCTTCTCTCCCTGTTTCACTTGCTCTTTCTTTTCTTACATCAATAAATTGACAGGGTCATACAGACGCAGACCCTTCGGCCCATCATGTGTATATGATCCATCTCCTATCGTCCTATTAACCAACGTTTGGATCTCCTATTCCTTGGCGATTCAAGTGTTCCTCAAGGTGTATCTTAAATGTTCCTCCACCAACGAGTTCCTGAGCCCAATCACCCTTTGGGTGAACGAGAAACTTCCTCAGATCCGCCTGAAACGTTTTCCCCTTCACCTTAAATCTTATGTCTTCCCGTTGTTGATACCTCAATCATGGGGAAAAGTATTCTAAAATCGAATCTGTCTACGCCACTCTGTTGTATTTGGCAAAAACAACCCCCCAAGTTTGCACCAGCCTTCTGAAACATTTGAAGGAAACATTCCCTTCGACCATGGGGAAATCTCAGACACATTGAACTCCGTGGGGTTTTATGTTTCCCCTCAGTATGGTTCCAGTCATGTGGTCCAAGATGCTGCCTTACTTGACCGTTATGGTGACAATGAAAATGTCCTCAAATTTCTCCAAGCAATCTTTAAAAACAATATAGATGGGGTTTGTAACACCAGATCTCACAACTCTGGATATTTTACCTTTGTTCGTGATGGCGAATAGTTTTCTCTGTAGCGGCTAGCTGCACTGAATAAAGACACGGGACACTTGTTTGGAGTCCAAGAGTCGAATGAACGACTGGGGTGCGCTGTCCCTTTAATAAAGAGGGTTCCCGCGCTGACGTCACGCGTAGGTCACGTGACTTTGCCGCGCGCGGGCTCCACTAGCCCAGCGAAGAAGGAGAGCACCTCGCCACCTTGTGTCGGGGCCTCCTACAACACTGGCGATCGTGGGAGCCGGTTCGTGAAAGGTAAGTCGACACAATGTAAACATAATTCCTTAAATGAGGTAAGGTCGCTCTTTGGATTGTGGTGGGTATGCGATCATAGGGAGGATTTAATGGGGATAAAGGAGGTGAAATTGATTGGTGTCGTTGTTTGCACCGGTCAGTCTGGACTCGATAAGTCGAGGGGACTGGTTCAATGCTATACGGCACCATGTATAATAACCCAGAAAACTAGATATAAGCGGAGAGATTGTCACAAGAGATGAGACAGATGGGCACCGAGACAGAGAAACCCAACCTGTGACTTTCGTGTGAAGGAAATTCCTGTGGTATAAAGTTGTCTCTGATGCACTGAAAAATCCCTCACTCGTTTAATACGATGCCTGTGTCGTGGGTGATTTTATTTCCTCCCGCCCCAAACTTGCTTTCATTTGTGTGAAGCTTCTCTGTGTTGAACACTTTCCATACTGTAGGAAAGTAAAATATATTCTGCAAGAACCTGCGCAATAAATTTACAGTTCTAGGTAAATATGCCTTGTTGCACTGAAACGTTCGCCTCTGAAATGATATTTAGCACAAGTACTGTTTCCCTGTGAAGTATATGATAATATTGAGAGCAGAAGACACATTGTATTGTGAAACAATTGTTATCTTCGTCACAGGCTTAGTTATATCTGACCACAGTGCTCAGGCCTGCCGAACGGTGATAAGAGTGACTGTCCTTGATATCAGGATAGTTCTGACCGAGTGAGCGTCATGGAGCCTTGGAAGAACTAGTCAATGGAGATCAAAGGGAATACACTCAAGTGGTTACAATCACATTTTACATAAAGGAAGGTGGTTGGGGTTTTCGGACGCGAATCACAACAGGCCCAGCATATAACTTCAGTTGTTTCTCCGGGTACAGTCCTTCGACCAGACAACTTCAGCTCCCGTATCAATGACCTCCCTTCCATCGTAATATCAGAGGTGGATATCCGTGTTCATGATTGTCCTATACTCAATTCCATTTCTCAATTCTCCGAAAATGATGCAGCCCGTCCCTTCGTGCAGCAGGTAGTTGGGAAAATTCAGGCATGGGCTGATAAGTGACAAGTGACATTACATCAGAAGTTGCCAGGTAAGGGACATCTGCACCAAGGGAGAGTTTAATCAATACCAGTTGTTATTAAATTTCATTATCAACATTGAGTCCCCGGATAGAAATATCTTGGGGGTCGCCACTGACCAGAATCTCATATAGACCAGCCAGATAAATACCGGTGTACTGTGTGACTGACCCACGGATATTCTGTAAGGATGCGGACTCCACTTGTGTTCTTCGTCTGGCTGCGGGTTGGACGTCCTCTGGTACCTAACGACGCGAAAACGAAACTAATTGTAAGTAATATCTAATTTCTTCATTAATTAAATCTTATAGCTCATCAATTATTTCAGCTGTCGTCTCTCCCTTCAGTTCGATTCCCAGTGAATAATTACTGAGGGTTTTGTAAGTCCGATCTACTATGAAATGAGGTCATCTCCTCTTTGGTATATCAACTGCGATAAATCACGAACTTACCAATCTGCTATTAGTTCAGGCAATATTTTTAAATTGGACTTCCCAGTTTCATTGCGTTTTTTGAATTATCAGAAGCTCACTCTAAATTGGCTCACCCGCAATTGCACCAAAACATCAGGTCGTGTTTTAAATTTCTCTACATTGAAAGATGCCGGTACAGTGGTATGCCTATTTTCCCACCAATAAACACAGACTGCATTGCTGGAGGTTGTAGATTGCGAAGTTTCACCTCATTGCATTAAAAAACTGCAGAAAATGCTCTTCCTTACAACCTGAATAGAGGATGTAGGTGTGCGCACAACAGCGTACCGGTAAGCGTAACGCTATTGCAGTGCCAGCGATCGGGGTTCAATTCCCGCCGCTGTCTGTCAGGAGTTTCTACGCTCTCCCCGTGACTAAGTTGGTTTCCTCCGGCTGCTTCGGTTTCCTCCCACAGTCCAAAAGCGCATGGTTAACCTAGGTGTAATCTGGCGTCTCGGTCTCGTTACTGTGCAACATAAATAAAGTTTAAAGATTTCACAGCAGAATTTGCAACGAAATTAACATTTACTTAATAAACACGCTCCACACTGAGCAAGTTTATTGCAGAAACCGTCAACATTTCACTAATGATTGCTTAGCGCGAGCTACTCCGTGGATCAGGGATGGAATTCTGAAACCTCACCTTTCCCGTTAAATCGAAGGACAAATCAGTGCAGCTTCCTGCGCGTGCGCTCTCTTTATTAAATCTTCCCACAGCAAAAGAAGACACATCCCAATATATCCAGATTATTTCTCCACTCAGAGTGACATCAGTCTATTCACCACCCGCGCTCAGTCGACTTTTACACAGTAGAATCTCTCTGCTCATTCTTACTCCATTCCAACGTGAACTTTGTCCCATTGTTTTTTCGTCACTGACGCACACAAAGTGATTTCTGTATTCATCCTTCGTTTTGATTACATTAATTTCCTGGTAATTCACTGTTAATCACAACCCGCAATCCGCCCCCTTCCCCAACCCGAGTTCTGGATTACTCGGTCAATGACAACAGGGAGTGGTCTCTCAATCTATTCTGCATTGTATTTCAAACAACTTTATTAGTTCTCCTAGCAATGTGTTCTGTTCCCATCAGAAAAAAATGCTGGCGCCTCCAATCTATCACATTATTAAAATAATTTATCCTGGAATTATTCCAGGAGATCTATTCTGCACAGCCTCTAAAGCCTTTGCCGGGACTAGCACACTAATCCATCAAAGAAAAAAACGGAAAATACTGGAAACACTTGTCGCGCGGATATGAACGCAATACTCCAACAAAAACAGGAAGTGCTGGAAGCACTCGGCAAGTAAGCCCGGGAATGGCAAATGGACTTTTACTCGGACAAGTGCGAGGTGTTGCATTTTGTTAAGTTCAACGAGGATTTACTAAGTAAATGGATGGTCCCCGAAGAAGGTTGTGGAACAAAAAGAACAAAGGTTACAAAGGCGATCATCATTCAGGGCGCTGAGAATAGGGCTTGGGAAGTCGTGTTGCAACTGCCCAGTTCATTGCTGCGAGTACACTGGGATTTGTAGTTCTCGGCGCCCAGAAAAAGGAAGAATGTCATTCAGCTGCAAAGGGCGCAGTATGAATTAGATGGTGTATGCTTCGTGCGCTATTACTCTATAACTCTAAGACGCTAAAATACCCACGAGGATATTACTAGTATGGAGGTATTGTGCTATAAGGAGGGAGTCGATAAGCTGGAACATTTTCCCTTGTACGTGGAAGGTTGAGGTGTCACTTATAGAGGCACATACAATTATGAGGGGAGTAAGTAAATAATATCGATGGCCATGGGCCCGGAAGTCTAATTCTAAAGAGCATTTGTTTAAGGTGAAAGGGGGTGAATTTCAAAGGGACCCGACGGACAATATTGTTGATAATGAGGGTGGTAGGCATATTTAACCATCTGTCAGAGGAAGCTGCAGGTGGCGGCACAATTATAATGTTCAAAAGAAATTTGGGCGGTTACATGTAGAGAAAAGACCTCGAGGGATAGGATCCAATCGCAGACAAATGTGACTGATTCGAATTGATATATTGTCCATAATACACGTGTTGGGGCGAAAGGCCTCTTTCTGTGCTGTATAATTCTTTGACTCTACAAATTGCGATGGAATCTATTCGAATTTATCGGTTTCATGATGCTCTTTAGGTGAGCGTTGCTGCGAGGTATTAGTGTATCTTTCTGTATCTTCCCTTAAATTGGGCGTATTGGAATACATTGAATGCTTCAGTGAATGTTGGATTCATTTACCTTCTGGGAACCTCAGGAACATTCTCATACGATTAATCACATTGTTTTAAGACATTGTTTAAAAAGAAAGAAAGTAAAATCATATAGTCAAAGTAGGAGAGATTAAAATACATCGGTTCAAATCTACCGTGAGAGAAGATTTTTGGATTTTGGATAAACAAATCTGCGAAGACTGTTGGTACAGTTTGCAAAATGAAAGCAGAATTTGGATGGGAATCTGGATGATTTAAACGGTTGACTGAGGCTCAGACACTCTTGAGTGCCAAGAGTAGGTGTTGGAGTCAAACATTTCTCAATGGAAATCATTTAGGTGCCGTTATGTTACCAAGAACATCCGGGAGTGGGTTGTTAGTGGTCATCAAAAAGACAAAAAAGCCACGGATGACAATATGATTAGCGGAGCAGAAGTCCACACACAGCGTTCGGAATAAACAGAAAAAGAACATACAGAGGAATGCATCGTTCAAATAGAGATGCAGAGAACGCTCGGAACGCTGCAGAGACACTGTCTCCATAGTGTGTAATGTATTTGATTTCATATCTCCATTTCGTATTCCACAGTATTACTAATCCTGCCCGAATCTGTAAGTGATGACTGCTGAAAGTATGATGTCATACTGAGATCTCCAGTATATCCAGGACTGATCACTGCTAATTACCAACAGAAACTCTGCCTGAAGAGCTGTCAGAAATGCGAAAGGAAGCCGACAAAACAAGGTTGAAGTACACTTCAATATAACAGAAACAGAGCAGATTTTGGTTCAACAAGGAATTGTAAGATGAGGGAGTAACGTTCAACAAATGGGCCGCAATATGCCGCGTAATATCAATGAAAAGAACATGACTATCGGGGCAATCGCACAGAGAATGAACGAAGCAGTTTCACAGAGAATGTAAACGATATGTGCAGTGCAAACAAAATTTATCATTAATTGATGCTTGGGTTTTGTGTGCCTGCAATTGAAAACAATATTCTGAATATGTTGCTGGGTGAAACTATAAAGTCATGAAAATTGTTCAAATAACAAACACAACGAAAATGAAATCTTGGTAGATCGGTCATGGTATGCGGGGATAAGGTCATTGGCATGAGGACACTAGAGAAGATTGCTGTATTGACTGTAATGATTTGCTCGACAACAAGATGACGTGGCAGAATTAACGATTAAATCCTAACCTATTAAATATTTACAAAAGTAGTTCAGGTTTGTCATTTATTTATAAATAAGACCAGCATCAACGGTCATAGATGCGAAGTGAGTTGGCCAAATGGACTAGTTTTATACTGTAAAGTACTATTCTCAGTCGGTGTACTCATGTCAGCCAGCTGCGTGACAAGTGACTGTCTGTGCGAAGTATTACTGGCGGTTCTTAGGTTGGTTGGCATTTGTTGATGTCAAGAGATATGCCGGTGAATTGGGAAAACTGTTATTTTATATAATATCCGCCTGTGGTTGTCGCTTCCAGCATTAAACCCACTTGAAAGACAAGACGGTGGCTAAAATGTCCTTCCCAGGAAGGATTATCTTTCATTTCACCTGCGACATGAAACTCACTTCATCCTACCCCATGTGATACCGCCAAAGTTAAAATAGATCGGTTATTGAATAAGATGGCGTTTGTTTCATAAAACCAGAAGAAGCAATGGTCAAAACATGTTTGTTCAAACGGTTCCAGCTCCATGATGCAGAATAGAACAAGCAACATCCTCCACTGAAACTCTTTCCAAACAAACTTCAATTAAATTGTTTGTAATATCCCGCGAAGAGTTCAAAATATTACTCTGCGTCACAATGAGTAAAAATAGGTCACAGCAAGTGTTTGTTCAGTAGCTTGTGGGAAATGTGTCTGAGGAGGAAACTAATTGACTAAACGGACTTATACATAAGTACTGCCTGAAACAGAGCGTCTGGGCAGTTGAAACGTTTTGTCCAATGAATCGCTGCTTCATGTTGAAAATCGGATATCCAGCTATTTTTCACTTCGCCAGAATTTACTATCCTATACTTGCAGCTGTCGGGATCTCTGGTAAGGTACTGGTACTCACTGATATGTGTGTGGCTCCGTCCAACGTATCACACTTGCGGCATTGTTCACCAGCCATGTCCAGCTGTCCAGATACTCAACCCCGTTGTATTAGTTTAGAAATGGGGATTGCAAAGAAAATTATGCTGTTATTTCCTTATAACATATAATTTCTGTTGTTCTCATAGTGTATTTCTGTTTGGTAATCTAAGCGAAGTCTTCAATACATTTACATATATTTATACAGTGTATGACCAATCTAGGCATGCAATGCAAATTGATTGTTAGTAACGCTGTCGTAAACCAGAAATATTGAAGTATGCTCATAAAAGTACACAGTCAATAAGCTTCCGCACCAACGTAACTTCCTTTCAAAGTCAGTCAGAACTCGCCGGCGCTGAGATGTGTGGTTTTCCGTTTGAGACTTAGTCACTGCTGAGTCCGCGCTCACCTCGGGTACTCCCAGCGCAATTGTGCTCACAATACCGTGAAGGACAGAATAGAATGCAGGAAGATCATTCTTGGGAGCACTTGATTCAGCGCAAGTCTGTCGCCTTTTTGTTCCTGCCATTCAATGTAAATTGAGTTCTTTCTCTGCTGACATGCCAAACAGAGGGAACTATCATTGTACTGTCTCTACGCAAGACTGTGTCTTTTCATTGTCGGGGAAAATCAATAACCCAAACTCTTCGTCTGGCAGAATAGACCAAATGAACCTTGACTAAAAAGCAAATAGTAATATCATTTCACCACCCTTTCGAATTCCATTCAATTACTGTATGTTCCAAAGTTTCGTCATTCTGAAGTACCTCCATTTGGAAGGTTTCTTATTTGATCCCCTGGCAAGCGCCAATTGGTGTTCAATGTACAAAAATGACCTGTTTTCTTGTGTCCTGATTGATAGTTAATTTGCTTCTTTCTTGTTAGCAAATGCGTAGTTCTGTTTCTTAGTTATTTATATCGGTTTCTGCAAACAAGAACCGTTTTACTTTCTAAGCAGCGATTTCAGTCTCTTCCATACCACAGATTCTGTGCATTACAGCATAACCTTCAGCGCTCCCTCCGACGGAGAGAGGAAGTAAAATTATGCCCTTTATTTTTATTACTCAGTTCATTTGGTGCTTCGTTTCTCGTTGTCTACTTTTACCATCTAACTTATTGATTATTAGTATATCGACATTTATATTGGTGTATTGCTTATGATTTCTAACATATTTTCTATGAAGGCATTCATTCCTATAATTGCTTCTCTGATCATGTCTGGCCAGCACCCTCTGGATTTTACATCCTGCGCGATGCCCGCTCACAAGATTGATCTGTAATGCCCTGTGGATCCCCACGTCCTGGAGGCGGAGGAATCTCCATTTCGCGAGGTTGAGCATTCAAAGACTGGCAGTTCACTTTAACAGAATGATATGACTCTCTGACCGAAATATACTTGAGAGTCGTTTGACATCTCATGAGATCAGAAGTCTTTCCTCCGTCGTCTCCCAATATCTCTCCGAATCAGATGTAACACCTTCAGGATGTTTTACTGATGCAGTTATCAGATATATTCATATCTAAAGGGACATAACTGAGGTCAGTTCATTTAAAGCAGTAAAAAAACGCCAAGTAATCTGAAATTGGTGTAAATTATTCCCCTGCACGTGTCGTTGCTCGCAAGTCCATAACCCCATTAAAACAATAAAGCACTGCGCTGGATGCACTCACCTTTGTCTCAGGACGAATGTTCACTACATGGCAGAACCACCTACGGGTGTTCTGCTTCTTGCTCAGCCTCCAGCTTGCTTTCCTGCCTGTTTAATTCAGAGCATAAAACTAGTCTGATCTTAGCTGTACGTCCCTGGTGCAGTGTCAGTCTGTTCCATCATCCGCATCCCATCTCGCCAGCGCAGGAGGGCTGTTGCCCTGCCGGCGGTTTGAGGCAATGGCCCGATCCGGAATATTATGTTTACTTTGCAAATGAAGTCAGACTAACCAATATGGGTCAGTTGGGAGGTAACATCATATTTTATCATTTCTTTCAGTTAATTTAACGGCGATTGTGATCCTGTCCCGCGGAAAATGTGGTCTCTCCAAATGCATCACATGCTATCTGCTGGCCATGGCGGCAGCAGATTTGATATTTGTTGTTGACGCTGTTATAATGATGCAAATTAATTATATTTATTTGTTTGCTAATTTGTTGTTCATAACTCCGGTGTGTTCTGTGGTACTTGTCCTGCGTGTTGCCACCTCAGACTGTTCAGTTTGGTTCACGGTGGCTTTCACTTTCGATCGCTACATCGCCATCTGCTTCCAGAAGCTGCGGAAACGATATTGCACCGTGAGAACAACGATTGTGGTGATCGGGTCAGTGGGTGCAGCGTGCTGTGCCAAGGCTATTCCAGTTTACTTTGCAGTGCATCCAAGGCGTTGTGTCGTCACAACTGAATACTTAACGTCACCCTTGTGGAGAACCTATCAGTTATGTGACGGTATCCTGACTCCGGTCATACCCATCTGTTTAATGCTGCTGTTTAATTCATTAACTGTCAGGCATATTTTAGAGGCAAATAAAGTCCGCCGTGGACTCCGGATCAGCAGTGAGAATCAGAAGGATCCAGAAGTTGAGAACCGGAGAAAGTCAATCATTTTATTATTCGCTATATCAGCCAATTTCATTTTACTATGGACACCCAATGTTGTACATTTTATGAACTGGCAAGTGGAAAACTATACCTACACAGACAAATATTACAGTCCACCGAGGTATATCCTACAACAAGTTGGCTTCATGCTGGAGTTTCTCAGTACCTGTACCAACACGTGTCTCTATGGACTCACACAGAGGAAATTTAGGGAGGAGCTGAACAAAGGAATAAAATATCTGCTTACCTTAAATGGGCGGCTCTGCAAATAAAATGAAAACCATATTTGTTGATATTTAACACAATTATTCGGAAGGTTTGTTTTTAAATAATGTGGCTTAGAAGGCTGCTGTTGCTAGAACCCAATGTACAATGGTTTAGGTTTAATACGGCAGCTTGATTCAGCAGATTAGGCAACTGACGTTATATTATTATGTTCACTGCAGGATTATTGACCTGCAGATCACGACAATAAAATCTACTGTGGCCGATGAAGGAATAACTCAGAGTGAGAACGTGAATGGGCATGTATCGTATTTCCACATCTTCAAAACAAGCGTTGACAAATGCCTTCTGACTACAGAACAAAATCACAATTACATCGCCAAAAAATATATCCCTTTCTAATCCGAAAATTATCTCTTTTCAGTGTCTGTTTTCGTGAATTATTTGTTGAAGTGTTTTGTTATTTCAGATTTCCAGTATTTGAGGTCTACTGGGCACTAATGGTCGTCGAATTAACGTTTGCTCTTGTAGCAAGCACCAACATGTTCGTGGTTGGTGGACACGTCAGCAACAGGGAAGTATCAAGTGTTGAGTACACTTGCCTGTCAGAGTTATGAGGTCATCAGCTGAGACTTCGCCATTGTACTTCGGGTAAGCTGATGCCTTTGATAACCTCGACGACGGGGCAGTCATTTGCAATTTTCATTGGTAATGATAGATCGTGATCATGTTTTGCGCTGATCGTCAATAAAAGCTAGAAGTCTATTGAACATTTTCTGAACTTACCGCTCCCCTCCTTTAGTAGCTTATAGTAAAGTAGAAGTTCTAAGGACAAACGAACGTCTTCAGTGGAGCTAATGTCAGTAAAGTCAATGTTTGCAAACGGAATGAATTTAAACCAGACTGTGATCCTTCTGTTTTCGCTGTACTTCTCCCGATGGCAGACAAGCTCCATCGAATGGGATTGTAGCATGTTGTGGACAAGAGAATGATCTCTCTAACTAATAAAAATGTTCTATTTGTTCCATTGTTTGAAGCTGCACAAAAGGGATGTCATGTAAAAGGAAGTATTTGTCATAGAAATTGAAGTTGGTTGATATGTGCATAAAAGCGACATTTTGCAATTCAGGAGGAGACATTTGGACTGGAAATTCGAATGGATCTACGGACTATAACTGATAAACTGCGAGAATATTTGTTTTCGCGACGGCTTCGGAAAAAAGCAGTAGGAAGGATGGAACATTACGTTCTGTCCATTGGGAAGTGTTCATCCCTTGCATTCTTTGAGCAGGTGTTACTTTCAACCCATGGTCGTGGCTGAGCACTGTAGTAATTTATTGAAGACTATTCTACAGGTCGTTGCCAGGAGCAACCAACGGGATGGAAGAACTATGTTTACTCCGACAGTGTAAACTGTTGCTAATTCTGTACTAAAACAATGTTCATCAACAGAGTGATTGGATGACAAGCAATTTGTAATGAACCAGCCTCTTGTAATAAGAGTTGATATTCACTCTCCCACATGGGACGGTTAAATAACAGGCCTGCAGTTGCAGATCCTGTACGCACACAGAGCCCTGCCCTTCACTCCGGCAGAAGGAGACAGTTACTCATTTTCAGGGATAATGTATCACGCCGGCGGGAGTTTCACCTCACCCCATGCAATGACCAACGGCGTTCATGTCCTGAAAATGCATAAAAAACATTAATCAGTAGGATGCGTCTGTGACATCGAGGGGGAAATATTGGAGGGTATTTACTTCTGTTAGCTGTCACTGTCCAGCTCTCTGGACCTCGGAGAATTATCGAGTATTGGGTTTACACCATGATTTAGTTCACAACTCTGGTCCGTATTCTCCCAGAGTTCCAGCTCAGTTGGAAACAAATGTTTACCAGGGTCGAGATTCCGGGGATTGAACCCGTGGCCTCATACATGAATGCCTCATACATGCAATGCCTGTGTTTTGCCACTGGGCTAGCTTCCAGTCACAAGGCAGGAGTGTTATAACCGCATAATCTCCTGTGTCTCTCCTGCCGAGCACTTTGCCTTAAGGCATTAAGGCAAAGAGAATCGGAGCTGGAGCCGGGAATTGAAGCCTGCACCGCCATGCACTACTATCATGGCTGGCCCTGTGAGTTCCGATTTCTGTTCGCCACTCTCCTCATAACTTTGATGCCTCGTGTGTCTGGAAATCTACCTGGACAATTCACAATGAATCCAGTATTTGGAGAAGAGCCTGCGTGAGTCAGAGGAGTGACCAGTGCTATCCCACGGCTCACAGTCAACACGGAACTGCTTGTTTTATGCCCAATGTAAGATTGCATTTCTGTTGCGGAATTAAAGATGGTTTGTGTGAATTTAAAGCATTGAGGCAGGGGCGGGTGGAGGAAACACTTCCGTCAAACTTAACACTGCACATCGGTCTCGACTGGAAACAGGAAGAGGAAAATGATGGAAACACTCATCCATGGTGAGAGGTTGACAGTCAATATTTCATTTGTGTGATCTCTAATCACTCTCAGCCTGAATGAATAAAGACAGCATAACAAATGAAAATACGGCATTTGATCAGACAAGTCTGGAAGGCGAACAATCCATGAGGGATAATTTCGATGATGTTACTTTATTTATTATGCTTATTAAGTGAATGGGAAGTGCGAATTCACAAGGAAAGCTCCCAATGTGTCCAGTGTGGCCGCCACGGGTTCTGAGGGGCTGGAACCTGAGTAATAGCGCCCTGCCGCCGGAGGGCACTAAGTGCTGTGTCCTGTGCGACAGTTGCACAGCACTTCATGCGTGCATTGGTTAAAGGAAACAGAGGTGCATTAAACGAGTATGCATCGATACAATGGCAGCATTAATGTACTGGTTTGATGGCAAAATGAATGTAAATAAAGATATGTACTGACAGCAGTATGTTTCCTGCAGATATATTTTTTTAGCGAATAAAGTATGTTTTTGAAATGAAGGCAGAGCGTTCCGGCCCCCGGAGAGCGCCACATTGCTGCCAGACGGTCAGTGTCCCTGAGTAGACTCGAAACACCACCTTTCAGTTAGCAGCCGCATATGCTGACCGAATACTACAGGGAGGATCTCTGAAGGAAGTGGGAATAAATGGGCCATTTTGGGATGGAGGGGGTGAGCCGTGAACGGGGCTGGGACTTTGATTTTCGCATGACTTTGATTGGTGGTCGAGGCGAGGTAGTGTAAAATATACACAGCCGTGTTGACAATGCAAATCTACGTGTCAGGATGTGCTGTGGAATACATTTTGAGGGCACTTTAGGTCCAGTTATGTTATATTGTTTTAATGGGGTTGAAAGGTGTTGGAGTTCTGAGCAACCTGGGTGTTCATGTGCACAAAACACTGAAAATTAACATGAAGGAGCAGTGAGCGAATCAGAAGACAAACGGCATGCCGATGTTTATTCCAAGACGGTTTGCAACCCGCAGAAGCAGGTCTCACTAGAATTATACAGGGCCTGGTGAGAATATTCGAATTAGGAGCAGCAGTGGGCCACTCGACTCCCGAGCCCTCCATATCATTCAAAAGCTCGGCTGATCAGATTGTATCCTCAACTCCATATCCCCGTTTCCCGTGGTGAACGTTCACCCCTTGCTAATTAACCATTTAACCACGATTGCCTTAAGCTACACAGATACTCTGCTTCCACCGCCCTTTGAGGACGGGAGTTCCAACGACTCACACCCTCCTATGCACGGATCCGGCCCCCGAGCTGAGAAAGGATACATCTGTTACCAAGGTCGTGCACAAAGGCTCACCAGGTTTATCCTATGAGGACAGGTTGAGCAGCGAGGGCAGCCCTCTAGTGTTCACTAAATGAGAGGTGATCTCATTGCTTCTCACACACTTTGGATGCAAATTTGCCACTCAGTAATGAAGCCGTTCAATGCATCGTGTACGTATCGGTGATAGAAGAACAGTCGACTTTCAGGATTAGCTCGGACCACAACACTGGGAACATTTCCAAGTGAACGTCCGTTGTTTATAACAGAAGCTTTGAAAAGCGGTGGAAGCAATTATATTTACCCTGTGTCATTTTCAGTCTGGGAACCACACAATCAACAGTCTCTCGAAAGTCACACACACACACACACACACACACACACACACACACACACACACACACACACACACACACACACACACACACA
>JARFYF010000079.1:905208-922695 GCA_030265395.1 Rhina ancylostomus
TACTTCTCAAGGTACTTTTTATTGTGTGTGTGTGTGTGTGTGTGTGTGTGTGTGTGTGTCTGTCTGTGTCTGTCTGTACCAGTGTCGGTGTATTTTACCCCAGTTTCAACCCCCTCTCGTGTTCGCGGTATCTTGTGTGTGAGTGAGCGTGTGTCTGTTCCCATCCATTCTATGTGTGATTAAACGAGTTTTGGTCTACAAAGCTCGTGTCCAGAATTCTCTATCCTTAAGACAGAAAAGAACGCTTTCACTCACAGGCATGCTGAAATTTTGGCACCCCTGGTCAAAATCTCTGTTATTGTGAATAGCTAAGTGAGTAAAAGAACCTGATTTCCAAAAGGCATAAAGTTAAAGATGACACATTTCTTTAATACTTTAAGCAAGATTACATTTTTTTTAAATTTCCATCTTTTACAGTTTCAAAATAACAAAGGAAAAGGACCCAAAGCAAAAGTTTGTGCACCCTACATGGTCAGTAAGTAGTAGCAGCCCCTCTGGCAAGTATCACAGCTTGTAAACGTTTTCTGTAGCCAGCTCTTTCAATTCTTGTTTGGGGAATTTCCGCCCATTCTTTCTTGTAAAAGACGTTCAGTTCTGTAGATTCTTGGGCTGTCTTGCATGCACTGCTCTTTTGAGGCCTAGCCATAGATTTTCAATGATGTTTAGGTCGGGGGGACTGTGAGGGTCATAGAAAAACCTTCAGCTTGGGCCTCTTGAGGTAGTCCATTGTGGATTTTGAGGTTTGTTTCGAATCGTTATCCTGTTGTAGAAGCCATTCTCTTTTCATCTTCAGCTTTTTAAATGCGATGTTTGCTTCCAGAATTTGATGGTATTTAATTGAATTTATGCTTCCCTCTACCAGTGAAATACTCCCCGTGCCACCGATCCACCCCTTTGCTTAACGGTTCTTTTCATGAAATTCTGCACCCATTTTTCTCCAAACTTTCCAGGGTCGTCCCCGCAAAATTCAGCATCAGAAGTTTGCAAATGAGCATCTAAACAAGCCTGATTCATTTTGGAAACAAGTCCTGTGGATGGATGAGGTTAAAATAGAACTTTTTGGCTGCAATTAGCAAAGGTATGTTTGGAGAAAAAAGGGTGCCATGAACAAATTTGAACCCCAGTCACTGTAGTTCATTGAAAGGGATGCAAAACTTATTTAACAGTTCAGAAGAGTTTTATTTCCAGCTTTCCAATTTTTAAGCACACGAGGAAACAGGAACAATTGTGATTGTCCATTACAATTTGGGCCGGTTCTGGAAAGTCATATTCAGGGAGTTGTCGTCAAACAGGTGCTTTCCCAGGCCATTATCAGGGGCTCCTAGTCTCTTCAGGTCGGTAATGTGATCTCCAAGCTTCTTGATCATCTTCACTTTCTCGTCCAAGTGGTGGTTCTGCAGGGAGTCACACAGCTGGAAGGAAAGAAGGAGGGAATAAGTTACCTCCCGGATCAGATCTCATGGAAGTCCCAATTCCTCATTTGGATCTTTAATTTGTTATTGGATGAAGATCATTGATGCTGTGTGTCACAAAATCCCAATGCGAATCTAAGTCTGTGACAACGACCTTCAAATTTAAGTGAGGAAGAAACATTCCTTCAAAATGCAGAATGAACAGTTTCACCCAATTTACATGAGGGTCAGTGCGGTAAGCGGCTACTGTGTGCAGAACCAGCAGGCTCGGATTCACATCCTTCTCCATCTGCCGAGCTCTGTGCATTGCCGCTGGACCGTTGCTCCACTCATCCCGCTCTGGCCTCTGAAAACAAAGACCACGCAGAACATCAGCAACAAGGTTGAAAGCAACCAGGGCTTCATAATGCCAGGAAACAAAGTAGCACAAGACTATATAACTGACGCATCAGGCCATCAAACCCGTCGATTTAAATTGATGACTAATTTTAATCGCTTCATTAATCCGTGAGAAAACGACTGAAGCAGACCTGAATGTCCGCCAGCAAGATCCGGCCTCCACGCCGATTCTGGAATTCCATCGGTTTCTCAGCCTGTTCCCGTTCCTCATGGCTCCGCTTCCTGAAGAACTCGGGAAAGGTGACGAAAGGCAACGTCATCCCGGTCAAAGTACGAGGACTATGAAGAGGGATTTAATGACTTTAGTTCAGGGCTTGTATTACATCTGGAAATTCGAGGTAATTTATTCTCGAAGTCCTGAGAATGTGTAGATAAAGAATAAACTCCTTTGCAATGATACAGTCCAGGTAGAATCAACGACTGAGATTGTTTCCTGGAAGTGACAGTTGGATAGGTTGCATCGAGATGATATTCAGTGCACCATTCGAATGCTAAATTAAACGAAAGTTAAGTTCTCTTGCATAATTATGTACGAGTACCCTCACTGTAGGGAGATTCTACTGTATCAACCTACACTGCTAGGACTAGTTTACGTCACTACTTTAGTCTTTACGGAAAGATCTAGCTGTCAATAATCACTACTTCGATAGGCGGGACCCTCACCCCAACAAGATACGACCAGCAAAGAAAGCCGTTTAAATTATATATTTTTAAGCGATACACATTTAGTTCTAATAAGTAATGCTTAGAAACGACTTGTAACTTAAAGGATTTCCAACCACAAGTACAATTCTCACAAGCTGAAACATCAGAACTGTCACAATGTTGAGCTAGGAGACATTGGAGACAAAGGCTACTGGAGAGTTCTTCCCTGTTGGCCGAAGGGGACAAGTGGCGAGAAGATGGCCGGGGGGCCGCAGTAGAGGCTTCTCCCAGCTCTTAATCTATGACGTCGTTCGGAGGAAGAAAGGCAGTTCTGTCCCGGTTGAGTTGGTTTCTCCTCTGGGGTGGTCTAATCGACTGGGTCGGGAGCTCCTCCAGGGACAGAAGGAGAAGGAGCAGAGATACGGGTCAGGAGAGGCTGGGAAGGTGACCCGTGGGAGGAATGAAGGTGTGGGACGAGTCATCCTTTCTCTCTGTCTTTCCCGGAGTCGGTTATCCAGCCTGGTGGCTAGATCAATGTGTCCAGGCTGGTTGTCTCATCCCGGGCAGACAACTCATCCTTAATCTTGTCGCTGAGGCCTTACCAAAAAGCTCCCTGAAGAGCCTCCCCGTTCCACCCTGAGTCAGCCGCCAACGTCCGGAAATCCACAGTGTATTCTGCGACACTGTGGGAGCCCTGGCGGAGGGTGAGGAGTAGCTTGGCTACCTCTTTTCCACGGATGGGATGATCAAAGACCTTTCTCATCTCCTTGATGAAAGTGTGAAACGAGGAGCTGGTCTCTGGATGATGGTCCCAGATGGCCGTGGACCATTCCAGCACCCTTCCTCTCAGAAACCCCACTATGAATGCCACCTTGGATCTCTCAGTGGAGTACATGGAGGGCAGCAGCTCAAAAACTACCAAGCGCTGCAGTAGGAAATACCGGCATTTTCCCAGAACCCCAATGTAGGGTTCTGGGTCAGGTATATGCGGTTCGCTGGGTGGCTGGGTCATCAAACTGTACTGTGGTGATCCAACTGATGGCCCAGGCTGGTCAGACAGAATTCCAGGAGTGGCGGAGGCAAGGAGAGCAGAGACTCGGCTGACATGTTCACTGAGCTGCCCCACAGTCGCAGTAAGGGTATGGAAGTCTGCCACAATCCCCCGGAGCTCCTGGTCATGCCGGCTCAGAAGTGAGCCCTGGATGGCAATGACTTCATACAGGGAATTCTTGTCAGCTGAGTTCATGCTGGCCAGAGTGTTCTGTCACAATGTTGAGCAAGGAGCAAGCTCACGGAGAACCCAAATGCAGCACACTGATACAAGACTGGAGTCAGGACACTTCCTCAGGACGAAACACAGGCAGCAACTGGAAGGAATCTTGCCTTAGAGATCTGAATAGGAATCCCAACACAAACTGGATCTTGGAAAAGGAATAGAGAAGACAGGACTGCTCTAGGGTAGACCACCCTAGCATCTAGGAGCCAAAGTATACCCAATGGTAGACCAATACTCTGGCAACTAGTGCCAGAGAAACAAAGGTACTTATGCTAGGCCCATGATGGGGCTCAGGTGTGTGTCGTTATGTATTCAGTCCAGCATGCAATCCATGTGCTGGACAACAAGGCATTAAAGGAACCAAATTAAGGGCCAGAACGTTGAACCATTACAAGAGCAACAAGTTGCAGATGAACAAGTCGTCCGTCACAAAAACCAAAGGCTGAAGAATGAATTTTCGGTCTTCTTTGTGATCACTTCTATCACCCCACTTCCCTGGCTGCTTTCTAACATTTGTCGATTTTTTCCACTTAATTCACATTATTGGCATGCGATTTTTTTCAAACCGCATTTTCAGGCCAGGGGACTGTAGCGTTTAACTAACGTCGATCCCATTTTTTTCTTGTTTATGGAAAGAGGCCGAGTAGGGAATATTGTTCAGAAGTTTAACTCAGCAAACAAACATCTTGAGCCTTGGACAACTTCTCCTGTTTTCGCAAATGGGACTTTAGCTTAATGAGCAACCACTGCTTGACCTTTGGACAGGTCGAGCTGCTGTGCTACAAAGCCGACTATAGCAATACAACATTTTGGGTGCTGGAAGGTGAGTATCCATCACGGAATTGACCATTTCATATACGAAGCGAGAATACTTGCACGAGGGAGCGATATTTCCTAATTGCAGGAATTCTCTCCAGGCTCTGACCATAGAACAGCACAGCAGAGGGACAGGCTCTTCGGTCCACAGTGTAAGCCAAATTAAACTTCTACTGGCACAAGACACACATCCCTGCATATTAATGCGCCTGTATAAAAGCTTTTGGAACGCAACTGTTGTACCAGCTTCCCCCATTGCATCTGGCAGTCCGTTCTAAGCAACAACCCATTTGAAAACTTGCCCCGCACATTTCCTTTAAATTTCTCCATCCTTACATGGATGTCCTAATGTTTGTCATTTCGAGCCTGGGAAGAAGATTGACCGTCTCCCCTATCTGGCAATGTTATACATGTATACAGGTCTCCCCTTCGCTTCTGACGCTCCATAGAAAGCCAAATGTTGTTCCACCTCTGTGTAGCTCATTGCCTCGGTGGTATCTTGTTGTGTTAGACTTCTCTGCACTCTCTCCAAAGCCTCCATGTCCTTGCAGTAATGGAGATATCAGAATTGCACGCAATGCTCCAAATGTAGCCTACCCGAAGTTTATATAATATCTGCACAGGACTTCTCGATTCTTATACCCAATGCCCCGACTAATGTAGGTCTATAACCAGATAATAGACTTGGGTGGCCACTTTCAGTGATGTATGGACTTGGACCCCAAGATCCTTTCGTGCATCAGTACTCTTCAGGATGCTCTAATTAACTGTGCACTTTCCTCTTAGATTTGACATCCCAAGGTGCAACAGCACACTTGCCCGGATTAAACTTCACCAGCCATTTCACCATCTATCTGTAACTGATCTATCTTCTGTTGTATCCTTTGACAATCTTCATTGCCAAAGAAACCTACTGTTTTCGTGTCTCCAAACTTAACAATGTCTTCAGGAATAACCTCTGGCACTGTATCTCTCAGATCAATGGAGCAGCTTATATATAGGCACGGAGCCGTGCAGAAACAGACCCCTGCACTTCCGTATCTGCAGGGTTACATGAACTATGTCACTGGCAAGGTCAAAAGATGCTGGATAAATGGACGATTTTAATGTCGTGAATTACACTGTGGAATTAAATCACATTGCAGTGTTTTCTTTTTACAGTAATACAGCGCCGTGGCTAGAACAGTTAAAACAATGCAATTGAAATTTGGAACGACCTCAAGTTGTTCAGCAATGGATCTCTTCCCATCTCATAAGGTAGAAACCGAACTGGTTTTACACTGAAGCCCCTGCAAAGGTCGGAGATCATTAGCTCAATGATGTCACTTTGGATAAGGAAGACATCCAGCATATAGTAAAGCCTCAGACTCTTGAGAAATAAAGTCCTTTCACTTCACTGAAGAATCCCAGCTCCTCAGAAGATAAGGAATGAAAGACTCACCATGGAAAGGTTGGTCTGCTTGCTGATACCTCACAGTCCTGGTGGTAGTTCTGACACACTTGGACTCCATAAGCGCCCTCTCTTCACTATGACGCACGACAACTCAAATTAACCCTTCTCCTTGCTCGTTGCCTTGCATTTATATTCCTGGGAGCAGCCTATTGGTATAAAGCTTGAGCTGAGCCATGATGATTCGCAGTCATTGGTAACCATGCAGCCACTTACCATGGATCCAAACAGCAATAATCACGAGAGAGGAGGCAAGGGGGAAGAGGTTGTGAGACCCTGAGCCAATCAGGACTTGGCGAAACGTCTTAATGACGACAGTAATCATCTGTTTTGTCACCTGAGCTACGATGTTCCACCCCATCCTCAGATTTACATGGATCATTTTAGACGCCTCTCTACCTTTTTTGCTTCTCTCTGTCTCCATCGTAGGAGACAAACTATCCACCGGAGATTACAATAAAGACACTGATTCCCACAAATGCTCTTCCAATCCTCTATCTTGCAATAACTCTATTGTAGAAGTAAAGGGTTAAAAATGCAGTCATCTTCATAACTAGCAAAAAGGACAGACACACTTCTCCCAAAACTAAACTAGCAGGGACACTGGGTGGATTGGAAGGCTAGGAATGTTAATTGCCTTTGTCCGGGTATTGGAACACCCTGAGCTAACAGCAGTCAGTGAAATTAACATCGTAACAGACAGCAGCAATGCCGGATGAAACTAACGCCGCTGTAAACACCAGGGATAATGGGTGAAATTAACATCAATGTGGGAACAGACGGCAATGCGATTAACGTTGAAGGGGAAGCTCAAGTTGAACAATGAGGGGTGATACCCACCTTTGTATTTCCTGATTGCAACTGTTTATGTTAGACAAGGAATATGATTGCTGTTTTTAACATTTGTATAGATAGCCCGAAGCTTAAGGCGCCTGCTGTATGGGGATTGCTTGAGAAAAGCTGTATAAATTTCTGTCTAACCCACTGCTCGGGGAGATACCTTGGGAAGCGACTCTGAGTGAGTGCTAAAGGGACTCTCCTAGCAGTACTGCTAACTAAAGGTACCCATTCGACTGGACCTCGTGGCACTGTGTTTCTTGCGGTGGACAGAAGGGTATATCGATTTCGGGACGACACTATCACTTACAGTCGGTGTCTGTCTTCGCCACATTTGTCCTGAAGGAGAGGCTTTCCGATCCAGAACGTCTGCAATGTCCTCCTTTGTCAGGATATGTGGCTTCCCCTCTGCTGTGGTTAATGGAGCCCTCACTCATATTTTGTTCATCTCCAGACGTCTGCACTCACGTACCCCACCACCAGAGAGATCAGAGACGGACTTCTCTTGGCCCTAATCTTTCACAGCACAACCCTCCAATCTCCGTATCTCCTCTTTCGCCATTTTCACACGCTGCAGCAAGATCCCACCGCCAGTTACATCTCCCCCTCCATCCCACCCCGCAATTTTGCTTCCCACGGAACAACTCCCTCTCCTCCTCTCGCATCCTTTCAGCTCTCCTCAACAGCTCAACAGATTTAAAAGAGACCCGATGTGTAACTTCTTCACCCAGAGGGTCGTGCGTTGTGTAGAATAAGCTGCCAGACAAAGTGGTTGAGGCAGGTACAATAATGACATGGAAAAGGGAGTTGGGCAGGTTCATGGATATGAAACGTCAAACACGGCAAAGGGGTCAAGCTGAAATGGGCACCTTGGTCGGCATGAACGAATTTTGATGTATGTATAACTGTATGAGTGTATGATTCTAATGCCACATCAAAAAAAGTATCAACATGTTTGATCCACAAGCACAGGAACAATCGATATTTCAAGTTGGTAAAGCAGCGAGATATAACTCCGTATCTTCAGTGAATGAAAGGTTACTAAGAGATAATATTCTTGAATCATGTGAAACTCACCGAAGTATAATATTAAATCCTCCTTAGCAAATACAACTCTTCGTTCAATACACTACTCTAAATATGTTGCCATTGAAACACAAACATAGCACATGTTTGCTTCTCTGAATTGTAGCTTCTGTAATTGTGTTTTCTTTTCGAGAAGACAATGATCCTACAGGATCTCCCCGGCAAAATAAAAGTGTTACAGCAACCCCTTCCTTCCAACAGGGAGAGTCGCACAGTCTGTGGGGTGCATTCCCATAATTTGAGGATCAATGTTGGGAGTTACTTGCCGTTATTATATGAACCATTGTGACTGCCCTTGTTGAATAAAAGTGCTGCAATTGTTGTCCTCCGGGCATCTGGAGTTTCTCCCGTGTTCAAAAAACATTTAATATCTCTTCCAGTGCAGAGTAATGTCTTTTCATGACCCTCATTCCCCCCACTCATAGCTTTCTGGCATATATCTCATGGGGACATGTTCACCTTCCCGCCTGGTGGACATGAATTTCCTTCTCTTCTTAATGGTATTTTGTTCTACAATTTCCCCACCCCGATCTAAACTCCAATTCCATCGTCCTTGGTGACTATGCTTGGAAATTATTCTTTCAAGACCAAGGCTACTCCTCTGGCTCCACATACATAATTGATTTCAGTCCCTGGTTAATGTCTTGCCTTGAAAATAAAATGTATAGGGATTACTATAATTGTGTCCGCCCCAGCTTTACCTGAACTTTAAACTCCGCTTTTTTAATACTCACCCCATACATTTTAAATATTATGTTATATTGTTTCTGCAGGGCCTCGCCCGTTTTCAGTTAACCTCACCTGCCATGTGCTTGTCTGTTTTGTTCAGGCCTTGATATCCGTTGACATCAACATTTCTTGCCACTGAAGTCCTTATCTCTGTCACTTCGAGAACATGCTGTTCCTGGTGTCGAAACATTTAATATTTGAATAACTTCCAATTATAGGAAGTTGACTTCGTGCAAGAAGTTTCTCCCGACCTACCTTCTGTCAGGTTCCATTTTGTGGTGATTCAATTTGGCCTTCCCTCTGTTAGACTTGTCATTATCCCTTTCCATGACAATCTTGACACTTATAGAATAATGGTCACATTGTAGAATTCAATCAACCACTTTCAATCCAGCACTTACGCAGCTTGTTTTCCCCAGAATTATGTCACATACGTTCCCTTGTCCATCAGGTTATTCACATACTGGCTTACAAAGCTCCCCTGAGTATATTTCCAAGAAACCACCCTTATAAGTATTTCGCACTCAAGCGATCCCAGTTCACACTGGTGAATCGGAAAACAGCTGCTCATGAAACACTATTATTCTTGCATAGCTACTCCATTTACCCACATATCCGATCCTCCACGTCTTGTTGACTGTGAGGAGGCCTCTGCTCTACCTTCAGCAAACTGATCACTCCTCTCCTTGTTTCTGAACTTTAGTCACATGCCTTCACTTGACGAGAATTCCAGGATATGGTCGCACGTTACTCCATAGAACTATATAACCATAGAACAATACAGCACAATACAGGCCCTTCGGCCCACCATGTTGTGCCGACCTTTAAACCTCGCTTAAGACTATCTAACCCCTTCCTCCCACATATCCCTCTATTTTAATTTTCTCCATATGCTTATCTAACAATCCCTGGACATTGACCAGTGTATCTGTCTCCACAACTATCCCTGGCTGTAAAACCTTCCTCTGACATCTCTATTGAACTTCCCACCCATTAAATTAAAGCCATGCCCTATTGTGTTATGCATTGGTGCCCTGGGAAAGAGGCGTTGGATGTCTATCTATTCCTCTTAATATTTTCTATGCCTCCATCACGTGTCCCCTCATCTTCTTTCTCTCCAGTGAGAAAAGTTTCTCTCCCTTAGTCTCTCCTCATAATCCACACTCTCCAAACCAAGCAGCATCCTAGTATATCTCCTCTGCACCATTTCCGATGCTTCCACATCCTTCCTATAATGAGGCGACCAGAACTGGACACAATACTCCAAGTGTGGTCTGACCAGAGTTTTGTAGAGCTGCATCATTACCTCGCAGTTCTTAAACTCGATTCCACGATTTATGAAAACTAACATCGCATCAGCTTTCTTAACTATCCTATCCACCTGTGAGGCAACTTTCAGTGATCTGTGGATATGAACCCCCAGATCCCTCTGCTCTTCCACACTCCCCAGAATCCTGCCATTAACCTTGTATTCCGCCTTGGAATTTGTCATTCTAAATTGTACCACCTCGCACTTTCTCCGGATTGAACATCTGCCACTTCTCAGCCCAGCTCTGCATCCGTCTGCAATCTCCTAGAGTTGTCTACTCGATCCACAGCACCACCGACCTTTGTGTCGACTGCAAACTTGCATGCTTGCTCACCCACCCTACTACCCCTTCATCTAAGTCATAAATATCACGAACATTAGAGATCCCAGAAGCGATCCTTGTGGGATACCACTAGTCACAACCCTTCAATCCGAATGCACTCCCTCCACCATAACCCTCTGCTTTCTACAGGCAAGACAATTCTGAATCCACACGCCAATATTAACCTTACAAACATTATCCACTGCATCATCAAGGTCCCTTTCCTTGGTGAATACTGAAGGGAAGTGTTCATTGAAGACCTCACCCATTTCCACAGCTTCCAGGCACATCTTCCTATCGTTGTCTCTAATCGGTCTTACCTTTACTCGCGCATTCCTTCTGCTCATCACATAAGTGACAAATGCCTTGGGGTTTTACTTAACCCTACTCGCCAAGGCATTTTCATGTCCACTTCTTGCTCTCCTCAGCCCCTTCTTAAGTTCATTCCTTGTTACCCTATATTCCTCAAGAGACCTTCTGATCCTTGCTGCCTAAATCTTCTGCATGCTGCCTTCTTCATCCTAATTAGATGTTTCACCTCTCTTGTCACCCATGGATCCTTCACCCTGCGATTCCTTCTCTGCCTCACCCGGACAAATTTATCCTTAACATCCTGCAAGAGATCCCTGAACAACGATCACATCTTCATAGTGTATTTCTCTTCAAAAGTGACATCATAATTCACACTGGCAAGTTCTAGCCTCGGCCTCATAATTTGACCTTCCCCAAATAAATATTTTCCTGTCCCCTTTGCTCCCATCAAGGCTAAATGTTAGGGAGCGGTGGCCACTCTCCACCAAATGCTCACCAATGAGAGATCTGTTGCTTGACCCGGTCCGTTACCTAATACTGGATCTAATATGGCACTCCCTCTCATCGGCCTGTTAATATACTATGACAGGAATCCGTCGAGGACACACTTAACAACTCTGTCCAGTCTAAACCTTTGGTATTAAGCAGGTGCCAAACAATATTTGGGAGGTTGAAGTTTCCCATGATATTAACCCTGTTGTTTTTCAAATTTCCAAAATCTGCCTCCCGATCTGCTCTTCAGTATCCTTGCTTCTACTAGGGAACCGATGAATACTCCAGTAGAGTATTTGTTATTTACTTGTTCCTAACTTGCACCCATACTGACTCTAGCGAGGATCCTGCTACATTATCCACCGTTTCTGCAGTTGCAGTATTACCCGTGACCCTTAACGCCGCCCCTACTCCTCTTCTCTCCCCTCCTATCCTTTTTCAAACACTGAAATCTGTCTAATCCGTCTAATGTGTCTAATCCGTCTCATCCGTCTAACTCTTCCGTGTAACGGAATTGATATGTTCAGGAGAAAACCTGGGTAAAGTATGAAAATAAATTTTGCACACATCATCTGATACTGTCCGATCGGAGAAGAGCAATCGGTTGAGTTATGTCCATGATCAGATCTCCAGCTGATTACTTCTACATTGGAGTAATCATAGAGTAGATATAAATGCTCTGTACCATGAAATTATTGAAGTACAAAATTTCATGCAGGAGTACACAGTATTTTATCATAAATTGTAACATATGGAATCCTATGATCCCATGTCACATAGTCCTTTGTAGTTTCTGATAATTTTGTATACATTATTACATGGAGGATCTGGCCTTGCGTTAGTTTCAGTCTGAGTTTCATGAAACTAAACGTTTGGCGCTCTGCACTTCGATGGACTTTAACCCACCCAGATGGGTTTAATGCCACTCAAAGCTGAAACGTACAAGGGAAGTCAACGCAGGAAGCGGCGCAAAATGTGACGCGGGTGTTCAGAGAGTTGTGGAATCACAGTGATGTACAGCATGAAAACAGGCCACGATGATTTGTTGGCATCCCTCCACTCTAACCCCAAAGTCAAGCACTTGGCCCATACACTTCTAAGTGATTCAAGTCCTCATCTAGAGACTGATCAACTGGGCAGCGACCAACAGCCACCAAATCCAAGTACTTGCCACTTTCTGGGTGAAGATCCACCTCTGCACCCTTCTAACTCTTTTCCGCCATAGTCTCAATCAATGTCTTCTTGTTTTGACTGCGTCTGATATCGTAGTAAGTTTCCTGCAGTCTACCTTCTAGCCCTATTAACTCTGTATATCTCAGTTATGTCCCCCATTAACCCCCGCCGCTCCAGAGAGAACAGAGCTGGTTTCCGCTGCCTGTCTTCTCAACTGAAAAGGTCCACCCCAGCCAACATCCTAGCGACTCTCTTTTGCAGCACGTCTGGCGCTATCGTATCATATCTGTATTTTGGCGTCGAGAACCCCATGTAGTTGGCGATAGGAACAAAGTGGAAGGTGCGTTGCAGCAGCTTTGGGGGTGGAATACTACAATTAGGACTGGAATGGGTATGTGGCATTGAAACTGCGTCAACATTTGTCACAGACACCGTAGAACCGAAGGAAACGGCAAACCAGATATAAATAGTGGATTAAAACTCTGTGCCTGTTATTCTGCAGACAAGAGCAAACAATTGGTGCTTGAACATCGGAAAGTAAAAGTGTGAAAGATAGGAGTTATTGTTGAATGAACATCTAGTGGAAAGAAGGAAACTCTGGAACTGGAGAATAAGTTTCGGGAGAAGGCAGCGTGCTAGACTAGGCTGATGAATGAAACGTTGGTGATTGGGCAAACACTGACAATTGACTTACTGGAACAAGAGGTAACAATAAAAATACTTACTGAGGAAGCAACTCAGATTAAACAGGGAGAAGAAAACTGAAGGGATGACTGAAGATCAGATACAGTTATCCGGAAACACATGCATCTTAGTTTCAAAATTAGTAAATTAAATTACGAAAATGGTGCGTAGCTAAAGGAAAGTTGAAAAAAATCTTTGGAAGGGCGTGCAGTGATTTTTCGTGTGTTGTGAAACGAGTGGAAGTAATTTGATACATTTGTTGGACATTCAGTAGTACAAAAGGAGGTGACACAGAAATAAGGGAGGCAGAGAGCCATGCTCCGTTTATTGATGGGACAGTGCAAGATGGGGATGCTTCTGACACGAGAAGGATATGGCAAGTGGACGGAAGCATGGCTGGTGAAGGGAAGTGGAAGAGCGAGGAATAATCTGTTCAAATATCGCAACACATCAAGAGTAGATGAGAAATACCAATAAATTGGACGTGTGATGAAACATACACTCCTGTGCTATTAATAGCAACTACAACAGTCTGGGGATACTGGGATGGAAAGACGCATTAACAAAACCTTCTCTGTTCAGAACTAATAGCTACAGTCCAAGATTTTGGTGAGATACTTATCAGACCATTCAGTTCATAACAACACAAGGAGATCTATTGAGATGGATTTATGAACACTCAACAACCACCGTTGGGCAACCAGAGGGCACGGATTGCCTCCGTGTGGTCGTAAGATTCAGAACTGATCGAAACCTGGAGTTGCCATGCGGTTTTAATCCAGTTATGAGGCTGAGGGTGCTCCGGGTAACGCGGGGAGTTGGGCGATTGGTTTAGGAAACTCGTGCCCGAACGACAGTAACATAAATACGAGATATGTCATATGGAGTAATCTGAAGAGAAAAAAAACATGCTTTTGGAGGCTACCATATTGTCCTATGATGTGGGGTGAGGGATATGTGTGAAATTGCTAACGTATGTAGATGATATGTGGATCAGCCGTTAAGGGAACGGATGTAATGTAATAAATATAGAGAGTGTTCCTACATTGTGTCCTGACAGCTTTAAAACTAGATAATTCCAGATTGAAATAAAATAATTTCGCGGTTCTGAATGAAGAGAAGAGAGGAAGCAGAGCACCTCCGACAGTTGGATGTCCATGCCCTTTATCTACAGGTGTGATGTCAGGGGACTGGAAGTCAACTGCAGTCATACTGTTCTTCGGCGGGGTGGGGGGAGGAAGCAAAGGCTGAATAATCACTGACCGTCTCTGGTCAGCTGTGTGAAAATAGTGGAGAAATCGGCAATTCAATTGGACGCATGCTGATAAAGTACAACCGCAGGAGGTTATAAAGCGAACATTGCAGGACATTTCCACTGGATCAGTACTAGGTTATCTGATTCCTCCAGCCATTCTGGAAGAGACAGCTCGGGAAGAGGGCATTCTGCTCACCAAGTCTGCGCAGAAGCTAATTGTCCATTATTATACTCATCGTTTACTGACCCATTTCATTCTCCCCACGGTCTAACCAACGTCACGGCTACCCCGATTCTAAACCACGACTGCAAACGAAGTGCAATTTATAGTCGCCAATTCACCAGGCAATTCACAATTCCTCAACATTTTGGGATGTGGGAGAAACCGTAGTACCAGAGTAAACATACCCAATCACAAGAAGAACGTGAAATTCCACACAAACATCACTTCTGATCAGATGAACTCCGGACTGCGATGTTACTGTGTTACAGCGGCACTGTTCGCTTGCCCCACTGTAAAATGATCTACTCATTCTGAGATTTATAGTTGTGACGGTGTACTTTATTGTTGGCGCGAGCGACACACAAGCCGTACACAATGATTTTACAACATTCTGTGGGTTTAAGGATCTTTTTGTGATTCTGAGCTACATGGCGTTTCTGGGGAAAATCCTGGGACTTGGTACGGTCGGGGAATTCTCTGTGTCTCTTGCTTCACGTTAAGTAATTTGCGTGACCAGCGCTTGAGACGGTGCTCATTGGAAGCTGGCGGTAAAGAAACGCAACACAATTTAAAATGTTTTCTAGGTCTAAACTCACTATTTGTAAACGGCTTATGTGTCATGTGGATAATTTTTATGCGTATGAGGTAATATTTATTTCAAGGTGCCCCGTGGTTCTCAGTTGGATGTTTCTGAAGTCTTTTGAAGGTGAATATCATTTGAAGCTGATTATACAACTGAGATATCTCATGAACATTGAGCTGACAGTTACAAACATATTTTGGAGAGATGAAAATACATGAGGTGTTGAACTTTATGTGCTTGAGAATCCACATTACACCAAAGTTGATTCGAATTTGAGGTCCCATTTGCTTCCTTCGACGAAGAGAAAGCTGTAAGTTCGCAGAGTAACGCTGCATTTATCCTTCTTGGTGGGAGTGGACGTGGATCTGTGAGTGGTCGTCAGAGAATCTTGGAATGTACGTGCACATTGCATCCACAGTGCAATACCGGTGGAAGAGTTGATGATTAGTGTGGCACGTGGAGTAAAATTGAAACATCGTCTTATTTACATTGAACTGTTTGAAAGTTACTAGAACAGTACATACCTGGATAACTGCCATCACACTCCTGACTTGTGCCTCTTAGACGGCGGTAATCCTTGTGACATCAGCAAGAGAATCACGCAGTGGTGGATACCTTGTCTGTCATGTTCTAACTGTAGCCACAGTCGTCTGAATAAAGTCCAACCGTACATGCCCTGCTGTCATTTCACACACCTCTTGCTCAGTTCCTCCCGGTTTACTTCTGCCCTTTAAGCCCTGTTCACTCTATTCTGTCCTGCTGTTCCGTTTCACTGAGTGTGCAAGGGTTAACTACACCTGTTAGTTCATTGAGTTTCAATGAGGTCAACCTTCACTGGGTCTGATTGTGTGATCGGACTGTGTCGCTTCAATGATTAATAAGGGTTGCTTTCACCGACGCGGTAGAGTGTCAGTGAGAGCAGACTCTCCAGCACTGAGAGAGATCCGCGGATCCAGAAAGGCAGAGAGGGGAAAAATGGATCTGGGAAGAGTAGAGAAGGACATTCCAAGGATGGATCAGAATCTGGGAGCAGTTCAGTGGAATGTTGCACCAGTGGATTGGCAGCTAGAAACAGATTGGGGCGGAATGGGGCTGTTCACCTGAAGTCTCATGAATCGTACGGCGGGGCACCATTATTACTGCAGATCTATTATGCACTCAAGGCAATTGCGCCGATTTACTACTCTATCCTCGCTGTTGTTGCCGTCCCTGGTAAGTCTAAGTCTCTGCATACAACTGTTTGTAGCGTGAACTAAATTATTTCCTTAAATGTATTTTGATCTTCTTGCGAAAAGTCTGGGCCCCGAGTTAGACAACACATAGCCAGTGTGTCTTATGTAGTCATCCATGAAGAAAAAAATCCTGACTTTCTGGATTTCATTACTTGATAACACTGGTTGGAAACTGGAAAAGGATTCGAACCCCAGATGCAAGGCATTTTCTCCAGCAAGACAAACTCCAACTCTCACCGCCTGACAATGAAAGGCATTACCTTCACTAATATTGATTGACTAGAACTGGAGTTGTCACATACACAATTTGGTTACAAAAGCAGGAGCAGGTCGCTTAGGTTAAGAGTACATCAGGAGCAGTCGTTCATCTCCTAATTCACCAAAGACTTTCCATCATATACGTCTCAATTCATGAATGTAATGAAACAGTTTCTACGTATGGATGAAGGCAGCATCAACAACACATTTGAAGCTTGACACCACACAAGAAACAGCAGTCCGCCTGATATACACCTCAGTCACATGCATCCATTCACGCCAAAAATGAAGCAGATTATTAGCAGTTGGTACTATCTGTAGGATGTGATGAAGCAACTCACCAAGACTCCTGAGACAGTACCTTCCAAATCCACGATCTCCAGCAGCTAGAAGGACAAGGGCAGCAAAGGCTTGGGGGCACCGTCATCTAGAAATAGCCCTCCAAGCCACACACCATCCTGACACGGAAGTGTTCTTTCACCGATGCTGTGTAAAAGGTGTGGAACTTCCTTCCCGAGGGCCTTGTGAGTGCACTTGCACCACAAAAACTTCAGTGGCGGAAGAAGTCAGATGACCACTTACTTCTCAAGGACAATACGGAATGGGTTATTAAATTCGAGCTCAGAATAAAAAGAAACGACGTCTCTTGAATGAATTAAAAGAAAACTTAGCTGGTTAATATTTGTCAGGCAATTGAAAACGGTGGAAATGTACAGCGGCATTGGGAGCATCTGTAGGAAAGAACTTAGCGCATCCTTATAGGTAACGAACACAGAGCTGAACCGGAATAAGAACGACAGACAACAGATATAAAGTTGAAGAGAAAATGGGACAGAGCTGTACACTGACTGTGTAATTGGATGAAAGACAAATTTGCTCAAATTAGGTAAATGTTGATTATAGAAGGCGGGGAGTGGTGTCATGGTTCTGAATTCTGGCCCTCAATTTGGCTCCATTAATGCCTTGTTGTCCAGCACATGGATTCCATGCTGGA
>JARFYF010000079.1:953609-964925 GCA_030265395.1 Rhina ancylostomus
TTAGGTATACTTTGGTTCCAGTTGCTTAGAGTAGGTTTACTCTAGAGCAGTCCTGTGTTCTCTATTCCTTTGTGAAGGTCCAGTTCGTGTTGGGATTCCTCTTCTGATCTCCGAGGCAAGATTCCTTCCAGTTAATGCCTGCGTGTGTCCTGAGGAAGTATCCTGATACCAGTCTTGTATCGGTGTGCCTCATTTGGGTTTTCTGTGAGTTTGCTCCGGATCAACATTGTGACATCACCAATACAATTTTGGATGCAACTTGCATTGGATCACATGGGCTCCTACCACATGCACCTTGCTGTGCCAAATCCAAAAATCTCTTCGTTCCTTTTTTTCAAAAATTGATTCTCTTTTGAAAAACCCCAGTGATTTAATCTCACAAAACCCCTTGGAAGTTGAGTCCAGGGGTTCACTGCTCTCTGCCACCAGAAATTCTTGGGTGTAAATGACTGTCATCTTCTCCATCCTCTTGGCTGTTCCAGGGCACCTGGTGTCCAAAAGGACTCTGATAGTCTGATCGGTAATGGTTTATGTTCACAGTTTGCAGTAAATGGGGAACACCAGGGACCCTGCCAGTGATGTCCCTTGGACGGACATACACCCCCTCAAGCAGCCACCCTCCAACCACAGCCTCATGCATGCACCCCCCCACCACAATCGCCACTGCCCCACATCATCCCACTCAAAAACTCCCTCAGACTCCTCAATCTCAGCGGGCAACAGACACACAAACACTGGCTGGCTCCATTGACACTCCTCACCAGTCACCTTCCCACCACTAACACCCTGACAAACCCTCACCCACAGCATCCTCCACGCACCAAAGAAACCCACCCCAACAGCTTCCACATCTGATACCTGCTATACCCCTAACCCAGCCCACTTCCCAGAACCCCCAATTCCCCCAAGCACCCCAAAACCCACATGAAACTCCATCTCCTGCAAAAAGCCCCTCTCCCGTTCTCCTGTAACTGCACCCCAACAATCGCCACACACACATCACCTCACCACAATCCCAACCACCACCCCCACCTACAACCCCACACGCTCAATCAATGAACAGTCTCCACTGTTATCTCCTGCCTTGGGCTTGCATCACAAGTTCCACCGAACCTCACTAACCACGTACCAACAGGTAACCTGTGAGCCCCGGGTCGGGAATATTCCTCAGAGAGAGGTGGAGCACCTGAGGGTGAGGGAATGTTGTAGGGGAGGAAATGAGCGTATGGATGGAAGGTCGCAACACCAGAAATTCAACATGGGATTGACAGAGTGATGGTGTGGGGTATTTATCCTGTGGACAGTCCCTCTCTCACCCTCTCTTTTCATTACATTCCTGTAGTGCAATTGCCATATTTCCCTGTGCAGAACCCACTGTCCAACACTCAGACAGTTCTGCTGGTGGGAGAGTCCTCCTTGGACAGTCGCTCTCTCACCCTGTCTGACCATTACAACCCGATATACACAGCCCAGTGTTTAAGACTCACACCATGCTGCTGTGGTTATATTTTCCTTATGGAGAAAATCTCTGTAACTATTCCTCATTAATTACTCAAAGAGAGGCCTGGTAAATACATGACTAGGGAGAGGTATAAAATGTTACTCTGGGGCCAGTTGAAGAGTTGAAGCATTTGTTACAGTTGGTTTGTCCGGGTCTGTTTAATTCATTAATTCCAATACCAGGCTGCACTCCATTGCCGAAATTATCCAGTTTCTGGTCACGTGTCGTGCATGTCCCCTGCCCATGAAAGTTCCTATAGTCAGAGGCCAGTGCTCTCTCTGGCCCCTTAATGATGTGTCTGTGACAGGAAGCTTTCAGACTGAGAACAATGGACTCTCCGTGTCAGAGGGAGAGAGATATTATGGTGAAAACCACAAGGGAACATTAATCAACAGATGCAAATCAGGATGCTGTGAGAAAGGGAGCTGGAATTCAGAGACACTGACACAGAGTTGGTTTTGGGGGGGGTGAGTCATTTATCCTCATGGTGGATGGTTCCTCTCACCCTTTCTGTCCACTATATTTCTGTATCCGCAGCCCAGTGTCCAACACTGTAACAGTGCTGGTGTGGGGGTATTTATCCTGTGGATGGTCCCTCTCTCACAGTCTCTGCCCATTATATTCCTGTATACACAGCCCACTGCCCAACACTCACAAAGAGCTGCTGTGGTTGAGTTTGTTTTATGGAGATATTTTCTGTCACTTCCCCTCAATAATTATTGAAAGAGAGTCTTGGTAAATATAATGGGGACAGGAGTAAAATGTTACTCTGGGGTCTTATAAAGTGGGGTAGACAGAGCTGGTGTGGATCTTGAGCAGGGGCTGGGCACGGATGAATTGATGATGCTGTTCCTCTCTGGACACGTCTGTTTAATTCATTATAAATTCCAATGCCACCATGCCCTCCATTGCCAAAGTTGATTTGTTTCTGCTCTGATTTAGGACATGTCCCCTGCCCATTAAAGTTACAATAATCAGAGCCAACTGCCCAGTCATGCACATCACTGATGTGTCTGTCACAGGAAGCCTTCAGTGCACGAACAATGGACTCTCCGTGTTAGAGGCAGAGATGTATTCTGATGAAAACCACAGGGGAACATTGATCAACAGATGCAAATCAGGCTGATGTGAGAGAGTGAGCTGGAATAGGGAGAGCTGTGCATTTCCTCAGGATTTACAGCCCGCTGACATATCACTGCTGTCCTGCCACTATTCCATTTATCCTCAATTTCAGTGCCCCAGTGCTCAGTGCCAAGATCCTTTGGTCGACAATTGTCCCTTGAGATCCTCTCAGCTCTTGACAGAAGAACCCAACAGAACAGGAACAGTAATAATTCTTTATTCTTTGGCAGGAGGAGGATGAGGGGAGACATGATATACAAAATATGAAGAGGAATGGCTGGAGCCTCTTTCCCAGGGCACCAATGCTCAGTAAAAGAGGGCATGTCTTTAAAGTAATGGGTGGGAAGTTCAACGGAGATATCAGAGGAAGGTATTTTAACCAGAGAGTGTACGGGCATTGAATGCACTCTCTGGGGCAGTGGTAGAGGCAGATACATTGCTCAAAATTCAAGACAATGCCAGATAAGCAAATGGAGAAATTTAAAATAGGGGAATATGTGCGAGAAAGGGGTGAGATAGTCTTAGGTGTTGTTTAAAGATCGGCACAACATTGTGGGCTCAAGGGCCTGTATTGTGCTGTATTGTTTTATGGTTCTAAGGTTCTAATAATCTAGACAGCCCATCAAGATGGAGGAGGTGCAGAGAGAAACAGGAGAGGTGTCTGTGGACTAGGGGTGGGGACAGAAACAGGAATGGGGTTTGTGGACTGGGGATGGGGACGGAAACAAGAGTGGGGTTTGTGGACTGGGGTGGGGACAGAAACAGGAGAGGTGTGTGTTTACTGGGGTGGGGAGGTGGTGAGAACGGAAGCAGCCAGAGTGTCCGTGGCACTTTGAGCTGTTGGGCTGATGGACCTTTGTCTGTGGAATCATTTCTAATTAGCACTCTGGCCTTTTCAGCTCTAATGGAGACATTCCACTGTCAGTTCTGCCCCATTAAAATGCCGCACTTCTAACAGAATCTACCAGGGAGAACAAAGTACCTTCCAAATCCAGGGACACAGGAGAAACATTACAGATGCAAAGTGACTAATAGAAGATGCAAACAAGGGGTATTTGTGGAAATGGCAATGGTGGGGTGGGGGAATGGGATTGATAGAGAGAGAGAGAGAGACAATTATAAAGTGCTGCTACAGGCCCTTTATCCTCCAGTGCCCATGACTATCACGCACCCATTTACAGTCAGAGGCATGAAGTTTTCCTGCACAGAAACAGACCTTCAGCCCAACTCATCCACATTGGCCAAGGTGACTACTTGTCACTTCTGCATTTCTCCCATATCCGACTATTAGGTTTCTATGCATCTATCTGAATGCCTTTAAATGTTGTAATTGTACCTGCCTCTGCCACCAGCTCTGGCAGCTGGTTCTATCTTCCCACCTCCCTCTGTGGAAAAACTTGCCTGTTTGTCCTTCCTTAAACCTTTCCTCTCTCACCTTAAACCTGTGCCCTCTGGTTTTACACTCCTCTCTCCTGGGAAAAGGAATGTGACCATTCAATTTATGTGTACCTCTCATAGATTTTAAATACCAAAATAAGGTCATCCCTCAGTCTCCAGTGCTCTAGCGTAAAGGGACATCTGATCCAGTTTTATCTTATAACTCAAGCCCTCCAGTCCTGGAAGCATTCTTGTGAATCTCGTAAATGCTCTCCAGATTAGTCACACCTTTCCTGTATCATGGTGACGAGAACTGAACACAATATTCCAATTGTAGTCACACCAATGTTGTGTACGTCTATAACATGACGTCCCAACTCTTGTGTACTCCTGCTGCACTGATCACATGGTATTCTCTCCTCACTCCCATCAATTGCCCCCAGAATCTATAACCTGTTTACACACGAGGGACAACTTACAGTGGCCAGTTTACAGTTCCCACCAGCTGGAGGACATATATTTAGGGTAAAATGTAAGAGATCGAGAGGTGATCTGAGGGGAAGCAAGTGGTGAATACCAGGAATACCCTGTCAGAGTGAGTGGTGGAGGCAGTGTCACTGACTGGAATTAAGAAGCATCCAGATGAGCACTTGAATCAACCAGGTATAGAGGACTGCAGGCCAAGTTCTGGAAAATGGGATTGATATGGATGGGTGCCCAGGGGTCGGCGTGGATGTGATGGGCCAAGTGGCCTGTTTCTATTTAATATGACTGACTTTTTGGGATGTGGTAGAAACCAGAGGATCTCGGAGAAATGAATCAGTCACAATGAGAAGTTGCAAACTCTGCACACAACAGTGGAGCCGTAGTGTAACCTGGGTTGCTGGCAGTTGTGAGTCAGCAGCACCACTGCTGTGTCATCGTGATGCCCAACAGATAAAGAGAGAGGATCCATGTCATATTGATGGGCCAGACATCATTCTACATTCCCAAATTGCCCCAACTCTCATTCACCCATCACCTCTGTGCTGATCTTGGTCACAGAATTCTCATCCTGGTTTCCAATCCCTTCCCTGGTCTTGCTCCTCCCTGTCCATTATGGGTCCATTAATCCCAGCCTGGTGTCAAGCAGTAAAATCGGGCTGGTGACGGGATTTATCCTGTGGACGGCTGCTGTCTCATCCTCCACAACTGTTAGTTGTTCTCTGCAAACCTCATTGTCCAATCCTGACATGGTGCTGACTGGGGCAGGTGGAGTGACTGGAGGAGGGACCGATAGACTGAGCGTGAATTTTACCTGAATTATCAATTTCGCAATCCTCTCGAACTTACAGTTCCCGTATACACAGCCCACTATCATGGTGCTGGTGTGGGGAGATCTATCTTGGCGATGGGCCCTCTCTCACTCTCTCTGTCCATCGTATTCCTATGTACACAGCCCAGTGTCCAACACTGACACAGTACTGCTGTGGGGGGATTTATCACAGGGATGGTCCCTCTCTCACCCTCCCTGTCCATTATATTCCTGTACACACAGCCCAGTGTCCAACACTGACACAGTGCTGCTGTGGGGGATTCATCTTGTCAATGGTCCCTCTCTCACCCTCTCTGTCCATTATATTCCTGCAGACAGAACCCTCTGTCCAACACTGATACAGTGCTGATCTGGGAGGCCGTTCCAATGTTTGCAACCTTTAACATTCAGGGGAAGGCTGCATTAATACATATGGTGTCTCGAAGAGTTGGTGAATGTGATGGGTCAGTTGTGTGGAGCAGAGGATTTGGTGCAGATCACATGCACAGGCCGTGTACTGCTGCTTTGGATGGGCTGCACCTCTGCAGACAGTTTTATTTAATTCATTTATAAATTCCTCACTCAGTAAAATTCCAGTTGGCACAGCCCATTGCCAAAAGTGATCTATTTCTGGTCTGGTGTGGGGTTTGTCCTGTGACTGTTCCCCAGTGCCTGCTGCCCACTAAAGTTCCAATGTTTGAAGTCCCCTGCTGAATCATACAGCTTACTTATGTTGTGTTTGTCACAGGAAGCTGACAGACTGAGAATGATGGACACGCTGTGTCAGCGTACAAGACAACGTCTGGTGACGAACCACATGGGAACATTGAGTAGCAGAGTCTATCAAGGCTGAGGTGAGAGAAGGAGCTGGGACTGGGAGAGGGTGTGCATTTCCTCTGACCTTACTCCCCACTCAGATATCTCTGCTGTCCCACCCTTGCCCCATTTATCCTCCTGAATTTCAATCCTCCAGCACTGGCCATCAAGTCCCCCTGCTCCCATTACCTCCACTCCACCTCTTTGCAGAATGTTCTCCATGTGACCACGTGGGTATCGTCAGGTACTGACATTTCCTCCCACATCCTGAAAACATGCAGTTTGGAAAGCTAATCAGCCGCTGTGAATTGTCACTAGTATGTGTGAGAGTTGTAGGTTCTGGGGGGAGTTGATGAGAATGTGGGAAGATAAAATAATGGGATTAATGTTGGATTAGTTCAGATGACTGCTGGATGCTCAGTGTGAACTCAGTGGGGCAAAAGGCCTGGTTCTGTGTTGTGTGTCTCTCTGTGAAATCTTGCACAGTCCCAGTGAACTCTACTTATATGCATTGGCTGTACATTGAGATAAGTGTCTGCATTTGATTCATCTTACCAAATTGCAGATCACACACTTTCCTACACTGAACTCAGTTTGGTGGTGGTAGAGGCACACACGATCTGCCAGAGCAGTGCTGATATATTCCCTGATGTGGTCCAGTGGAGGTCAATGTCATGTCTCTATGAATTGATAACATTCTCCCTAATTTCCTTATCCATTCTATTTGCCCCATACACAGTTCACTGTCAAATACTGACCCAGTAGTGATGTGGCAATGCTCTACCCTGTGGCTGCTCCCTCACCAATCCCTACTACCCATTTATAGAGCAACAGAGGTACAATGTAGAGGTCCAGCATGGAATGGGCCCTTTGGCCCAACTCATCCACACCAACCATTAATCACCCTTTTACACTAATACCATTATAATTCTCCCCACATTCTACTCAACTCCTTCCGTTTCCATCGCTCACCTGCCCACTCAGGGCGCTTTGCACTGGGCAACTAACTTACCCACTGACAAGTCTCCGAGATGTCAGAGGAAACCACAGCATGTTGCAGGAATCCACAGGAGAATGTGCAGACTCCACACAGACAGCGCCAGAGGTCAGGATTGAACCTGGGTGTCTGGCACTGTGAGCCTGCAGCTCTACCAGCTGCTCCACTCTGCCAGCCTAAAGTTCCAAAGCCGTCCCATTATAGTTCCAGTGCAGAACACAGACCCATTAGTGCTCTGGCAGAGATTCTGCTTGTGGCTACACTTGTGTCCATAACTGTTCCAGTACACACAACCCTGAGTGTAATACTGGCCTGTTAGTGACTTGACGGAGATTTATGCAGAATCTATATTCCCTCTCCATATTCTTAACACCTGTATCCACTGTCATTGCAGCTCTCTGCTCAATGATGACCGACTATTGATGCAGTGAACGTCAGAGGAAATCCACACACTGGGAACAATGGCCCCTTCAGTCCAGAGGACCAGAATAGATGTTGATTTGTTTATTTTGCATGCTTTTGCATATCATACATTAGTTGTGCTGCCATAAAGCTCCAGTGTCATTCACTGAAGAAGCCAGTGTGGAAGGCAGTGGAGGAGCTTTCACCGAGCCCGACACCATTCACAGCTGATTGTCCCTGAGACTGAGGAGGTTGCAGGTGGTCCCATCTCCCTCCATCTTGCACATTAACACCTCACCGTGGGATTCATGTAAGCAGACATCTCTGACACTTGGTCAAGCTCAGAATGTTGTCTCACTTAACTGCCTCAGCTCTGTGTGTGCGTGTGTGTGTGTGTGATGGTTCACAGTGAGTGTGAGAGAGAGATCTCAGTTCTGTAGTGTCCAATGAGGGAAAAACGGATATCTCATCTCTGACTGTGGGTCCTAGTGAGGGCGAGAGGGAGATCTCACCTCTCCATATGATTCCTGTATGGGACAGAGGTTCTCTCCTCTTTCTGTAGAGTCACAGTGCGGGGGAGAAATAGATTTTACCTCTCTGTAGGCTCCCAGTGAAGGGGAGTGGGTGAGATCTCATCTTGGTCTTTGGAGGTCCCAGTTGGGGGAGAGGGATATCTCACCCCTGCAGGGACCCAGTGAGGGGGAACAGAAGATCTCATCTCTTCCGGTTGGATCTCAGTAAGGGAGAAAGAGTGACCTCACATCTGTCTGTTGGATCCCTGTCAGGGAGAGAGGGATATCACACCTCTCTGTGGTGTCCCAGTGAGGAACGGAGGATCATCTCACTTCAGTCTGTTAGATCCCTGTGAGGGAGAGTGAGTCATCACACCGCTGTCTGAAAGATCGCAGTGAGGGAGCAACTGAGATCTCAACTCTGTTTATTGGTTCTCTGTGAGGCAGAGTGAGTGATCTCACCTTTTTTGTTTGAGGTTCCAGAGAGGGAGTGATGTAATTCATCCACAATAGGACATACTTCTGATTGGCAATGCATGTCTGAGTTTATACTTTGCCCTGGTTCCCCATGCCCCAGATTTTTATTCATTGCTTTCCTTTGCAGAATGTCACTTGGTGAAATGAGGGTTCTGCTGCTGATCCTGTGTTCTCTGGGTGAGTAATTTACAATACTCACTGTGTACAACAGTGGGAAGTAGGATTTGCGTTACTGTCTGTGTAGAGGACCAATAGTGCTGCAGCCACACAGTTCCAGTGATGTGTGTTTGATCCTGACATCAGTTACTGTCTGTGCACAGTTTCCACATTTTCCCTGTGACCGTGTGGGTTCATGGAAATACAAGTTAGGAGCAGGACGATGCCATCCAGTACCTCAGCTGCCCCACCATTCAAATTGTGCATGGCCATTCTTTCCCAGCCTTCAACTGCTCTTCTGTTCCAGTTTCTCATTGGCCACATTCCCCGACCTTTCAGAAATTAACGTGCCTCCTATAAACGTTCCTCTGGTGATCTACATTCCACAAACCTCCAGAGACTCACAAACCACTCGCAGAAGTTCCAATTCACATCAGTTTTAAATGACCGTCCCCTTACATTGGAACTACATTCCCTCCTCCGAGACTCTCGCAGTGCACTGCACATTCAGGCCTGCTTAGTTGTATGTTTCACTATGATCACCTCTTCTTCCTCTAGACCAAGGCCTGCAGTGACAACCTCTTTAGTCACTTGTTGTAGGACAACCATCTCCATTCAGGAATTGACTGGGTGAACCTGTTTTCGGACTGCCTCCATGCTTTGGATGCCTTTTCTGCCTTGGTGATTCAAGTCCTTGTCAAGATGACAGTAAATGTATGAGAGTACCTGCCTCCACCATCCACTCAGACAGTGTGTTCCAGATTGCACCCACACTCTGGGTAAAAACAGACCCCTCTAAACCTCTGGTCCTTTACAAACAGCAAGGTTCCAGTCTTGATCCTTGTATTATACCGGTGTTATAAGCTTCCAGTGTTTCACTTTACACAGATGCTGCCTGTCCTGCTGAGTATTTCTGGTGTTTTCTGTTTACGTTTCAGATTTCTGAGATCATTGGTTTTATCTTTGAACTTTCAGTATGAATGTAAACTTCTGTGTGACAGATCGAGCTGTCTCCTCCCAGGCATTCATTTCAGGGACTTGAATGTGACCCTGCGGTCTCTTCCTGGTTCTCCTCTTTTTCTCTCACATCTCGGAGACTTGTGGATTGCTGGGTGAATGGGACACTGCAAATTACCTCTAACAGTTAGGAAATGGCAAAAGAATCAAAAGTGACTTGAACAGCATGTGTGAGAGACAAGTTGTGGGGCTGAAGGGAAATATCAAGAGAGCAATGGGACTGATGAGATTGTTCCACTTGGAGCTGGCATGTACCCTATGGGCCCAATGGTCTCCTCCTGTCCCCTGCTGAACACAATCAGGGAGAGTACTGAAAATGAGCTTAGAGGTGAAATTGTTTCTTCGTTTATTTGGGTTACATTCTTACTGGCTGGAGATAAATCTGAGGTAATTGGTGGTCAGTGGAGTGGGTACAGGTACCACAGGCTGAATTACAGGTGAACATCATATTAAAACAGATCATCTTTCTGTCCCTCAGCTGCAGACTCTGCAATCAGTGATCCATGTAAAACTCACACCATCCTGGACCAGCCCTGGCGGAGCTCGGATTGTTCTAAAACTGAGTGTTCTGGCCGGTGGATGGATGACAGAAACCTCGCAGAAGGATGGTACAGATTTAGCAGGTGAAGTGAGGAGAAAGTGATGAGGACACCAGTGGAGAATGTGCAGCACCCGGTGCTGCTGCTTATCTATCCTGGGTTCCCAGTTCAGTCCTGACCAGCTGCTGTCTGGCGGGTAGCTGGGTGACTGTCAGGGGAAGGATGGAGAATAGGCAGGTAGTGCAGGTACCACTGTGCCGTTCCCCTCAATAGCAGATTGGATACTTTAGTGGGGATGAGCTACCGGGGATGACCACAATTACCAGATCTCTGGCACTGAGCCTGGTCATGTGGTGCAGACGGGAAGAGAGAATAAGAGGTGGTTGGTAGTGATAGCGGATTTCATAGAAAAAAAGTGGTGGACAGGAAATTCTGTGGACATGAAGGAGACTCCCGGATGATGTGTTGCCTCCCGGGTACCAGGGTCAGTGACATCTTGGATTAGGTCCACAGCATTCTGAAGGGGGAGGGTGAACAGCCACAGGTCGTGGTACATGTTGGTACCAATAACATAGGCAGGAAAAGAGATGAGGTCCTGAAGAGGGAATATAGGGAGCTTGGTAGGAAGCTGAAAAGAAGGACCTGTGGGGTAGTAATCTCTGGACTGCTGCCTGTGCAATGCGCCAGTGAGGGAAAAGAATAGGATGATTTGACAGATGAATTCTTGGTTAATTAATTGATGCAGGGAGCAGAGTTTCGGATTTGTTGATCGTTGGGATCTCTTCTGGGAAAGGTACGACCTGTACAAAAGGGAAGGGTTACACCTGAACTGGTGGGGGACTAATATTCTTGCAAGAAGGTTTGCTAGAACTGTTGTGGAAAGTTTAAACCTGTCTGGCAGGGGGATGGGAACCAGAGCGCAGGTCAGGTTGTTAAATTTAGTGTCCAAGTAGATGCAGAGTGTAGAAAGACTGTGAGGAAGGAGAGGCATTTGAAAGGGAAAAATTGCAGTGAGTTGGATTGGCTGAAGTGTGTCTACTTTAATGTGAGAAGTATCAGGAACAAGGCTAAGTACGTGGAACTATGACGTGGTGGCCATTACAGAG
>JARFYF010000080.1:190551-201015 GCA_030265395.1 Rhina ancylostomus
GACACTGATCTGGTCCTGTTTCCCGCTCTTTCTTTGGATTTAGGGAGTCAACAACAAGCGAGAAACAAATGTATGCCTCTGTGAATCATCTTCTTAAAAACATGTATGTCAACATTTTGTTGTGCGATTGAAATATGACTTATGACGGTCGAGATAATCTGTTCGACTTCAATGATGCCCGAACCCTTCCGGAGTAGCGGAACTTTACTGGTACAGCACCCATCGATTCCATCATACGGAAGATCTAGATATCAAAGGAAGGGAAACGATACCAGGCGGTGTGAACACCACTGAATCTTAATACAAAACTTCTTGCTTCAATCGTTGTATCGTTTTAGGCCATTTGCGTGCTGTGCTCCCAACAAGCAGTGTATTTTTCAGTCAAAAACAATGGGGTTTTGCAGCCCTGATACCAGCTCACGGTCAGCACAATCCCACCGTGACAGATGTCTTGAGTCAACATCTGCTAACGAATGGGTGAGGGAAGCGTAAAGCAGAGGACGGTCGGGTGGCCGCCTCTGTCCTGGAGCTGTGATCCTCGGACACGGCATCACCTGTGCTGAAGGGCCAGGATCAGATGCACTCCCCCTTCCACTTTTCTCAGCTAATGCCTGATCCGCTGAGTTTCAGGGATTTTCCTCTGAATTTATTAAAGTGTTCAAATTCCTGTCGAAGATCGGTGCAGATAATTCAAACATCTGCCTCTTTTCAGGGTTATTCTAAATTACTGCAGCATTATTCTGAATGGTTTGCTGCTTGTTTTTCCAGGGCGGAAGATCGCCCATCCTTTACCACGTCTAACGACAAACGGACTCGACAGCCAGCAACGTTGCCTCCTAACTCCATCCTCACTCCACGGGTAATAGGGAGCGTAATCAAACCCTGCTGCACCAAAACTCACATAGTATCTCATTTGAATGTTAGGATCTGACGTGATTTCGACATCTGCCTCAAACGGGATGATTTCCGTGCTTCCCTGAATCACACTGTGTGCCCGTTCCTTCCCTCACTTCAAACATCCTGGCTCATTTCTTGAAATACTCTGGTACATCTATAAAATTTGAAAGGAAAGCGTGTGTGGTATTGATGAAGGACAACACTAAATCGTCGGGAAAGTCCAAGCGCGCTGGTCAATCGAAGTTTTATTTGACAGCGGGATTTCATTAATAAATCAACAGTGCGTGCTGTCAATGCAAAAATCAATTCGTCTCCCCACTCGTCCACTCTGCATCCGTTTCAGCTGTCGGTTTATATTCAGCCGCCAGAGACGAAAGCATTCAGGAACCTGTGAACCAACAGTGAGCTTAATCCTAATGTCTGCACGGCACTCGCTGATAAACATGCATCACAGCGCTGTGGGTTACTGAACGAATCCAAGCACCGCGCATACAACATTGCAACCGTTACTTTGCCGATGATCTTCCCAGTAACACCAATAACGGCAATGATCAAGTAAAATATTTTCCGGAGGCTGTAAAATGCGGCCAGCATGTTGCGCTAGAGTCTGTCCGTCTTCCATCTGCCCGAGATCTCACTGAAGCAATCTCTGAGCCGAGGCATCTCCACGGCCATTAATTTATACGCTGAGGTGCTTCCGCTCCAATGCACTGAGAAATCGAATTCGTTCAATGACGTTGCCTCTTTTAACAGCTGGGGAAACACAGCTTTTTGTCATTGGAGTTAAATCCCAATTGTGATGAGGTTTTCACAGTCTTTGCAGAAGACGAAGAACTGACGATCCGAGACTTCAAGCAGGTTGTTGCGAAACTCTCTCAGACTCACATCGCGATTTCATATATGTTTCTTGTTGAAGTTGTCCGTTACTCTGCTCCACTGACCATCAAACTCCAATACCGCACTGTCCTCACAAAGCTGTTCAATTTCTCTCTGGAATTTTCCACAGTTGGAAATCACTCCAATACAAACTAAAAAAAAGAACGGTGAAATTTTATGTCACTGTCTTATCCTGAAGAGTCTCAGGCGATTGCAGCCGCCAGTGCCTCGAAGACCCCAAACGAAATCAAACCGTCAAAGCAATTGAGATGCATGCCGTCGCTGCAATAATAAACCAGTTCCCATCAATAGCCACACGGGTGAAAGAACCTGAATATTCCACCATACTCAGGGCCCTCGAATAGGTGCATAGATTTCAACCGAAAAAGCATCTGCGATAATCACGTTTGCTGCAAATATTTGATGCACACCTCAAAGGTTTGCAAATGAACACAATTAGTGAAGTTGTGATAGTGAGTTGGATAGTTTTAGTTGACCTTTTTCACCACTTGAACTGCACTCTCTCGCAGCTGTAACACTGCATTTTGTTGTTATTTCTACTATTGCACTACCTCGGTGTGGTTATGATTAGAACGAACGATATGGAGTGCACGCAAACAAAGCCCTTTATTGTACCTCTGTACGTGGAATGATAAATAGCCATTTGGTCGTCGATTAAGAGATAATATTTATCAGTTGGTAGGATGGGCAGAGCAAGGTCAGTTGGACTTGAATATTGATGAATGTGCTGATAATCTTTCATGGACAAGTAAGTCGAGGATATTCATAAGGAATAATGGGGTTATCCGGAGTGCTGATCAACAGAAAGACACGGTCATGGAAGTTTCAAGGACTCCTGAAGGTACCAATGCAGATCGATAATAGGGTGTTCAGTGCATTCCCTGTATTTGACTTCACTGGCAGAGAAGGTAATGACACAAGAACATAAAAGAATGGTAAGAGTGGAGTATCTTCTCTGATTCCCAGATAAAAAGAAGGACGTGATTGCACAGGAAGAATGAAGCGGAGATTCACCATGAAGGTGCATACAATAGAGAATTTTAGATATCAGGAGGGGAGTTTGGATTGGTAACTTGAAGTGCAGAATGCATACATGGAGTTTACAAAATTATGAGAAGAACACATGATTGCTAGTGGTAAAGATTTCTCCATAGCAGGTATATGTAATACTAAGGACAGAGGTTATGTGTAACTTCAATGTTCGGTGTAAGTTAAAGGATTTGTCTTTGTTCATTTCATACTCATGTAATAGAAAAAATAAGCGATTTATTTGCATTTCCTCCAGTCCAATGCACTGAATTCAGTGTTCATAATGTTGTCTCTCCTACATCAGAGAAGCTAACCGCAATGTGGGTGATTGCTCTGCGGAGCACATGCGCAAAGTTCGCTCGGTAGATTCTCAGCTATCAGTTGTCTAACACTTCAGTTTTTAATCCACTGACATTCCGAATATTTTTTGTTCTGTTTCGGGCCAACTCTACTGCCACTGTGAAGCAAAACACAAATTATTGGAACATAATTTCATGTGATCTGTCTTAATTAATCTCCATATCATCTTTTTCTTACAAACACTCCCCAACTCTGATTTGATAAGAGGCGCCCTTGCACTCTTTCCCCTGTTCTGAATATGAGTTTTAATTTTACCCCACATATTATTCTTTACTGGGTGACTTGTTCCAGCAAATTTTGCTTCTAGTTCATATTTTATAACAATCTCTATCATGAGAACGCTGGGAAATATAATGGGTTAAAATTTTCAAGTTACGCGGTACTACTGTCTGCGTCCCCAGCTTTGAGTGACCACGTGTTCTGCGAGTATCTCTGCCGAGCTTCAGCTGTCATCAACTGTACAGGAATGCCTTTATGAGGTGCAAATATTATCTGCAGAAAGCCTGTGAATCTGACAATCTCTCCCGTTGTAAAAATGTAACCGTGTCCATGGTGTCTGCCTGCCCCTATGAATAGTGCATCCCGTTGTTTGACGCATGTTCCCTGCACAACCTGTATCTCTCCTTGGTTTGGTGATTAGTCATTGGTTTATTATTCTCACATTTCCTTGGGCACAGTGAAAAACTTGTTGTGCAGGCCATCTGTGTGGATCATTTCACGACACAAGTACATCGAGGCAGTACTCTGCAGGCAATGGTCTGCCATGTGGGTACAATGCTGATAAATGAGAGGTCATCCACTTGAAATGAAAAATCGAAGATCAGATCATTACTGAACTGGTGAAGGATTGCAGTATAGATTGTGCAGAGGGACTTGAGAGTGCTTGTGCATGAATGAGAAAAGGTTGGTTTGAATGCGTAACATGCCATCCAGAGAACAATGGAATATTGTCCTTCATTGCGAGAGGGAGTGAATTTAAGCGTCGGGAGGTTATGCTGCAACTGTAAAGGGTACGGCGGAGGCCTCACCCGGAGTACTGCGAGCAGTTCTGGGCTCTTTTCGAGGAAAGGGATACTGGCTTTGGAGGCGGTGCGGAGGAGTTTCAGCAAGTGAATTCCCGAGATGAAGGTGTTAAACAATGAGGAGATATTGAGTCGCTAGGGGCAATATGTTCCATGGAATTCAGAAAAAAATAGAGGGGATATCATAGAAACATACGAAAGTATGAAAAGGATGGATGACATAGAGGCTGGAAGATTGTGTCCACTAGTCAGTGAGAGACGAACCGGGGGACAGAGCCTCATGTTTCGGGGTATGGATTTGGGACGGAGATAAGGAGAAACTTATTTCCCCTGAGAGCACTGAACATGTGTCATTCTCTGTTCAGGCAGGCAGTGGAGGCGATCCCATTAAATACATTTAAAGCACAGTGAAATAGATTTCGCATCGTATGGGATTTAAGGGTGATGGGGAAAATGGAGGAGGGTGAATCTGAGTCCACGGCCAGATCAGCTTTCAACGGCGGAGCAGGTTCAATGGGACAGACGGCCGAATCCCGCTCCAGTTTTTTCTTGTTATGTACAATGAAAAAAACAAAAACATACCGCAGAGCATCGTGTTTCAGTTGCAGGGAAAAGCAGTACCGGTTGAACATCATGTACAATGATCATTGCAAGGTTGTTTCTGAGGTCAGAAGTTGATCTTTGTCACACAGGAGGTCTGTTCAATAGTTTTACAACAGCGGGAAAGATGCGGACCTTGAATCTGGTGCTGTGTGCTCTCCAAATTTTGTATATTGTGCCCGATGGGCGGGCCGACACGAGAAAATGTCCGGCGTGGGAGCGGTCTTCGTTTATGGTGGATGCTTTACCGAGGCAGGGAGAAGTACAGATATACAGAAAGGAAACACACAGGAGGCCAGCTGCATCTGTTGAGATCAGAACGGCGCTAACCAAGCAAATCTGTGTCTTTTCCGATGATTTGAGAAAAAAATACTTCCAGTAGCCAATGGACTTTAATTCTGGTCGATGAAAGGTGCTGCATGTCGAGGGTCTAATCATGTCGGGGGTCTAGACATGCACCATGAAAGGCAGGGCCGCGGGGATAGCTGGAGAATACACTGCTCCAGGTGTGAATATCCACAGATCCATGAAATGGCGGCAGGGATAAAATAGTTCTGCAGTCTTCAGCCATAGGTTACGGCGGGCAAAGTCATCACTGAACTTCTTTCCCCATTGACATGAATCCAATTTCCTTCACTATCACCGCATCGTTCTATATCTTGTCTAATAACCTGTCTGCCTAAATCCATCGTGAACGCAGTGACTGTATCTGAGTCCACCACCTCCTCTGGCAGCACGGTCCAGGTGTCAACAGCTCTCTGCGTGAATAACTGTGCCCTCTGATCTTCTTCAAATCATGTTTCACTGAAAATAAACCAATATATTGCTGCCTCTGATTAACCTAACCCGGTGAATTGATTCTGACTGTCTGCTCCATCTGTGCCTTTTATTTTTAAGAAAATTTTCAGGTCATCATTGAGTATCCTCCACTCCAGTAACACGAAGCCACGCCCATTGAATTTTGTCCAAACCTCAAGTCTTCAATTCAGGTGAAGAACGCAAATGGGATACTTGGCATTAGCTGCCACGACATGGGTTGTATGACAGGGAAGATTTATTTCTACATTTGAAGCATTGGTTCTCCCACGGCTGCTTAATCCTTCGCATCTCTGGTAACCACAGTGCACGACAGGCGTGACTGCATTGTTTGACAGTGCAGTCGTGGACATCAGAATGTTGCCTGGGAAGGAACGTTTCAGTTTTAAGGAGAGACTGCAATGGTTGGATTTAATTTCCTTGGCACCCAACAAACTAAGGGACGTAATAGAGGAATGCTGAGGTTTGAGGTATGGACTTGATAGCTTGCAACATATCCATGTGGTAGAGGTGTTACCAACCAGACGGCATTGGTTTAACGTGAATGTCAGCTGGTGTTGAAGGATTGTTTACACCCTGTGGGTTAATGCGATTATGAATATCCATGGGAGGTGAAGTCCGAGACACTGACAACTGTTCAGAAGCAGCTGGGCATGCATTTGAATCGTCAAGTCAGAGAGGTTTCCGACGAAGTGTTGGTAAATGGGATTCGTACAGAGAGATGTTTCCTGGTCGGCATCTCACGGTGGGACGAAGCCTCTGTTCGTGGGTATGACTCCATGTTGTATGTATTTTATGACTCCATGACCATGATTCTCAGCGATGCGAAGTTGGAGGTCGGGAATGTGAGCGACGGGGTGGCACCGAGGGGGAGCGGTGAGTGGTTGTTAATCGCAGCTGATCAGTCTGAAGCACGAATGAAAATAGAAGAGTAGAGGGAGGGGTGAACTGGAGAAACTTGAGGCACAGGTCACAGCAATTATTGGAAACCTGAAATAAAAGGGAATGCCAGAAGACCCCGACGTGTCAAGCAGCATGTGTGGATATGGGGAGGGCGCCCAAACTTCTGCAGGGTGATCAGTCTCAGAATGAGGATCTGTTCTCTGAGCTGCGGTTGGGTTTCCTTCATGTATTGTAGAAGGGCAGAATGAGAAAGGACAGACGGCAGTGTATTGTCTCAACAGTCATTAAACTGGGAGGTACGCAGAGAGGTTTTACGAGGATGTTGCCAGGACTTCAGGGCCTTAGTTCTATGGAGAGGTCGCTCAAGCTAGGACTTTACTCCTTGGTGCGTCGGAGATTGAGAGGTCGTCTTCCAGAAGTGCATAAAGTCTTGAAGGTCACAGAGAGGGTGAACACACTCTATCTTTTTCCTGGGGACGGATAATTAAACTCAAGTGGAATTAGGTGTAATCTGAGAGGCGAAAGACTTAAATGGGACCAGAGGGCATCTTTTTCACGCAGAAGGTGTTTGACAGATGTAATAAACAGCTGTCAGAGAAAGTAGTTGAGGCAGCAACAATAACAACATTCAAAAGACATTTGGAGAAGGACATGGATTTGAGGGGTTCGGAGGGAAATGGTGGTCCAAATGCGGAAAATGGTATTCCATGGTCAGGATGTTTCATTTGGGCCGAAGGGTCTGTTTCCCTTCTGTATCAGCCAAAGATAAGCCATGTTGATGCGGAAGAGCACGATAGCCTTGAATGTACACGTGACCTATTCTGTGTGTTCCAGTGAGCGGCGGATGGAGAATTAACGTGACAGTTCACGATGTTGATTGCACCTGAGTGTCCTTGGGGCTGTCAGAGAGAACAAAGCAAAGATATAATGTGCGTGGCTGCGGAGAAGAGGTCATGTGAGGGGCCAGAGCGTGGTTCCGGGACATGATCGGAGAGGACCCCGTGCTGCTTTTGTGTCGCCGTGTCGCAAAGAAGACGGAGACAGGGCTGTCTGCCCAGCCAAATCGACCCAGTCCTTGCAGTGGCTCACAGGGTGGCGTGAACTGTGCAATAAGTAGATTGCTTCTCTACCATTGTGGGGTCCGGGTGTGTTCAAAGGGTTCTTGTGTAAATATCAGAGGCAATTTAAAAACGCATTGAAATTCGGTTCAAATTTACGTTTCGCTTGATGCCTCCGTCACTGCCGACACTGAATCACCTCTTCTATTATTGCTCCTGAACAGATGGCTGTCATGTATCTCAGTCAACGGGTTCACACGAAATCCCTGAATTTCACTCTTTTAATGTCCTTTTCTTTCTCATGGTCGCTCCGTCCTTATTCCGCTTTCATGCATTCATGTCTGTCTGTCTCTCTCTCCTTCTCTCTTTGTCTCGCACTTTTGTCTCTGTGTCACTGTATGATTCAAACGGGCAAGCATAAAAATGCAGACATTGAACCATAGAAACATAGAATAATACAGCACAATACAGATCCTTCGGCCCACCATGTTGTGCTGCCCATCAAACCACACCTCACACTATCGAACCATCTCCTCCCACATATCCCTCAATGCCACATTCCTCTATATGCCTATCCAAAAACCTCTTGAACCTGTCCAACGTATCTGCCTCCACCACCACCCCAGGCAGCGCATTCCATGCACTTACACTCTCTGGGTGAAAAACCTCCCTCTGACATTTCCCCTGAACTTCCAACCCATAACGTTGAAGACTTGCCCCTTTTCTTGAGCATTGGAGCCCTGGGAACGAGGCGCTCGCTGTCTACTCTACCTATCCCTCTCAATATTTATGCACCTCCATCATGTCTTTCCTCATCCTCCTCCTATCCAGTGAGTAAAGCCCTAGCATCTTAAGCCTATCCTCATATTCCATACGCTCTGATCCAGGCAGCATCCTGGTAAATCTCCTCTGCACCATTTCTAAAGCTTCCACGTCCTTCCTGTAATGCGGCGGCCAGAACTGAACACTGTCCTCTAAGCGTGGTCCAACTAGAGTTTTGTAAAGCTGCATCATCATTTCGCGGCTCTGAAACTCAATCCACGACTTTTGAAAGCCAGCATCCCATAGGCCTTCTTCATTGCCATATCCACCTGCGAGGCAACTTTCATTGAGCTGTTAATATGTACCCCCAGATCCCTCTGCTTCTCGACGCTGCCAAGCATCTTGCCATTCACCTCGTACGCTGTCCTGGTGTTTGTCCCTCCTCGCACTTCTCCTGATTGAACTCCATCTGTCACTTGTCCGCCCAGCTCTGCATCGTATCAATATCCCTCTGTAAGCTCCGTCAGCCCTTCAAGCTATCCACAACACCACCTATCTTTATGTCATCCGCAAATTCACTAACACAGCCTTCCACCCTCTCATTTAAGTAATCTATAAATATAACAAAACGTAGATGTCAAAGAACAGATCCCCGCGGGATATCACTAGTCACAGCCCTCCAATCCGAGGGCACTCCCTCCACCACAACCCTTTGCTTTCTACCTTCAAGCCAATTCCGAATCCACACTGCTGAGCTTCCCTGGATCCCGTGGCCCCCTTCTGGAGAGGTCTGCCATGAGGAACTTTATCAAACGTCTTACTAAAATCCATATAGACCACATGTACCGCCCTCCCCTCATCAATCTTCCTCGTCACCTTCTCAAAGAACTCTATCAGGCTTGTGAGGCAAGATCTTCCCTGCACTGAGACATGCTGCCTGTCCCTAATCAGTCCATGACTCTCTAGGTGTTCAAATATCTTATCGCTTAGAATCCTTTCTAACAGCTTGCCCACCACAGACATGAGACTCACTCGTCTGTAATTCCCCGGACTATCACTACTGCCTTTTTTGAACAAGCGGACAACATTCGCCACCCTCCAATCCTCCGGTACCATTATCGTGGTCAACGAAGACACAGTGATGCTCATCATCGGTTCAGGAATCTCCACCCTCGCCTCTCGAAGCAGCCTGGGAAATATTCCATCGGGCCCCGAAGACTTATCTGTCTTGATATTATTTAACAGCTTCAACACATCCTCTCTCTTGATATCTACAACGTCGAGAACATTACTCTTACCAGCACTCCCTTCCACGTCATGTAGACCCCTCTCCCTGGTGAATACCGAAAAGAAGGATTCGTTGAGAACTTCTCCCGCCGCCTCTGGGCACATCCTTCCACCTTTCTTTCATCGGATCTACCTTTACCCGAGCCATCCTTCTACCTTTCACGTAGGTGAAAAAGGCCTTGAGATTTTCCTTAACGCTACTAGCCAACTCCTTTTCATATCCCCTCCTAGCTCTCCTCAGTCCTCTATTATTCCTCCCTCGCTGCTCTATAATCCTCACGGGCCCTATCTGAGCCTTGCTGCTTCCACCTTATGTATGCTGCCTTCTCCTTCCTAACCCGTCGTTCCACCTATCCCGTCACCCACCGTTCCTTAACTCTGTCATTCCTTCTCTGCCTCACTGGGACATATTTATCCCTAACATCCTGAAAAATATCCCTGAACATCGTTCACATCTCCATAGTACATCTCCCTTCAAAAGGGACATACCAATTTACACTCCCAAGTTCTGTCCTTTTAGCCTCATTGTTCGCCCTTCCACAATTAAATATCTTCCTGTCCTCTCCGCATCTGTCCCTGTCCATGACAATTTAAAGGTTACGGAGTAATGGTCACTGTACCCCAAATGATCCCCCACCAATAGATCCTTCACCTGTCCCGGTTCATTTCCTAAAACTAGATCTAACACAGCATTCCCTCCGGTCGGCCTGTCGACAGGCGGATGCGCACTCTCTCTCTCTCCCTCTCTCTCTCTCCCTCTCTCTCTCTCTCTCTCTCTCTCTCTCACACACACACACACACACACACACACACACACACACACACACACACAC
>JARFYF010000080.1:250697-289283 GCA_030265395.1 Rhina ancylostomus
CTTATCGTCGTTAGGCTATGGGTTTCTGTGTATTCGCTCTCTCCGTGGGGGTTCGGCAGGAACAAGAGCAGCAAAAACGGTAACTACCTTATTTGTGGACTGGCCGTGCTGGGAAAAAAAGTACCATAAAGGGACTGGAGGCAGTGAACCAGGAACTGACAGAGCCTCGACTTCGTGCCTAGTAGACCTGGTATGCTGTGGACTAGCAGTTGGCTCATCAAGGAGGAGTATGTGTCATAGTGGGGGGCAAATGTGTCACCAGTTCTCGGGATGAGTACTGCAACATGTGCCATGCCATTCAGGATCTTCAGAAGCAAATAGAGAGCTTTAGGCAGGGACTTGCAGGAGGAGAGGATTGGATGAGTTGACTATTAGGAATGTCTTTATTTGTAAGCTCTCGGCACCGTTCTCGGCACCCTTCTAGGTTTTCATGCTATGATACAAAGAGCGAATGAGAAACAAAGGGTTAAAAATTGTGATCGTACATATAACTCATGAAAAAACTCACGCAAGCCCTTGACTCAAGACTAGGTGGTAATTACTGTGTCCAGAACTTGATTGTAAACCAATTATACTGAACAATAAATGCAATATTTGTATTTGTACCTTGGGCACCTGATCGAAACTGTCATGCTTCTGGCTACTGGCCCTCAATTTGGCTTCCATAACGCCTTGTTGTCTAGCACATGGATTCCATGGTGGACTGATTACTTAATGACACACAGCTGAGCCCCATCAGGGGCCTAGCATACCTGCGTTTCTCTAGGACAAGTTGCGAGACTATCATCTATCTTTGGGTATACTTTTGCTCCTAGCTGCTAGAGTGGTCTACTCCAGAGCAGTCCTGTGTTACCTCTTCCTGTTTGAATACCCAGTTCGTGTTGGGATTCCTCTTCAGATTTCTGAGGCAAGATTCCTTCCTGTTGCTGTCTGTGTTTTATCCTGAGGAAGTATCCTGACTCCAGTCTTGTATCGGTGTGCCCCATTTGGGTTCTCTGCAAGCTTTCTCTTTGATCAACATTGTGACAGAAACTTGGGTAGCTGCACTGATTAGGTTTGCGTTACAAGAACTGTATAAGTTGTCGTCTGCTCCTTTGTATTGCGAAGACCTCTGAGAAAGACTCGAAGAGGATGCTGAAGGAGTGTTCTCCCTGGTAGTATACCTCATAAAAAACGATTAAACAGAATTAATCCGTGGCACTGTATGTTTATGCAGCAGGCAGGAGTGCGAACGTAAATTAGGAAAACATAGGTACCAGACTCTCCTGCACAAATAATTCGACTTATTCAATATGTCCTCTGTGATTACTTCAGCAAACCGCCACTGAAGAGTTTCAGCTTCTTAAGTTGTTTCGTCGAATCAGGAAACCAACGTACTACAGAATTCTTCTTGTGTTGGTTCCAAGGACAATGTATCTGTAGGATAATCACCAAACTGTGTTTCTAATTCTGCATTATTAAATAGTTAACTGTTCCAAATGCTTGCGTTGTCTGCATTCTCGGCATTTAAAAAAAAGACGTCACTGTGAAACAGGATTTCTTCAAACTCGGATGAATTAGATTCCATGTTTTATTTTGTTGTTTTTCATGCCAAGATGGGAAAGTTCACTTTTTCCCAATGCATTCCACTTGAGAAAAAACATTGGCGACTCGCATTACCTACATACATCCATTGGTGTTTTTAATGTCATCTACACGATTCGTATCGTTCAGTGTATGTCGTTGGCAAAGTTGAGAATGTGACCTTTGAGCCTTCATCCAAAATGTTTCAATTGAATGCAAACTGTTGAGGAGGTAGCAGCACCAATCCTTCTGGCACATCATTTGCTGCCTTTTACCAGCCAAGAAAGACTTAGTTATTCCAACTCTCCGACAGCTGATCTTCTGCTAATGCTGGAAGTTACCTGACATCACAAGCTTTCCATTTCAAAAACCTGCAAGTCTTAACGTTAAGATTCAAGTTTTGGCAATTGACTCTCGTGGTATGTTATCGGATTCACATCCGCGACAGAGAGAGCGAAAAGGTAACATTGTCATGTGACTGTGAAGGCTCAGGTAAAACATACTGATAAGAATTGTGCAAGGGGAAATATATCACACAGATCGGTGAACGTCCATAAGCTAAACTACATGGGAAAACATGCTAACTACACGACTGCAGAGTGTTATTCGAAAGCCAAATCGCCAAACATGAGATGCGGTATTTTCAAAGTGGGTGTTGAGGGGCGAAAGAGTTCCGAAATTTCGTTGAGGTGGAATTTTGATGATATCGGTCCCAAGTGCAACACGATGTTTCGGTGGAGCTCTGCATTTGGGTTCAGGGAATTCTGCCTCTTTGAATGATGCCACGTGTGTTAATTGAGCTTCTTTTATTTTGTCCTGGTCACAACCCCTATTTCCAAACATCACCCCACTACAAACAAAGACCAAGCTTCCATTGATCTTCCCAACACACTGGTGCACTTGCTTGATAACATTTGTCGATTCTCTGATGCCTTTGTGCTTGTCTCATCTGCAATCTTTCTCAACTGAGGTAATAGTTTGCATTCGGACCCCTTGATGAGGGAGAACTCATGTGCACTATGTATATAATTAGCACTGTCGGCAGGTTGGTAGTGTAACGTTAGTGTAACACTATTGCAGTGTCAGAGAACTGGGTTCAATTCCGGCCGCTGTCTGTGAGGAGTTTGTATGTCCTCCCCGTCTCTGCGTGCGTTTTCTCCGGCTGCTCCGGTTTCCGCCCACATTCCAAAGCTAAGACTTACGAGTTCGGAAGTTGTGGGCATGCTCTGTTGGCGCCGGAAGTGTGGCGACACTTGCGGGCAGCACCCAGAACACTCTGCGCAGAAGATGCTTTACGCTGTGTATTTCCATGTACATGCGACAAATAAAGGTATCTTTTTTTTATCCTTCAAGCTTAAAACATACACCTTTCCTCTAACTCCCTGTCTTCTCTGGGACAAATAATTGTCACTCCATGCTTGCACACTTCTCCGACTTCAGTGAGCAATTGTGGCATTCGGTTGCCGTTTTTTTCTCCCATATGACGAACATCTGCTGCATTATAGTTGACACAGCTGTAAATGAGGCCCAGCATGGATAGAAGCGGCAGAATGAATATCGGGTGGAGAATGGACCGTTGATAGGGAGGCGGGCGGAATAAAGTGGAGACGGATAGGATCAGATAAAATGCGAGTTGATTGACGGCGCGGGCTCGGTGGCCGAAGATCCTTTGTCCGGGTTGTTACACTTCATTCTGATCCTTTCCATTCTCCCCAATGGAAAGTGTTCAGGTAACCAGCCAGTCATCGTGTGTCTGAATTGTAAACATAATGACCCGTGTCTGAAAGAGCTCAGTTGTTACGTTCATTTATTATTTGAACAATCACGGTCAACGGATATCTTGCTGCGTTCAGGAACTGCTCTCTGAACTTGGACTGAGTCACCCCATAAATGAACGTGTTTGTGCAGCAACTTAACATCTGTAACATGACTGCGGATTGTGAAAATATGTATTCGGAATCGTTGTAGCTATTGCGATCCACTCTGCCAATGGTGTAATAAAGAACTTCGACAACATACAGGAACCAAAGGAGGATAAAGCTGCCGGATATGGTGAAGAGTAAGATCACAGACCTCTTCCTGTTCTCCATCTCCTGGTCGCTGACGTTCGCCGCCTTGCTTGGGCTCCTCAGCCGCTTACGGACGCGACTGGCCACTAATATGTGTTTTACTGTCAACACGTTGAACAACATTATTAACATGAACGGGAGCAATGGTGTGAAAACTGTATCCAGACAACCAAATGCCACCCATCCAGGTTCCGTAAAGTAGCTCGGCTTCTGAAAACAGTCCCAGGGTACATGGTCGATCACCCTCCCGGGTCGCCATGTAAAATAGAAGGGAACACATTTTCCACAGAGCAGGACGCCGGCTGTCGTCAGAACCACAGCCGCAGTTTTCCCTGTGCAATATTTTGTGTTCAGCTTCTGAATACAAATGGCGACGAATCTGTCAAAGGTGAAAGTGACGGTGAACCAAACAGAACACTGTACTGCTGCTCTTCCTAGGGTAAATATAACACTGCACACTGGGGTGATGTCCAGGAAAGTCCCAGGGAAATAATAATAACTGACCCTCCACAGTATCACCTCATTAATGATCGTCAGTAGATCTGCCGTTGCCATGGCCACCAGGTAGCGAGTGGTGCAGGTGGAGAGGCCGCACTTTCCTCGGGACAGGATCACAATCGCCAAGAAATTCACTGAGAATGCAAAGTAAAGAATGACTAAATGACCGAAGAATCACTTTGTGGTTCTCAGGACAGACAATTGCAACTGGGGTCAATCACAATAAAACTTTGGATTGTGGTCAATAAGGGTAGAGATTAAGAGGGTAACAAAATGAAAACAAACAACTCGACTCTTCCATACCTCCAACGCGTGTTACTGGGATGACATGACGCTCTACGAGGTTGCAGCGGGTTGTGAATTGTTAACTCACAGCAGAGGGGGCTTCATCGGTATCAATCGATTATTAACCACCCCTCCCTCCACAGTCCGATGGCCAATAATTCAGAGAAGCCGATGTTTCTCAGCTGGGTCGACGTCTACTTAGTCCTGCGTTCCGTTCAACTCAGCGGGGCCTCTGGTAGTATCCACGCTACAATGAAACTAATTTCGTTATATTTTCCCCGCACCAATGAATGTTGCCGGGTTCATGGAAACTTTATATTTATACTACGTAACACCACATAAAAGAGAAGTGAAATTGTGTCAGAGTATTAATCGGAGAACAGCGTCTGACAATCCTGACATTGTTCTCATTGGTCAGCGTATCAGAATAATTTAAATATGTTACATTGTTGAGGCTGGCAGCCTTTGATGTCACGCAATGTATTCAGGTTCAGCTTTGCCGGCTGCTCATGTCTGCGGAACACGCAGGAGTTGTTGGGTGGTGGGAAGTGTATGACAATATGTTATGAGTTACATTGTACAGAAAGTTTCCGAAAACCCTTTACTGGACGATTCACAAATATGAATCGTTTGGCATCGGGCTGCTCCGATAGATATTTCGTTCCGTCCTTCCTCATAACGTGGTCCCGTTTCCGGATTATCTCCATCTATCTTTGCCCCGGTTTACGCTCTCCCCGTCCATTCAATGGAAGGCGGTGTCCCCCATTCCTTGAAACATACGTGGTTCTGTTTCCCGCACTCCTTTGCAAGACCCGGCAAAAGATCATCTTTAACATAAAATTACGTTGATACTCTGACACTTTTTAAATTCTCTTTTATCTGAGGTTACGCTGCAGAAATATACATTTCCATTGAACTCCACCACTTTCATTGCAGAGGGGAAAATAGAGTCAGATAATTTCCAAGGGCGTGGGGGAAGAGGAATTAAGTGAGTTTCAGTACAAGGTGGGGATGGCGGCCCCGCTGAGTTGAACGGAGTCAGTAAGCGGCGATCCAGGTGATGAAACTTCGGGTTTTCTTCATGATTGAACTGTGGATTGTGGAGGTTTATAGAACATTGAAATGTTAAATAATATAACTCCCAATTGTCCATGAAATGTCAATGACTTCAACACCAGCAACGTCCGAAAGATGCAGAACCAACGGAGTTTTACAGTGGAGAGCCTATGTATCACATATTGGTCTGAGATATCAAAGAAACGCCAAACTCACGTATGAACAGCATCGATTAATAATATACCACTTTTTCTGTCGCCTGTTTGAGCTTTGAACTATATGCATATTTTAATGCTTTTCAACTCACTCGAGCACTTTCATTCAATAACAACGGGGGTTCGAGTTTAGTAAAGTATCACCCTGACCTATACAGCGAGTCATAACTTGCTAACTACTGGGTTACTGAACAGCAGCACAGTGGTTAGAATCCCGGATTACCGTTATCCGTCGGCGACATTTGAACTGTGCGTACATCTTCAATTCTGATAACCTGTCCCAGACCTGAAACGCCCCCTGCGGTTTTCCTCATATTTTCTGCCTGACCGATCAGTGTTTCCAGGTTCTTCGTTTGCAATATCAAGTGCTCAAATCCCACTTACAATTAGGTGCATATAATTGAATAAAGTCTGGTGCTTTAAAGTAATAACAAAAAATACTTGAACTGTCGTATTGTTCTAACTGGTTGTTTGACCAGAGAGAGTAAGTCTACTGTCCTTCACTGCGGCTGCAGATTAAAAGACTCCGGAGCAGGCATCTTTGCATTATAAAGCCCTCCTGCGAGTATGTGCAATAGGGTACGGAAGCAAGATCAGGTACACTAAAGTCCGAACATTCTGAACATTTGACCTTCGGATATTTCGGCGCTTGGCTCATAAACAACGTTTCCCGCACTCTACTGAATGCCAACGAACTCTGATACCCACAATCCCGTTAAACTGACTGGGAGCTCCGAAAGTTATCGCAGAATACTTTGAAACATTGTTTTCAAAAATGAACGAGGTATGTTGGCATTTTAAAAAATCCATTCGGCTGGTATTCTCGATATCCCGATAGAGCCATATCAGCGATTATTGGCATTTTAAGTGACAGCCGCATCAAAAAGATAAGACACAAAAAGCATATCCATCTCTCTCGTACGTTTCCCTGCCGGCGACTATTTCAACTGTGGGTATATTTTCACCCAAGGCAACAGGACAAAGCGCAAAGGGGATTTCTGGATGTTCACGGATCTAACTCCGGATATCTACGCTGTGGTCACTGATATATTTGCAATACAGCACCGCGGGGAACAGGGCGGTTCCAAACATATCACACGCACAATTACAAAAGTTATATTTTGCCAATGTTCTTACCAGGAACACCAATAACAGCAACGGTCAGAAAATATATTTTTCTGACACCGGAAAATGTGGCAAACATGTTGTGAGAGAATAAGTCTGACGTCCAGCTGTCCGTGATCTCTCTGAAGGAAGTTCTGAGCCAGAGTTTCTTCACAACCATTATTTTATACCCTGGTGATTTTCCACTCCAACACTGAACATCCAATATCTTTCAAAATGTTTACTTAACTGCAAAAGAAAATACGTCATTCGAGTTAAATCCCAGTTGTCATCAGTTCTGCATGGTACTGCGCAGGCGTTGCAATATCAATAATAAAAATAACAATAATGTTATTATTCACGAAAACCGCAGAGAGTGTACCTTGAAATACTCTCCGAATTCATACTTGTGGCTTTTTGACATTGTTCATCGTCCTACTCCATTGACAATTCTATTGTCTCATTGTCCGTTCAGGGATGCAGGTTAGTGTTCTGGGAATATGGTCTAGGTTAGTGGTCAATCAAATCTACCTTGTGTGTATGGTTTTTTTTTACCGATGTCAAAGTCGTGAAGGGTCTGCAACTAAAAGAGCGTTCAAACACTTGTTGGTCCCCAAAAATTCACATCAATAAAGCCATCGAGACGCAATCAGTCGCAAAAGTACGCAATCAGCTGATCTGAAAAGTAAGTCCCCATGTGGAAGATACCAGTGCAATCCCCATATTCCAGACCCTTGAATTGTTACAGATGCTTAAACTGATAGAGCATTGGAAATAGTTAGATTTGTACAGACAGATACTTGAACGTTACATGTCCAGGCTCGTAGAGTTGCAGATAACAAAACGAGACCCTTCCACCCACCAGTTCTATTCCAGCCAAGTGCCCATCTCTATAAATCCCGCTTGCCTGCGCTAGTTCCATATCCGTCATGACTTACTCATTCAAGCACCTGCACAGATGCCTTTTTACATGTTGTTACGTTTCCTGCCTGCAACACCTCTTCTGGAAATTCAATCCAAAAACTCATTTTATCGGCTGAATATAAAATTGGGCAATACGTTAAGCTCCAACTATTCGCCCAGGCACTCTACTTTGCCCCGGTTATTGGGGACCATGTCCTATTTTGGTTGAAAGCTTCAGATTCCCAGAAGCTAACATCACCAGCAATTTCTGGTGCAGCCTTGTGGACGCTATGGTCAAGAAAGCACACAAGCGACGCTACTTACTCAGAAGACTAATGAAATTCGGCCTGTCCTCGATGAACCACACTAATTTTTACAAGTTCACCATAGGAAGTATCCCAGTCGGATGCATCACTGCTTGGTAGAGACACTTCTCTGCCCAAGACCGTAAGTCATTGCAGAGAGACGTGACACAACCATCGCGAAAACCAGCTTCTTCTCCATAGACTCTGTCAAAACTTCCGGACGTCTCGGAAAAAACAACCAACATAATCGAAGACCACTCCCAGCCCAGTTCACCTTGCATCTGCCCCTACCATCTGATCGGATATGCAATAGCTTGATCACCCGAACCCCCAGAGTCAAAGACAGCTTCCATCCCGCTTGACAATATTAAGTGGTTGGTTGATAGCAAATGGATCGATGGTGTAAAAGTAGGCACCTTATCGGAGTCAATAGCCTTACTTAGATAATATATCCACAATGCACTGGATATATTTGGACCCTCAACACCTCGATCCCCATCCCCCTAACCCGCCCATGCCTTGCAAGGCGGGAAGTATCTGACACAATGAATTTGTGAGGCAGTCCATGGATCTACCGGCTTGTTGGATGTGTCGTGGCTCTTTTTTGTCAGTGCACTGTTCAGGTTTAATTTGGGCACACATAACAACATTTCGTACATTATAGTGTACGGCAGTTTCCTTCACACAGCCCAGAACAGATTTTAACACTTATGATCGTGTTTCGAATTCCTTGATGGAAATCAACATCGTGGGACTGAAACATCGTCTAAGTACGATTTGGAGTGGAAACAACGTACCGACCCTCCTTCAATTCGAAACCATCTTCAACGGGAAGTCTGGTAGCCCACTAGCGGTGAGCTGTGCCTGAACAAGGTCTGCAATGTCTGTTTAACAGGAGCGTCGGGCATTGATTCATGGAGCCGCGGCGCCCCGAGACGATGCGTTCGGATCAGTAATTTGGCCAAATGATCAGGATGCGCATTGACAATGAAAGGTGTCTGATGTTCTACTTTGCCCTTAATATCAATGCACTGATGTCCCTGATCCTTCTGAAAAATGTACTTCAGAGGGGGGACAGAGGAAAGAGACGTCGTCCCCTTCAGCTTTGCATCGTGGCAAGAATATGCAAGGCTGCCGCATGCATACACACTGCGCGAATAGATTACATCAATGATGGAAAACGATCGGGGCAGCGTGGAGCGTAAGTTCCGGCAGCGCACTTAACTCCCTGTGCCTTTATGGTATGGGGACTTCCAGGAATATTTCAATAAAGGAGGCTACCTCGTGGTCTTCAACATGAATGCCACAGCCAGTATTTCGAATTCCTTTCTGGAGCATTGCGAATCCATCACTACAGTTCTTGGGAAATGTGTCCTGCGTGGAATGTATCAGCAATGATACAGCATTCGTGAGGTTAGCCGCCATCATTCAGATAGTCAGCCACAAAATACAGGAGTAGGATGGAGTTTACTTCCAATGATCTCCATGGGGAACAGTTGGCGAGAGGATGGAGCTTACACAAGTTGCCCCACTCTGCATGGAGCTGGGAACAACAGGTTCAGGTGCTGGGTGGAGCTTACGGTCACCACTGTAGAGAGAGATGGAACAACTGTGGCCAGGATGTACCCCCTTTTCCGTCGGTGAATTGACCTGCGTCACCATTGTTTGGAGAGGTTTTCATCCTTCAGAGTTGCTCCCAGCATTTCTTCTCTCTCCTGCAGGTGTGGTCCTGTGAGAAAGCTGTCCGGAACATCTTTCTTTCCTCAGTCATGAAGACTTGTTGACACATGGTTTGATGAATTTGTGTTACTCTGAGGTATTGGTAGGCCTGTATACTGGCAGTGTCACAATTTTGAGCAAGGACCAAGCTTGCAGGGAACCCAAATGTGGCTCACTCATACAAGACTGGAGTCAGGATACATCCTCAGGACAAAACACAGGCAGCGACTGGAAGGAATCTTGCCTCAGAGATCAGAAAAGGAATCGCAACACAAACCGGATCTTCAAAAAGGAATAGAGAACACAGGACTGCTCCAGAGTAGAACACTCTAAGCAACTAGGAGCCAATGTATGTCCAAAGGTAGACCACTACTCTGGCAACTAGTACCACAGAAACCCAGGTCTTGTGCAAGCTCCCTAATGGGGCTGAGGTGTGTGTCGTTATGTAATGAGTCCAGCATGGAATCCACGTGCTTTACAACAAGGCATTAAAGGAGCCAAGCTGAGGGCCAGTACTCAGAACCATGACAGGCAGAATGCTGTCGCTGACTTCAGTGGAAGGAATGGGGGAGCGGTGCGGAGTACCACCTGTTATGGTTGGTGCTTCGATATATTTATCTTTACCTCCATTTCCCTGCTGATCTTCACGGAACATCTTGCAATACTGATTCATCACCCCTATCTCCCGACTGCTTATTTGCTAACAATGCAGAAGGCTACTTCGCCCGATCGAGTATTTGCGGGTTTACCGAATAATCTCATTCTCCGCTAATATTCACTGTATCCAGCAACCAAGAAGGTTAAGCAGTGACTAAATGGAGGTACATTAAATTATCATGTGCATAGATAGAATAAATATTCAGGATCACTTCCCAATGATAGGGCTATCAAAATAAGAATGTTCTAGTTGAAGGTGAGTGGTACAAGATTTAAAATAACTCTGAGTAGAATATTGTTTTCACAAAGAGTTGTTGTTTCCCGGAACGCTCTGCCCGAGGAGGTGGTGAAATGGGAAAATCACATACAATTATAATGTTTAAGATGCATTCAGGCAGGTAGTTGATTAGGCAAGGCGGAGACGGATAAAATTCTAATGCTGGAAATTGGATGGGCAAAAATTTATTTCCGGGCTTCCTGGACAAATGTGTCTTTTTCAGTTATGTCCGGTGCTAACTACATATCAACATATTTACAGGGGGCGCTTTGTTGTTCAACTCCCTCAACGGCCATACATTTCACAGTTTATATTCCATTGTTGTCAGGCGCCCAAAATCCATCAGCTGCAACCGACAGGATGCCTCTTTCCCAAGGCACTTGGGAAAGACAAGACAAGAGGGCATGGATCTAAAGTAATCGGGCGGTCGGTGGGGGGGGGGAGGAGTTCAGGAGCGATGTCAGAGGGAGAGATTTCACCCAGAGAGTGGTAGGTGCATGGACTGCGCTGTCTGGTGTGGTGGTGGAGGCAGATGCATTGGAAAGATTCAAGAGATGGTTGTATAGGCATATGGAGGAATGTTGGATACAGGAATATGCGGGCGGAAAGGGTTAGAAAGTATGAGGGTTTAATGAGCGGCACAACGTGGTCGGCCAAAGAGTGTTATTGTGCTGCATTGTTCCATGGTTCTATGGTTTATGTAAATGGCCTCGTCGATGATCTCTGCAGCCATATCCTGCAGATCTCCTAGATAAGGACCATCATACCCCTGGGATTAGTCCGCCTTTGGCCCCGTGAGTTTGTCTCACACTCTATCACCTGTGATGGGATTGGATCATGACAATATCTTCCATGCTGTTTGAAATGAGCCCATTTGCTATCTTAAGGATACATTAGTTTCCGCCATGGCGAAGACTGGTGCAGAGAAAGATATAACATTTCTACAGTTGTATGATTTTTTGTTATTAGTTCGATCGCCTTGTCGCTCTGAAGCAATTAACTCAGCCCCTTTCTTCATATTCACACGTCTGCAGAAAATCTGGCCTCTTGTTTTGATAATACCTCAGATTTCCCTCAAATATTTGTCCCTTCATATGAATGTTTTGGTGTATGGCCATTCGACCCTAAAAAACCTCCCAGTAATGTGGCCTATGACAATCCCTCCACTGGTTGTATGCTCTGCTTTTGAATTACATTGTCCTTGACCTCAATTACTAACCCGATCGTGACAGCTTCTCGTGAAATCTCTCTGCCTGATTGGGATGAATTCCGGCTGATATTGATGGTACAGACCTGGCACTGTTTATCTGGCGACGTGCCTCTTTACTTATTTCGGCAATGCATGTTGGATGACTGCGCATTGATGGTGTTGTCATTGTTTGCATTGAAGCCGAAAACTCAGGTTTCACTGTTGCTGCGCTCAACTTCACAAGGCATCTGGGATTCTATCATATTTTGGCCACTCCGCCCGAGAAGATGTTTACCCTCAAGGTCTTTGGTTATTGATTCCTCAATGCACATGGCAAAATCCAAATTAAAAGAAGATTTCATCAATCCTGAATCTCATCACTGGTGCTTTGGCTGTGTTGGCCATGACAGTTGTTTGATTTCTGGTGAATTATACTCTGCCTCTTAGCAAATATTCCAAAATTAATTTCTACTTTCGCCACAATCTCATTCTATGTCACATGGGAATATTTTGCATTGTGTAAAGCCACCTAAGAAAAATCATAGATTTCTTTGACGAGATTGACAGTTGATCTGTTCAGACAATAGATAGAATCCAAATGCAGTTGCAGCTTTATCAACCCTATCTTAAAATAATTTCTAATATAGGTTATATCCATATATATTGGGGGACGTGGAAGTCGTTGTTAGCCCAGTCACAGCCTGAACATTGGGTTAGGGGACCACTGTTCCATTGATCCCTCACGTCAGTTCGAGAGCTCACATTCAATCAGAACGCGAGTTAAAGTCGGCATAAGGAAACGAGCTCAGTGAAAATCTCATTTCCTTTATTAATGTATTCAACTTTATGCTCCCACTTTAATCGCCAAGAGAGCTTGTGCAAACGCAATGACCCTCAACTGCACTCCCATACCCCGAGTCAGGATTATTATAAATAACAGTGATTGTTGATATTGTCTACACCTACCATTATCAATTGTGAACCCCAGCTCTGATTTTAAAAATTGCACAACAGATTTCAGAATTATTTCGACCAGTTTGAGTGCCAGATCCTTACATTTCACATCTCAGGTAAACAGGAACAATCAATTCGTTCCCACTGACAATCGGGATGGTTTTCAGCAAGACCAGGACTACCGATACCGTACAGTCAATCCAGTGAGCATTTGTCAAACAGATGCTTCACAAGACCATTCTCAGGGGCTCCCAGTCCCTTCAGGTTGGCGACGTGATCTCCAAGCTTCGTGATCATCTTCATTTATTCATCCAAATAGTGGCTCTCCAGGAGGTCACACTGCTGGAATGAACAAGAGAGAATAATTACCTTCCGTATCAGATGTCATGAAACTCCCATTTCCTCATTTAAATTCAATTTCTAATCGGAAGTTAATCAACAATGCCGCGTGATATGTGCAGTTCCACACGCACCACCCTCAACAACTTACACAATAGTCAGGGTGCGAATTGGAGAGTTTGTGCAGATCCAGCAGGCTCTGGCTCACATCCTTCTCCATCTCCAGTGTTCTCTGCATTGCCGCCAAGCCATTGATCCACTTATTCTATTCTGTCCCCTGAAAACTAAAGCAGGAAGGAAGATTTGGAACATGAGCAACAAGGTGCAATTTAACCAGACGTGCATAATACAGGCAGCAAAGTAACACCATTGAATAGAAATAACACGAACTGCACTATCAACTTAAACCGATTGCTTCAATTCATCGAGAAAATTACGCTTGTGCACTGAACCAGACCTTGATGTCCGCCAGCAAGATCCGTCCTCCACTTCGATGCTGGGATTCCATCAGTTTTTCTGTCAGCTCCCGTTCCTCATGGTCCCGCTTCCTGAAGAACTCTGCAAAGTTGCAAAAGGCAACGTGATAAAGGGCATTGTCACCCCGGGCAAAGTCCGTGGACTGTGGAGATTTCGTTCACAGATATTGCTTCACACTTGTATTGTGCTGTCATTGGAAATTCGGGTTAATGCTTTCTCAGAGGTTGAGAAGACGTAGTAGATAAGGAACAGCCTCCCTTGCAGAGAACAGGATTCAGACCAGTTTGAAATCAACGACGTGGATCGAAACCTTTAAAGCATAGACGGGTTGTGCTGCCCACTTCCCATCACCGAGATTGGAGCACACTTCCCAGAAACAAAGAAAGGTTTTCAAATTGCAGGAATTCTCTCACGGCTCCGAATATCGAGGAGCACAGGAACAGGCCATGCGGCCCACTATGTCGCGGGAAACACGATGCCAAACTTAACTTCTCTTGACACAGGGTACATATCCCTCCATATTTACGGGTCTCACTGAAAGCCTCAAACGCCACTCAGGTATCGGCATCCGCCATTGTTCCTGGCAGCCCGTTCCAAGTAAGTCTGAAACTACACGTCTCGCACATCTCCTTTCTTCTCTCATCACGCATGTCCTCTGATAATTGAGATTTCTCCCCCTTGGCAAATGATTGACCGTCTTCCCGATCTATTCCTCAATGTCATAGACCTCTGCAGGTCTTCCTCAGTTTAGAGAAGTTCTTATCACACATCCACAGAAACCGTCTTTCCCTTTACCTAATCCCTCCACGTTCATGCTGTGTGGGAGCGACCCAGAACTACAGACAATACTTCAAAAACAACCGAACCGAATTTTAGTAGTAGCGGCAACAAGACTTCACGACTCATACTCAATGCCGAGACGAATGAAGGCAAGAATGCCATACACCGCCTCTACCACCAATTGGACTTGGATGGCTACTTTGAAGGAGCTATGAGATTCGCCGCAGAGATTCCTCTGTCCATAATTTATCTTGTGTCCTGCCATTAACTGTGTAATTTTACTGTCACACGAATTCAAAACTCTCCTGATGACAGTTACAAATAACAAAACTACGGGGAGAATAAAAATAGGTTTAAGCGGGATTAGTGGATAAAAATAATGCCTGGTGGTCGGCAAGGACGAGTTGGGACGAAGGGTACGTTCCCGTTCCCGAGAGATCTGGGACACCCTGACATACCGGCATCACAAGAAGTGATCAATCTCTGCTTGTTGAATGAGTCCTTACATTCCAGGAATCAATCCAATGAATTTCTCCTGCATTCCTTCCACCACAAGGAGAGTTGTCCACGGTGGATTGGGTAAAGAAACCAAAGCATGGACCAACAGTGGAGCAGTGGTTGATGTTTCACCAGCTGAGTCACAGCTCTCATGGAGGTTGGGCCCAACAGGAAGGAGGAATTCCATGACAAAGGGGAACAATCTCTGGCTACAAAGTGGGTCAAGGATATAATTAAATCGGACATATATTAGCAGGGGCAAGAGACAGGAGGGAAGTCAGGGTAACGTTCAGCGATTAGCAACGCATAAATTATCATTAAAATGACGAATGGACACTTGTGTGTAATATGAAAAAGAACAATAGTTTCTATGAATATATAGCATGTAAGGGTGTGGCTCAGATCAGTGTGCGTCTCTGGAGAACTAGGCTGGAGAATTAAAATCAGGAAACAATGAGCCGGCAGATGTATGACTCAATGCTGTGCACAGGACTTTGTTTCGCTGCGGAGGGCACTTCGATAATCACTCCTCTCCCCCACCCACTCCAGTCATTCTATCTTCTCTCCTCTTCCATCGGGTAGAAGATACAGGAGTGTGAGGGCACGTGCCGCCAGCCTTCAGGACAGCTTCTGCACCACGGTAATCAGACTATTCAACGGTTGCTTTATACAATGAGATGGACTCTGACCTTACGATCTGCCTTGTGGTGACCCTGCACCTTACTGCATTCCATTTTCTCTGTAGCTGTGAGGCTTTACTCTGTACGATTACTTTTTTCATCTGTACTACATCAATGTACTTTGTTCTAACTCAAGGTAACTGCATTGTGTAATGAATTGACCTGTACGATCATTTTGGCAGTCAAGCATTTCACTGTACCTCGGTGCAAGTGACAATAATAAACCAATACTAATACCACTGAAAAACGCTAATGTTGATCTCAATTTACCAACTTCAGCTGGATAACATGGCCCGAACCTGCTGGGGCAATATACCACCTGGCATCTTGTTCAAGGCCAAACTGAAGCCCATGTGAACGGCACTTACTGCAAGCACTCCTCAGGATACTCTGTTGCCTTTCAAAAAGGAAATCGCATTACTCAGACAAGCTCGGTTCTTAAATAAAAACATACTATGTATCGTTGATTTTCCCATGCCTTTACAAGTGATCAATAATTCTATCCCTCAGACTGTTTCTTGCAATATCTCATTACTTATGATGCTGGGACTTTAATGTCCATACTTACCCCTGCTGCTGTTCTTCAAAAGATTGGCCGCGTTTGAAATCCTCCCGTCATCTGGTACCTCAATTGTGGCAACCAAAACATTCACAATTATCAGTCCCTCCGTGTCTTGTCTGCCTCCAGTTACATCCTGGGATATAATTGCACCTGGTACTGCGGATTTATCCACCTTTGAGTCCTCCAGCACATCCACCAGCCTCGCTTTAATTTTGGCGACGTGCACTGGAATTTCACCTTCCGCCTCGCTGAATCCTTCACTGACAATGTCTATTCCTATTGTGAATACCCACGAAAATAATACATTTAGATCCACACCTGGAGCTTCTGGGTCCAGGGACATTTTCCTCCTGGTGTACTTCATGGGCCACAATCTTCCCTGGTTATTCCTGTGTCTTTATACATTAACCCTACCCGCCAGTGACAGTTACGGCCATTTTAAGTCTTCTTACTTTCCTTGCCCTGTGGTTTCACCATTTCACTCCTGTAATATTCCACCTCCACACCCCCCAAAAAACATCTCAGAGTTTTCAGCATTAAGACACTTGCAATGTCTGAGAAGAATGTGACATTCCTCCGAAACTTGTTGCAGATTCATCAATCGTTGCATTCGCACTGGATGAATTTGAATTCTCAGCTGTATAAACAGCTGATGTCCAGGAACTGAAACAACTGAGGGAATATGAGCTAATTCTGCAGGTCCTTGCATCCCTTGCATGCTGAGCCTTCGTCATGCTTTGTCACTCGATTCAAGATTCTCCACCCCTATTTCTAGTGCAGATTCACGACTTTGATCTCCGGATTTGTGACCTTGGGGAACATTGCAACACTTACATCGTCGGACCTGGGTAAATACGTCGAAATCGTGCACTTTCCTACCCCAGGAGCTCGGCAGTATTTTGGAAGCAAGCATGTTCTTGGGGTTGGGTGGGAATTGATGTGGAAGCGTACTGACGATCGTGTGAAATGATGTAGGAGCAAGAATCAGACGGAGAGGAAGTGACTGTCTTATAAGACGGGAATCTGAGAGATGGCAGTTTGAAGTCAGACTCGACGGCCGGAGAACCAGAGAGAGAAAACGAAGAGGGATAATGAAGCAGTAAAAAAAACGTGAAGAAGCGGAGGAAGAGAGACAGCGTGGCTGTTGAAGAGCGCAGTGTTATATCGAAGACTGATTGCTGGAATAAACTGAAAATTGAAGTAGAGAGGGAAGAAACTGGAATACGATATTACATAAGAGGCGGATCGAAGCGTTTCAGTGAAGTGTGATGAAGGAGAGACGTGAATATGTGTGTGTCGGATTGTATCGGAAGTACACGCTGTTCTGCAGGTCGGTGTGCGAGGGTTTCCATTTCCATGTGTGTTCCTGACTCCAGTCTACGGCGTGGAGCCCAGTCTGCAGCATTTATCCCTTCTTCAGGCGTATCGGAGGGCTTGTTCTGTAAGAACTGCGGAGCTGCTGCTGCGCAAGGTGGAATAAATATCACACGGGTATCTTCGACTGCTCAGGTGAAAGCGACAACATTGCGAGGCCCCTGTCAACGAAAGGGAGAAGTGGAAGGCTTCAGCTTGACCTGTTTCCTCATTTTCCCTTTCGGGCTCATTTGCTTGGGGTATCTGCAGTGCTTTGGCACTTCCGGGAAAACAAAACTTCTCCAATGTTCCCATAATATTATATAACAAAAAAGAAACATCAGTAATGTCGGAACGTCCTTTGTCAAAGGTCATCACCACGAAGCTACCTGATGTGTTGGAATTCAAAAGGATGATACCACACTTCCTCGGAGGTGGTCCAGAGCAAGCATAATCACTGTTAACAATATTTGCAGCACCCTGAATGCAGGGGAACGCCAGACGTCTGTGATGAAACTCTTCACCCAGTGGAAGATTTGTTCCTCCTGAAACAGTTTCAGGGTCGGCCTTCCGATTCGACACTGGGACCGGACTACACCGCGTGACAGAAGCTGCGATGTCTCCCCGAAGTTAAGAGAACACCAGTATCAATTCGCAAGGCCTCACCCGGAATTAACCCTTTCTGTGGACAATGAGAGTCAAAGTGTGATGAGTAGGGAACACGATTACTAGGTGTCTGCAGCAGAGAGTGAATGTAGAATAAGCAAAAATTGCATTTGAAAATATTCTCAACGCTCTTTATTTGAATGAATCTGGAAAAAGATAGACAATTTTCCGGCACAAATAAGAATGCATGATTATGGCCTCATAGCTCTTACCGAGACCTGGTTGCAGTGCAACTCGGATTGGCCGATATTCCAGTTCAGATGAAGTTCCATAAGAATCGGTTTACAGAAAAATGGAGTGAGGGAACTTTGCTAAAGAAGGACGGTATTCGAACGATGCTGAGCCGCGGTACGATGCAGTGGGGAGTGATGTGGAATGGGTTTTGGTGGAAATGATGAACAGCAAGAAATACGTGGCACCAATGGAAGTAACGCACAGAGCGGCAGATGTGGCTGCACTGTAGAGCAAAGAATAAATGGGGAAAAAGAAAAACACACATGAAGAAACGTTTAATCTACTTATTGACTGGAGGACGGTAACAGCAAAATTATCGCAGTTGAAGAATTTGTGGACTGTTTCTTTGTTTGCGTTTTTGTGCAGTGTATTATGGAACGTAGGCGGAATCAGGGAGTCTTGGATTGTGTCAAAAGGAAGGATTTGTAAGAAATTTTGTGTTTAAAAATCCTCGGGGAAATGCATAGCACTGTCGGATTCCATGTGCAGAATGGGAGTAAATATCACTCGTCCAAAACCAATCTCTTCAACTTGATCAAGGACTACAGCACGGACATGAAGGTGGAGTCAGCCAGAGTGAATGTTTAAAGAATGAAAGAGACGGACATTAGAATATAGACCACAGCAAACCTACAACAGAATTCAGGCCCTTCAGCCCACAAAGCTGTGCCAAATATTTCCCTACATTAGAAATTACTCGTCTTTTCCATAGCGCTCTATGTTTCTCAGCTCCATGTACCTATCCAAAAGTCTCTTCAAAGACCTTATCGTATCCGCCTCAACCACCGTTGCCGGTAACCAATTCCACGCATTACCGCTCTCAGAGTAAAACACTTACCTCTGACATCTCCTCTATACCTATTCCCCAGCACCTTAAACCTACGTCCCTTTGTGGCAACCATTGCAGCCCGAGAAAAAGCCTCTAACTCTCTACCTGATCAATGCCTCTCATCATCTTATGTACCTCTATCAGGTGTACCCTTATCCTCCGTCGCTCCAGGGAGAAAAGCCGACTTCCGTCAACCCGCTTTCATAAGGCATGCTCCGCATTCCAGGCAGCATCCTTGTAAATCTCCTTTGTGCCGTCTCTACGGCTTCCATATCCTTCCTGCAGTGAGGTGATCAGAACTGAGTACTCCAAGTGGGGTCTGACCAGGATCCCATATAGCTGCAGCATTACCTCTCAGCGAAGTTCAATTCAACGATTCATGAAGGACAATACACCATATGCCTTCGTAACCACAGAGTCAACATGTGCAGCCGCTTTGAGCGTCCTATGGACTCGGACCCAAGATCCCCTTGGTCCTCCACACTGCCGAGCGTCCCACCATTAATGCTATATGCTGCCGTCACATATGATCTACCAAAACGAACCACTTCACATTTATCTGGGTTGTACTCCATCCGCCACTTCTCAGCCCAGTTTTGCATCCTATATCCCGCTGCAACGTCTGACAGCCCTTCACACTATCCACAACTCTTCCACAATTTGTGTCATTCGCAAATATACTAACCCATCCTTCCACTTCCCCATCCAGGTCGTTTAGAAAAAGTCACAAAGAGTAAGGTTCCCAGAACAGATCCGTCGGTACACCATTGGTCACCGACCTCCATGCAGAATACGACCTTTCAACAACCACTCGTTGCCTTCTGTGGGCCAGCCATTTCCGGATCCACAAAGCATGGCCGCTTGGATCCCATGTTCCCTTACTTTCTCAATCAGGCTTCCATGGGGTAGTTTATCAAACGCCTTGCTGAAATCCATATACACTACACCTACTGCTCTCCCTTCATCGATCTGTTTAGTTACATCCTCAAAAATTTCAATCAGGCTCGTAAGGCAGGACCTGCCCTTGACGAATCCATGCTGACTATTCCTAATCATATTGTACCTCTCCAAATGTTCATAAATCCTTCCTCTCAGGATCTTATCCATTAGCTTACCAACCACTGAGGTAAGGACTCACTGATCTATAATTTCCTGAGCTATCTCTGCTCCCCTTCTTGAAGAAAGGAACAGCATGTGAAATCCTACAACCCTCTGGAACCTCTCCCGTCTCAATTGATGATGAAAAGATCACCGTCAGAGGCTCCGCAATCTCCTCCGTCTCCCACAGCAGCCTGCGGTGCATCTCATCCGGTCCCTGCGACTTATCCAACTTGATACTTTACACACGTTCCAGCACCTCTTTCTTAGTATCTTCCTGCTCAAGCTTTTCATCCCGTGACAAATCCCCACTGCAGTCACCCAGATCTTTTTACGTAGTGAATACTGACGTAAAGTATTCATTAATTACCTGCGCTATTTCTTCCGGATCCAAACACACTTTCCCACTGTTGCACTTTATAGGTGCTATCCTTCTGTATCTTATCGTCTTGCCCTTGTAGAATGCCTTGGGAGTTTATTTGATCCTGCCCGCCGAGGCCTTCTCATGTCCCATTCTGGCTCTCCTAATTTCTTTCTTAAGCTCCTTACTGTTAGCCTTGTTCTCTTCCAGATCTGTGACCTATGAACAGTGGCAGATATTTCACAAAATCGTTCACAGCACTTAATGGAAGTTGGCTTCACCTGGAAAAAGGGATCCTGTGAAAAAGAAGAACACTCTGCAGTCGACAAAGGAGTTTAAGGATAACGTGGCACTGAAGAAGTATATCAAAAGTGTGGCAAGGACTGGTGTAGACCGGAGAGTGACATTTTAGGCATCAGCTGTGCAAGACCTGCGGGCTCATTCAATAATTGAACATGGATTCTGAGTGGAAATCTGCGTTGAAAATCAAACCGAACATTACAAAGTTCTACAGATCCACAGAAAATGAAGACCGTGGCAAGGTAAATGCGGGGTTTCTGGACAACAGAGCCGCGAAATTCACATCAGGAAATAAAGGAAACAAACAGATGCGTTGGGACATTTATTCATCAGTCTTCACTGTGGAGGACACTGCCAATTTCCGCAGGAAAAAACAGATGAATTATTTCCAAAGAGCATAAAAATGTCTGTAAAGATCCCAATAATGAGCGATAAGCCTTGGGCCTGACCATCCAGACCTATCTGGTTAATGATCGCCTGTCAACAGAGGATAAAATCATTGTGTCTGTCGGCCATTAAAAATCCGCTTGGTTGCGCTCAGTTTGCATCTTTATTGATGAACTGAAGCACTGAGAAGACCGGATATTTCACCGCCCTCTTCACCTGCTCCCTGAATTTGGACTGAGTCACAGTGTAAATAAATGTGTTCGTGCAGCAGCTGAAATTACGCAGCAAATAGCTGACGTTGTTAAAGATCCATTCTGAGTCATTCCGTCCTTTTGAAGTTCCTGTTATCTGATAATAGACGAATTCAACAACATACGTCAGCCAGAGGAGGATGAAGCTGCCGGAGAGGGTGAACAGTAAAACCACAGACCTCCTCCTGCTCTCCATCTCTGAGTCACTGCGGTTCTCCCCCTTGCTCTGACCCCTCAGCACTTTGCGGACCCGACTGGCCACTAATATGTGCCTGACTGTCAGAGAGTTGAGCCGCAGGATAACAGCGAAAGGGATGATCGGAGTTAAAACCGTATGGAACCTGTCAAATGCCACCCACCCGTGATCAGTATAATAACGGTCGATAACTTTACAGAACCAAGGTTCGTTGCCGTTGATCCAAGCTGGTTCATATGTGAAGAAGATGGGGATGTTTTTCAGGAAGAGCAGAATAGCGGCTGTTGTGAGAACCGCAGCCGCAGTTTTCCCGGTGCAATAATTTGTTTTCGGCTTCTGACAACAAATGGCGACAAATCGATCAAAGGTGAAAGCCACAGTGAACCAGACGGACCAGCCGGTGGCTATATACGTCAGCACAATGGTAACACTACACACAGGGGTGATGCTCAGGAAGTTCAACGGAATGTACAGGAGATTGATCTGATACAAAATGACTTCGGTGATTATAACCAGAAGATCTGCCGCTGCCATGGCCACCAGGTAGCAAGTAGTGCAGGTGGAGAGACCGCACTTGCCTCGGGACAGGATCACAATCGCCACTAAATTCACTGAAGAAAGATAAGAGAACAGACATTGGGCATTACTGAACACATACCCCGGTCTGAACACGGGCTCGGTTTTTATCTTAAAATCGGGAGTGTGGGAGTCAGCAGGTGGCTGCAATTTTATCAGTGTCGGACACAAATATATCAGTGTACAACAGGTCTGAGTCAGTTCTGAAAGGATAAAGCGATGCGTGGGGTAAACGGCGGGGCGGAAAACAGCAGCCATCCACTTAGGATGTCCTTTTCAAACAAGTAATCCTGCTCACAGTCTCTGATGGAGCCGGTTTCACAGGCTTAACCGCGATCAGCCGTGTTTAAACAGGACTCTGCGAAATTCTGCATCTGGTGACAGCACCCGAGGATGCTTTTTGGCGGCAGGAAAGGACATTTTATTATCCTGCAGTAGAGTGGCTCCCCTCGAAAATAACACGCGGCAGCAGATCTACGATCACTGGTTCAAGTGACCAGATCCAATTGTTGACCAACAGGCAGTGGAATCCCACTGTGACAGCCTCCAGATTAAGATGTGGCCACAGCACCACAGAAACCGTGAAAACCACAATATAAAACCCTCCCTGTCATCCTTCTCGGTGAGCCGCCTGCCCTGAGCAGTGGTATAGTCCTGGACAAGGCAGGAAAGGCAAAAGAAAACACCATCTGATGGATCCTGGGAGTTCCAAAAAAATAAATGCAGGCTGATTCCCTCTGTCTAAAAAAATAAGAAAATTGCAGTATTAATTCAGTATATTTACCACAGAGAATATGCACCACCTGTTGTGATTATGCTCAACGTTTAGAATTCAGAAAGTTTGTAACGTGATCAAATGCAGATCAAAGCTGTATTACATATGGATTTGCAATCTTGTATATTCTGTCCAATTACCAGGAATTCCAATGGCTGCAATAATCACGTACAATACTCCCACGATATACAAGTATCTATCCACCATTTTCACCGCAAGCAAAGTTTTCCTTTTGCTGCAGATAATTCCTCGGAATAAACGATTGATGGAGAATATTCCACAGTTTTTATACCATTTAGCGCTCCATGGGGACAATGACGATTCGACAGCTGAAAATAGAAGTGATAAAATTATTCACAAAGCGATTACATCAGCCAAGTGAAATCGCCGCTGAGACAGATTGGTGTTCATGAAGGGATGTGACTGAAAATTACCAAAGTGGAGAAATTGTGACGTCGCTAATGGACGCAAATGGGGATTGACATTCTTCCTGAAAAGGGGATAATGTTTCAAACGCCATCAGTCCCATCTGTGAACTTCTCACGGTTTGACAGTTATCCTTCAATCTACGTCAGTCAGCGAGGTAATCCCAAATGAGAGGGGCCGTCTCGGGGCTATTGGCTGCCTGGTTGGAAGATGGACTGGGACAATTTCGTCCGATGTTTGAGGCATTAGTTTGGTAGATCGCCCTGGATTAAAACGGCGCGTCATCTCCTCATCGCCATTGAGTGCGATTGTATATCCTTTAACTTTAAATCAAACGCACACTCTTGGCAACACCGTTAACCATGCGTACCGTGTTCCTTGGGATGTATTAACTTTGTCCTGTGGTAATGACATTTTCTGCCTCAGTCAGCTTTGAGAATGAAAGCCCCAAATCATCGCACCGCTCTGAGGAAAGCAACATTTACGGCTCAGATATTTCTTAGCTGGACAAGCCTTTATGCTTAAAATAAACTTTACCCCATTATCGGATTCTCCCACACGAGGCAACACCCTCTTCACATTCACCAGCTCAATGGCCCTCAATATCGCAATGATTACAAAGGTCGTTTGCATGCTCCAATAAACTCCAATAAGCCTGCACAATCTTACCTCGTCTGCCGAACCACCTGTATCAAGAGGTTACCCGTCAACCACTTATGAATTACATGAAAACGCATCGCCGCCATTTGTTCAATGAGGAGGTCAATACTGCAGGCACTGTCCACACATCGTCATTCGCTGGAACTCAAGTAGGTGATGCACACATGTGCACTTGATTCCCGACACAACTCCTCATCCTATGTTCTTCGGTTTCTCAATTATTTTCAGTGTCTGAAGACCATTTTTTAAATTTCGAATCAAGCACGAGAACACAAAGATCATCCTGCATTTTAGAGCCCTCAACTGCAAGATACATTTTTAAGATTTTTGTCAAAATGGACAATTTCATATCTCCCTGTATTCTTTCCATTTGCCAGACGTTTACCAAATGACATGTTATTTCATTGTATATCGAGTGGATGTAATGTATTCTACAAAACCGTCTTTCCCCCATATCTTTCTGATATCAAACATAGCAAACGTACATTTGAGGCTTTCAACAAAGTCGTTTACAGAAACACTGAAAGCGGAGATTCCACCAGCGATTTTGTGGGACAACACTCGCCACCCCTTGACAACCTGAGAAAAGACCTTTCGATACGTGTTCTTTGTTTTTTATCTTCGCCAGATGATCTGAGCTCCACGCCAGTGTCGTGTCACTTCCACAGAGATCGTTTACTTTCCCCACACTGTTATAACATGGAATCCAATCAAATGTTTTCTGTAAATCCAAGTATTAAACACCCACCACTTCCCCTTCGTCCACATGGTGCTGCACTATGAGAAAGAATTCTCAGTGCAGATCAAACGTGCTGGACCAGCTGCGGAGCTGCCAGATTCTGCTGAACAGAGTTGGTCTTTTTATATGGAAGACAGGAGCTGGGAAGGGTCTTGAGGTACCAGTATCGGCGCAGTGCAGGGGAATCAGAACCATTGTTTGGTACTTGTCTGGACGTCTGTCTCTGGTGGAACGATGCAATGAGCGCTGTTGTGAACCTGCTCTGAATGTTCCAAAAATCCACAGTTGGGGTTGTTTCACTAGGCAGATGTTGGACAAAGCCTGGCGGTATCAGTTGTTACACCGAGGTGGAGATTCACTCTGTGTTTGCGACTTCTTCAGAAGCGATTGTTGGCATTGTGCCGGGGAGCTTAATTCTGAATGTTACAGGTGTTGTCCGGGTCTCGAGACGTCAAATAGCACAATATCCCGGGAAGTTTACCCTGCGATCATTAGCAGTTGAGTACGGTCTGGAGATGTCCGGTTGACCTGTATATTGGAAGCTTGTGGCTGATGGTCCGGTGTAGGGGAGGATTCAGTTTGCAGGCAAATATATTCGGCCTACTGTGGGGCTGCTCGATGCTGCCTGATTGTATAGGACTGACGAAGCTTTTCCCTGTGCAACAGGTGTTAGATACAGTCCAGCGGTGTCAGATGGAGAAGCGAAAGGGAAGCATGTGTTTCAGGCTAACCCCGCTGGAACTTGTCTGATAGCGGAGTGCCGTGGCATCAAAGTCGGAACAGATATTTGGTTTCCCAACAATGCAAGAGTAGGTTCAGCCGTCATTCCATTGACCATTGTCCTACAATGACTCTCCGTGCAGGCACACTTCTGATTTAAAAGTCGTCTTGCCTTCAAACTCTCTCCACTTTCTCCCTCTCTTTTCCTTTGAACCGTCTCACTTTCCTACCCAAGTGCGTGATATTGCTGTTGTCACAGATCTGGCCCAACTGAGCTGAGGTGCCGCAGGAAACATGGCTTCACACCGTCCCAACCTTACGTTCTGATTCTGATTCGAAACCTCTGCCTTCTGCGATCCCTATTCCCCAAACATACCCTTCCAAATGGATGGTCTGCCGACAGAGATATGTCGCTTGTTTGCTGTGTATTTCTGTGTTACTGCAAGGCATTTCTCAGACTCGACTTGCCACGCGCAAAGCCGCGCTGACTGTCCCGAAAGAGACCCTGTCTCAGCAAATGTCTCGCGGAAACCCATCCAGAAATGCACCCACCACCGATGCCACACTCACCGGAATGCATTTTCCTGTCTTGTTTTTGCTGCCATTATTGAATAACCGTCCCATATTAGCCAGTCTCCAATCTACTGAAATCCTACTTGCAACCAGAGATGATGCAAAAATCTCTGCAAGCTCTTCCACAATTTCTTCTCCAGCTTCCAATAAGATCAGACCCTGGGGATTTATCCCTCTTAATGTGTCTTGTCCTCCAAGACCTTCGCCACACCACCCCCTCCACCTCTTCTACATGTGCTCCAAGAAAGAGTTCTCATTTGCTTCACTCTCACCATTTCATCAACTGCGAATAATGAAGGGCAATATTCCATGAAATATGTCTCCCAATTCTTTTGGTTCCACACACAGGCGGCCATGCTGAACTTTCACGGGACCTATTCACTCCTGACCCATCATATTATTCGGAATATATCTAGAGAATCTCTTGGGATTTCGGCTCGCCTTGCCTGCTAGATCCCTCTTATATCCTCGGTTTGCACCCCGAACTTCTCGCTTCCGTTCAATCCGACACTTCTTGTAGTTATTAAGAGATTCCGTTGTTCCAAATCACAGTGCATACCTCCCCCTTTATCAGAACCTCAATGTATCCCGTCAATCAGTGTTCCCGACATTCGCCAGCCTTGTCATTCAGCTCAACAGGAAAATTCAGGCCCTGAACGATTGACATCACACTTTACATGTAAACTGGAGGGGCATCAATATCGGCATGGGGAGGGCTGCTTTTGCCACTCGGGAACAATCCAACTAGAGAGGCAGGGAAGGGGAAATCGAAACAGAAGGCTAACCACCGTGCTGATTGATGGAACCGTCGAGGTTATGTCATGTCATCTGAAAAGAATAGGCGGCAAGGGCAAGGTAACAAACAACGGCGGCTAGTGTGCTGTTATACTCGTTTCAATGCAAGAAAAAGTACGGGAAAAGCAGAGAAATTTAGCGGCTGGATTAGTACATAGTGTGGCAGCTGCTATCCCGATGCGAGAATAAAGAAACGAGTCTGCGAGTTGTTGAACAAGACTGGTTTATTTACCTGCCTTGCGCGGGCCTTTTAAGCGGCGCGGTTCCCGCCACCGAAAACGGAAATGACGTACGTGCTACGTTACCAAATAATTGTCGCGCGCGCGTGGGTTTTCTCACTTCGCTCGGGGAAGACGAAGTCCCAGCGCCATTTTGGGCCCCGACGCTCCGACGACGCGCGCCCCGACCGCCGAGCCGGTTCGCTTGCACTGACGGTGAGTCGCCACACAACCACCCCTCTAGAACCGGCAATACGGTCTCCAAAGTTCGCGGGCTGTGTGCAGTGTTGGGACCGAGACCGGCTGTTGTCGGTCTAAATGGGCTGGTTTGAGGTGGTCCGTCGTGAAGACTTCTTCCTTGCCTCTAATGTCCAAAATAAAAGTGGAAACATTATTTTTGACGACTCGGAACGGCCCCTTATATGGTCGTTGCGTCTGTGCCAATTTTGTGCCCCTGCGAACGAAGACGAACTTCGTCTTCCCGAAGTTCTTGGACTCAGAGGATGGGGATTGACCATGTCACGAAGTGAGAATTGATGCCAAACTGCCTAGCCTCTCGCGCAGTATTACTTGGACTGCCGCAGGTTGTTCCTCTTGCCCCATAAGGAGGAGTTATGAACTCCCCTGCTACGATCAGTGGTGAAACGTGCACAGGTTCAGCTGACGAAGCGTGGAGATTGTCGTGGTTTACCGAAATTTAAAAGTGACCAGGAGACGCAGAAGTTTCCTCAAGAAGTTAAATTTTTACTTGCAAACAAAATCTGTGACAGCCAGACAGGCAGACACCAGTTACTGCTCTCTCTGACCGCCCCCGAACGCAGCTCAGGGACCTTATTTTATACCTTTTTCATGGCTCAATTACACTTTCACAATTCATCATGTTCTCTCTTGTCTTCACAATTCCATCCTTTGACCATTTGCTCATTTTTCAACTATTTGATCATCCTTCAATCACTTGTTCATCCTGCCATAGATGCCTTCCTCGCTTAATTACAGGCCCCAATTATTTATAAGCATTGGGGCACTAAACTACAGTGCTATCAGCTTATAGACAATACTATGCTTGTTAGTTACAAGGCTCTCAGTAATAAAACACCAAAATGTGCCACTATTGGTTATGTGTCCTGAGACATACTGGTGTTACGGACAAGGTTACAATTAGTGAGGTTCATTTAAGTTAGTGTGAGTGTGTGTGTGGGGGGTCGTGCTTACGTCAACAGAAGATAAAGAACGTCATGACGTTGTTGTTGGAATAAACAGTCGGAGTCAGTCTGAAGGAGAGAGAGAGACCCACACACAAGAAGAAGAGAGAGAGAAGGAGAGAGACAACAGCCTGCTTGTTTTCTCTATCGATGGAGGAGAACCATTTTGATGGAACAATATTTAGTCTACATTGGCCTTCCTCATCATCAGATATCCCAGGAACTTTCACATTAACTACCATGGCCAGAACTGAACTTCTCTCATAATAAGTTTTAAGCATGTTTACATGACAGAGTTGTGTGTTCCTGCGTCTATCTGTGTTGCGAATTACATAGTTTAATGGGTTTACTTTGGATTCGATAGTATATGGTCCAGAAAATCGAGATAATAATGGGTTGTTTTGGCTGGGGAGAAATACTAACACCTTTTGCCCCACTGCAAGTGTCCGTGGCTAAGCATGTTTATCATAACTTGTTTCCATCCTTATCTGGCTGGTTTTCAAATTCTCTTATGCTGGCTGGCAGGCATTCTCCAACCGAGTTTTAAATTTCTGGACATAGTCCAACAAACTCAAATGCATTTCCTCATTAACTCACTGTTCCCTTAACAATTCCAATGGACCTCTCACCCGATGTCCAAATACAAGTGCAAATGGACTAACTCCGAATGACTCCTGGATCGATTATCTCACGGCAAACAAAAGCAAATGAATTTCTTCATCCCAATCGAGGTAACGTAACGAGGTTTCCATTTCCTCATTAATAGTCCATTGTTGACATAATATCCAATTGGCACAATTTCTGAATCTCTTCACTTGTGAGTGCTTTTCCTTTCAATTCTGTAAGCTCAGTGTCTTTAGCCTGTTCCTCCAGTAAGTCCTTCCACGACAAAGACAAATCTTTATATTCAGGCCCCATACAAGGACTTTGATCCTCCAGTGAAGACATAAAAGTTTCAGAGAAGTCATCATAATTTCCCTCCTGTTTAGGGCTATCACAGGGAATATCATCAGACTGCACAGGACTATCGACCTTGGCTAATTCGTTAGCTCTAGCTCGAGTCACTGCACAAGAAGGATAAACATCTGTATCATTCTCAGACTCATCAACTCTTGTTTCGGTTGTTAAGCGGACCACAGGGACAAATTCTCCATCTGCAAGGTCATTCCCTAATAACAAAGAAAGTCTTTCCACTTCTAAACTAGGTCGTATCCCTATCTCAACAGGTCCTTCTAAGAACTTTGACTTTAAAATCACCTTGTGCAAAAGGACAGATATGGTATCACCTGTAACACCTCGCGCTAGATTTACCTCAGCAGTGTCAGTTTCTTTACTAAAATTTAAAATGCTGTCCAGCAAGGGAAATTGGCAAGCCCCAGTATCTATGAGAAATTTCACTGGTACTTGGGGTGACCCATCATTCAGTGAAACGAAACCCTCTTGATACATAAGAACGGAATTCCTTCCTCAACTTCTCCAACTTTTCATCCTTTATCTCTGGCAGGAATTGATCTTTAACAACATCCCCTGAACCTTTTTGACTTTCGGGTTTAATTACCTGACAACAAGCAGTAGGTAAGACTCCCTTCCTTTGCTTCAAAAGGGCACTATTAACTCTGACATGAACATGTTTCTTACAGTAATAACAAATACGCTCAGCAGGTTTCTCCAGCACTGGCTTCTTTTCATCCTTCCCTTTTTGATTTTCTCCCCATTTAATCTCCGGGTTACCTGGATTGTCCTTATAACTCTTTTGAAAGGTTTTAGGCTGTCCCCATTTAGATTTATAGGTTGAAGCATAATCATCTGCCAATCCAGCAGTTTCTTCTAAAGTTTATCCTTCCCTTTTCACTTAAATTGGCTGTGATTTCAGCTGGGACACATCTTTTAAATTCTTCTATTAAAATGAATTCTATCAGTTTATTGTAATCCCCGACGATATTTATAGCCATGAACCATCGTTGCAAATATATTCTCTTTCGTTTGGCAAATTCTATAAACCTCTGATCCACAGACTTCATCAAATCTCTAAATTTTTGTCTGTAAGCTTCAGGTACCAATTTGTAAGCCTTCAACATAGCTTGTTTGTCCGGGATAAAATCCCGGACTAGCCCCCAATTTGTTATGAACCAGCAACAAAAGAACGCCACACACACACAATCTTAAAGGAACCTCACTAATTGTAACCTCGTCCATAACACGACAAACAAATTAGATGCAGGCATCAAATGCATGCTTGCTATGTTTGATAGAACAGAGTCATGGGAGAAGGACAGTTTAATAGAATACATTACAGCCACTCGATACACGATATTGAAATAATATGACATTTGGTAAAAGTCTGTCAAATGAAAATAATGCGGGGTAATATGAAATTGTCCGTTTTGACAAGAAGCTTAAACATCTATCTTACTGTTTAGAGCTCGAAAATTCAGGATGATCTTTGTGTTCTCGTGCTTGATTCACAAAACAAAAATGGTCTTCAGATACTGAAAATAATGAAGAAACCGAAGACAATATTGAGGACCTGTGCAGGGAATCAATCCACATGTGTGCAGCACATACTTCAGTTCCAGGGAATGACGATGCGTGGACAGTGCCCACAGTATTGATCTCCTCCTTTGAGAAATGCTGGTAATAATGGAACTTAGAAAACGATCAGAGACAAATTCTTGATCCAGGTAGTTTGGCAGACGAGGTAAGATTGAGCAGGCTTGTTGGATTTAAGGAAGTAAGAAAAGGAACTTTGTAATATGGAGGGTCATTGAGCTGGTGAATGTGAAGAGATGTTTCCTCGTGTGGGAGAATTCGATAAGAGGCCAAGTATTTTTTTCAAAGCATAAGCACTTGTACATTTGAGACAAAATAAAGACGGAAATCTTGATTTTCTCGGAGCGGTGTGAGGATTTGAAACTTTCATGCTGAAAGATGATCGATTAAACCACGTCATTATCCAAGGACAAAGTTGAACACATCCTACTGTCGCAAGGTGCGCGTGGTTTGCGGGGTTGCCAAGAGTGTGGGTTTCAAATTGAAGTTCGAGGGGGCGCAATCGCACTGATTGGCGATGTGGAGACAACGGGCCGTTTTAACCCACGGCAATCTGACAAACTCATGCCTCAACCAATGGACAAAAGACGCCCGGTCCATCTTCCAACCAGGCAGCCGAAAGCCCCGAGACTGCCCCTGTCATTTGGGATTACCTCGATGAATGAAGCAGGTTGAAGGAAAATTGCCAAAAATTGCGAAGTTCAGAAATGGGACAGATGGTATTTGAATCAATGTCCCCTTCTGCTGGAAGAATGTCAATCCCCCTTACATCCCCCAGCATCGTCACAATTTCTAGCCCTTTGTGTTTCACAATCATGTCCCTCAATTAAATCAAATCAGTCGCAGCGGTGATTTTAAACATCTGATATAATTGTTTTGTTAATAATTTTAACATCCCTAATTTTAACTGTCGATACGTCATTTTCCCCACGGAGAGCTAAATGGTATAAAAACTGTGAAATATTCTGCCTTAATATTATATACCCAAGACTTACCTGCAGCAAAATGGAAACCTGAGTTGCAGAGAAAATGCTGGATAGATATTATAGTGTTGAGCGAGTATTGTACGTGATCATTGCAGCCATTGGAATTCCGGGTAAGTGGACAGGACGATACAAGACTTGTATCTCCATCTATAATACACATTTGATTTGGATTTGATTAAGTTACAACCCTGAGTTGTGAAAAATCAAAAACGGTAGTGCAGATTCTCTCTGGTCAATACACTGAATTAACACTGCAATTTTCTCATTTTGATCCAACGGAAAATCAGCCTGCCTTTATTTTTTTTAACTTGCGGGATCCAACAGAATGTTTTTTTTTGCCTTTACTGACTTGTCCAGTAACGCTGTAACGCTGCTCATAGCAGGCAGCCCTCCTGGAAGGTGTGACCGGGTGGGTTTTTAATTGTGGTTTTACTTTTTTTTCACTTATGGATCTGAGTGATGTTGTGGACACATCTCAGTATGGAGACTGTTGCAGTGGGATTCCACTGCCTGTTGGTCAATAATTGGATCCGATCTCCTGAACCAGTGTTTACAGATCTGCTGCCCTGTGTTGTTATGGAATGGAACTCACTGTGGAATTAATCCTCTGACGGAGCCAATCTTCTTCCGGATAATAAGATATCCCTTCTTTCTGCCTAAAATCCAGTTCGGCTTCATCAGATGCAGAGTTGCCAAATTCCTGGTCGAACACGGCTGATTACGATTAAATCTGTGAGTAGAGACTGTGAGAAGGATTACATGTTTGAAAACGACATCCCAAGTGTATGGCTGCTCCTGTCCTCCACGCCGTTTACCCCGCGCATCGCCTTCTCCCTTCACACCTGAAGCAGACGTGTTGTGCACAGATGTATACGTGTACGACTCGAAAACATTTGCAGCTACCTACTGACTCCCACTCTCCCAATTGTTAGCTGAAACACGAGCACATGAACAGACCCGGAGAGTGTATTCAGTTAAGCTCAGATTCCGTTCTCTTCTCTTTCTCCAGTGAATTTTCTGGCGATTGTGAACCTGTCCCGGGGCAAGTGTGGCCTCTCCACCTGCACCACTCGATACCTGGTGGCCATGGCAACGGCAGATCTGCTGGTTATTATCACCGAAGTCATTTTGTATCAGATCAATTACCTGTACTTTCCAATGATTTTCCTCAACATCACCAATGTATGCAACGTTGCCATTGTGCTGACGTTTTCGTCCACAAGCTGTTCCATCTGGTTCACTGTGGCGTTTACCTTTGATCGATATGTGGCCATTTGTTGCCAGAAGCTGAAAACAGAATATTGCACCGGGAAAACTGCAGCTGCGCTTCTCACAACAGCCGCGATTCTGATTTTCCTGGTAAACATGCCCTTCTATTTCACATATGAACCAACGTCGATCATCGATAACGTACCTTGGTTTTGTGCAATTATTGAGAGTTATTACACTGACCCCGGGTGGGTGGCATTTAACTGGTTCGATACGGTTTTAAATCCGTTGCTCCCTTTCGCTTTAATTCTCGTGCTAAACTCTCTAACCGTCAGGCACATCTTAGTGGCAAGTCGTGTTCGCAAGGGGCTGAAGGGTCAGGGCAAGGGGGAAAACCGCAGTGACCCGGAAATGGAGAGCAGGAGGAGGTCTGTAGTTTTACTCTTCACCCTCTCCGGCAGCTTCATTCTCCTCTGGCTGCCGTATGTTGTCGAATTCGTCTATTAAGAGATCAGAGGAACTGCAATAGATCGGAATGAGTCTGAATTGATCTTTTACAATGTTAAATATCTGCTGCGTAATTTCAGCTGCTGCACGAACACATTTATTTATGTGGTGACTCAGTCCAACTTCAGGGAGCAGGTGAAGAGCGCGGTGAAATATCCGGTCAACTCAGTGCTTCAGTTGATCAATAAAGTATCGTCCCGAGCGGAACAAGCTGCTTTTTAAATGGTATAAATTGTGAACAGATATCCTCTTTATTGACAGACGGGCATTAATCGGATGGGTCTGGATATTCAGGCCCTGCCATTATCTCTCATGACTGGCATCTTGATTAATTGTTTGATGCTCTTTGAAACCATCCCATGTGTTTTCCTGTGGAAATTGGCAGTGTCCTCCACAATGAAGACTGGTGAATAAATGGAGTAACACATCTGTTTGTTTACTTTTTTTCCGCGAATGAATTTCGGCACCCTGTTCTCCAGCGTTACCGCGCGGTCTTCATTTTCTGTAAATTTATGGAACCTTTCAATGTACGTTTTGATTTTCAACACAAATTTCCACTCAGAATCCACGTTCAGTTTCTTAATGAGCCAGCCGGTCTTACACAGCTGATTCCTGAAATAATTCCCTCCCCAGTTAACAACCAGCCCTTGCAACATTTTATGGCATTCCATTCTGTGTCACGTTGTCCTTGAACTCCTTTGTCAACTGCGGAGTGTTTGTCTTTTTCACGGGATCCCTCTTTCCAGGTGAGGTAAACTTCCGTCAAGTGGTGCGAAATATTTTGTGAAATATCTGCCACCGTTCATATGTGATCCGGCTCTATCCTTACTTGTACATTCACTCTGGCCAACTCCACCTTCGTATCATTGAAGCAGTCCTTGTGCGAGTTGGAAAGACTGGTTTTGGACAAATGATGTTTGCTCTCATTCTGTACATGGAATCTGACAGTGCTATGCATATCCCTGAGGATTTTTGATCACAAGGTTTCTTCCTGATCCTACCTTCTGGTCAAATCCAAAGCTCCTTGATCCCGGGTCCGTTCTGTAATACACTGCACTGAAACGCAAACAAAGAGGCAGTCACCAAATTCTTCTTTTGCGAGACCATTGCCTTTCCGCTTCTCCAGTCAATGTCGAATAAACCCTTATCACGTGTGTTTTTGATCCCCATTTATTCTTTGTCCGACAGAGCAACCACATCTGCGGTTCGTTGTATAACTTCCATTGCTTCCCAGTGTTTCCTGCTGTTTATCATTTCCAGCATAAAACCTGTGCCAGATCACTTTTCACTGCATCCCATCGCGGATCCGTACAGCTCCGATACCGTACTTCTTTAACAAAGCTCCTGTATTCTCTTCTGGCCGATGCTTATCACTTTTCCTGGAACATTGCCCAGTCAAAGTCACACTGCAACCACGTATCAGGAAGAGCTATTGGACCATATTCATGTGTTTTTATTTATGCCGGTAAATTTTCTATCTTGTTCCAGATTCACTCAAATAAAACTCTTTGAGAATATTTTCATTTGCAATTGCTACTTATTCACATTCACTCTCTGCAGCACACACCTGGTCATCATAGTCCCTTCTCATCACAGTTTGCCTCTCATTGTCCACAGAAAAGGTTAATCCCGGGTAAGACCTTGCGCATTGACACTGTTTTTCTCTTAACTGCAAGGGGAGACTACGAGGCTTCTGTCACGCCGTGAAGTCCGATCCCAGTGCCGAGTCGGATGCCCGGCCCTGAACGCGTTTCAGAAAAAAACAAATCTTCCACCAGATGAGGAGATTCATCACAGACCTTTCGCAGTTTTCGTGTCCCCAACATGCAGGGTGATGCAAGTATTGTTAAGAGTGATTATCCCTGCTCGGGACCATCTCGGAGGATGTGCAGCATCATCCGTTTGAATTTCCAACGCATCAGGGGAATTCTCAGCTGGTGTCCTTTGACAAAGCCCGCTCCGACGTTACCAATGGTTCTTTCTTTGGTTGTTGTATAACATTGTGGTGACCTTTAGAAACTTTTTTTGTGTTTCGGGAAGTACCAAAACACTGCAAATACCCCAGGCATCTGAGCCTAATGGGCGAAGTGAGGAAGGAGGAAATAATGGTCCAGGTGGAGTCCTCCCCTTCTCCTTGACTTGTCGACAGGGCCTTGAAATGCTGTCGTTTTCACTCCTGAGGGTCTACGTTACCCGGGTGATATTTATTCCACCTTGCACAGCAGCAGCTCCGCAGTTCTGGCAGAACAAACCCTCTTATCCGCTGCGAAGAAGCGATAGAGGCTGTAGACTGGGCTCTACCGCATACACTGGAGTCCGTTACACACATACAGAACTGTACCCCTCGCACATGGACCTGCAGAACTCCGTGCAATTCTGATACAAGCTGACAAGCATATTTCAGCTCCCTCCGTCATCATTCATCACTAAAATGCTTCCATCCGTCTTTTATCTCGTCTCGTATTCCCGTTTCTTCCCTCTCTGCTTCAATTTCCTTCCAGCAATCAGCCTTCATTACAGCCCTGCGCTCTTCCACTGCCCCGCTGTCCCTCTGCCTCCGCTTCTTCACGTCTTTACCCACTGCTTCATTTTCCCTCTCTGGTTTGCCATCCATCGAGTCTGCCTTCAAGCTGCCATCTTTCAGGTTTCCGTCCTTTATAACAGCCTCTTCCTCTCCTTTTCTTTCTTGTTCCTGCGACATTTCACACGATCTCTGGCACGCATCCCATCTAAAACCCACCCACGCACCCCCTTCTCAAGAACGTGCATCTTTCCAGAATACTGTCGAGCTCATGGGGAAGGAAAGTTCACGATCTCGATGTATTTGACCAGGTGAAACTGTAGAAGGCGACCCAAGATCACAACTCCGCAGTGCAAGAATGCGAATCTGCACCGGTATCAGAGATGGGGAATCTTGAATCAAACGACAGGGGCTGACAAATGCTCAATCTGAAAGGGATGCAAGGACCTGCGTAAGAAGCTCATATCCCGTCAATAGCTGAGAATTAGATTTCCTGTTGTGTGATCGCAACAATCAATAAATCTGCAATGGGTTTCGGTGCAATTTGACGTTCTTCTCAGAAATTGTAACGGTTTTAATCCACAAAATTCCGAGATGAGTTGGGTGGTGGTGGTGGGAAGTGGAATGGTACAGGAGAGGAATAGAGAAACCACACAGCAAGGACATTCGGAAGACTTAAATTTGTCATAACAGTCACTGGCGGGCAGGATTAATGTCTGAAGGCAAACGAAAAATCAGAGAATAATATGGCCCATGAGATCTACCAGGATCAGAATTTGCGTGGAGCCAGAAACTGCATGTGTGAACCGAAATAACGAACTTACATGGGTATGGACAACAGGAATAGATGTTACCGATGAAGGATTCAGCGAGGCCGCAGGTGAAATTCTGGTGCACGTCGCCAAAGTTCAAGTGATGCCTGGAGATGTGCTCGAGGGCTCAACGGTGGATAAATCCTCAGTGTCAGATGATTTTTCCCCACCTCTTTAACGGGAGGCAGATAAGACAGGAACTGACTTAGATTTGTCAATATTTGGTAGCTACAATTGAGGTATCAAATGACGGGAAGATTTCCAACGTGGCCACCTGTTTCGAGAACAGCAGTCTGATGATGAAATTCCCAGCATCATAAGTAGGGAAGATATTGGGAAAAACAGAGATAGCATTATTGATCACCTGTCAAGGCATGAAAAAATCAGCGATGCCGGATGTATTTTATTCTTTAAAGGGCCGATCCTGTCTCAGCTATGCGATTTCCTTTTTAACAGGCAACAATGTATACTGAGGAGCACCGTGCAGTCGGTGGCTTTCACACGGGCTACAATAAGGCCGTTGACAAGATCGCAGCGTGGCAGGTTGGTCCAAATGTCACAATATTGAGCAAACTCACAGAGAACCCAAATGCGGCACACCGATACAAGGCTGGAGTCAGGATACTTCCTCAGTACAAACACAGGCAGCAACTGGAAGGAATCTTGCTTCAGAGAACAGAAGAGGAATCCGAACAGGAACTGGATCTTCACAAAGAAATAGAGAACACAGGACTGCTCTAGAGTAAACCACTCTAAGCAACTAGGAGCCAAAGTATACCCTAAGGTAAATCAATACACTGGCAACTAGTGCCAGAGAAACACAGGTACTCATGCTAGGCCCCTGATGGTGCTCAGATGTGTATCATTATGCCATCATTCCAGCATGGAATCCATATGCTGGACAACGAGGCATTAAAGGAGCCAAATTGAGTCCATAACTCAGAACCATGGCACCCGAATTTTAGGGGCATGTTTTCCAGGTGAAGCTGGTAAATTGAAACCTAAATTCGGTTTCACCAGTAATCGAAGTGTCCTCCACAGCTAAAGAAAAACCGGTGCACGACGTTGCTTGATGTATCCGCCGGCTCATTTTTTTTACCTGATACAAATACCCCGGGCTGGTTCTCCAGAGAAGGACACTAATCGGAGCCATACTCTTCCCTTTTATATATTCATGGAGACTTTTAATTTTCTCCTTGATATTACACGCAAGTTTCCATTCGTCAGTGGTCTTTTCAATGAGTATTTATTCGTTGCTAATTGCACAAAAACTTCCTCTGAACTCCCTCCAGTCTCTCGTCCCAGCCAACTTATATGTCCTACTTTTCGATTCAACAATATCCTTGTGTCATAGTTCTGAGTTCTGGCCCTCATTTGGCTCCATTAATGCCTGTTGTCCAGCACATGGATTCCATGCTGGACTGATTGCATAACCATACACACCTGAGCCCCATCAGGGGCCTAGCATAAGTACCTGTGTTTCTCTGGCACTAGTTGCCAGAGTATTGGTCT
>JARFYF010000080.1:298979-311078 GCA_030265395.1 Rhina ancylostomus
CAGGATACTTCCTCAGGACAAATACAGGCAGTAACTGGAAGGAATCTTGCCTCGGAGATCAGAAGAGGAATCCCAACACGAGCTGGATTTTCACAAAGGAATAGAGAACAAAGGACTGCTCTAGAGTAAACCTACTCTAAGTAACTGGAACCAAAGTATACCTAAAGGTGGACCAATACTCTGGCAACTCGTGCCAGAGAAACACAGGTTCTTATGCTTGGCCCCTGATGGGGCTCAGGTGTGCACAGTTATCTAATCAGTCCAGAATGGAATCCATGTGCTGGAAAACAAGGCATTAATGGAGCCAAATTGAGGACGAGAACTCAGAACCATGACAGTGGCCGCTGTGTGATCGTCGTTTGAATATTATTCAATTTACACTCTTCTGTTTTTATTCTCTCGCCCTTTCTCTTTCTCCCTCCCTCCCTCTCTCTCTCTCTCTCTCTCTTTCTCTCTCTCTCTCTCTCTCTCTCTGCATATATGTGTCTGTCTGTCTGCACATAACCGATCGACCGGTCTGTGTCAACGAATATTCCCATTTTGGGTACAATACTGACATTAGTGTACAATGCTGAATGTGAATCGCAAATTCAGTATTCAGGATAACGCTTCATATTTATGCATCTCACCCTCTTCCACTAACGGTTGGTCACCTGCTGGATAAGGCATGGTGATCGGAAAAGGCAGTGGGGAGAAGGGATGGAACGCAGACCGGGGGGAATTGGGGAGAAGAAGTTGGACTCGCTGAGTGGCGGGAGAAAGGGAGTGGGATGAGGAGAGGCAGAATGGATTGCGTGATAGGGTCTGGTGAAGGGGAGTGCGGGAAGGATGCAAAATTCCGGAGAGGCGAGTGCGACTGGCAGAGGGGAGAGTAGTGCGGGAAAGGGAGTGGTGGGCGGGTAAATAGGTGAGGTGTGTGAGCTGGGGAATGTATGTACGGGGGAGTGGTGAACGGGATTAGGAGGGAGGGAGTATGTGGGGAGAGTGGGAGTGAAGTGACCTGTCCCTCCCTCCCCGTCTTCCTCACCAGCCCAGAAGACATGTCGTTATCCCTGGCACCGGGCAGGCAGCACAGCCCGCGGGACTCTCTGCCTCGACTCCACAGAACAACGGCCGTTCCCCTATCAAGGACACGCTCTACGATACTCCACCTCTTTTTTCGTCCTCCCACCTCCACGGGAACAGGTCCCTGGTTGATGGGACTGTGGACAGAATTCACACCCTTCCTGCAGTCCGCTCCCTCGTCCGCACAAGGAGACAGAAAACAAGAAGCTCGGACCAGTTGGACAAGGGTAAGAGTTGAGTCTCCACCAGAAGTACCCTCCAGATGACTTTACCTGCCTCTCCTGCCCTCACACGGCCCTGTCCATGATCATGAGCCAAATCTGGCCTCATCTCAGGGGCGCGAATTCCTCCCGAGATTCAGGTGAAAAGTAATTTCCCTTCTCTGATGTCTCGGAGTGACATCGAATATTCGTGCCACAGAGCACAGAAACAGACCCTTCGGCCCATGTTATCCATTCCGGCCATCCTGTCTGTACTGATCTCGTTCATCAGCGTTCTCTGCCGTGTCGACTGAAGTGCTTCTCCAAGTGTTTCTCACATGTTGTCAGAGCACCTGCATACACCCCTTCCTCCGGCAGTGCGTACCGCATTGCAAGTAGCCTCTGGGCGAAAACACATCTCCCACAGATCCTCTCCAAACCTCAGCCACCTCACCTTCAACAGACGTCCTCTGGTCTTAGACTCATCTGCTGTGAGGAACAGTTTCCTTATCATCTGTTCGATTGTTCAAACACCACAGTAGGTTCAAATTGATGGCTTCTTCTTGTGTCCTGCATTGGATCACTGAAGTGGTCCAAGCCTTCACGCGGCAAGTCCTCGACTGTAGTTACACACGGGCTGATAAATGATGATCAATATTCCAACAAATTTACTGCCAGAGGGTGATCATCGCCAAAGTAAGGGAGTCTAACTGCCTCTCGTTCACACGCAGTTGAATGGCCATGGCGAAATAATCCGCTACCAAAACCTCGGCATCGCCTTGTTCGGCACACAGAGAGTCTGGCGGCAAAATCAGTGTGGCTCTAAGACCAGGTCAGAGACTGGATATCCCGACGACTAAAACCTTTCCCACTGCGAGCCGTTAGTCTGAAACTCGGTTTAGTACATCAGTGCACTTCCAGGAACACTCAAGAAGATTGGCACCAACGGTGCGACTGTGACTGAGCCACACGGACTCTTAAATTGGTAGATGTGAAGCGGTATCAATTCGTCACGGCAAGCAGGCGACTTGATCAAAGGAGAAAACAACTATGAGAGCCACACCTATCCCTGATTGTCAGTCTCCTTTCTTTCAAGACGGGATCAGTTTAATGTGGCATCGTCGTCGGCACAGACATTGCAGACCGAACGGTCGGTTCCGAAGCTTTACGTTTCTCTGTTTTACTGAGGAGTAAAACAATTTTAAGGCGGAAATGTTCCTTTGCTAAATATTGACCTTCCAACTCAATGGTGATGGAGGCAGAGATTTGATGCAGGAAAAAGTGAGGCGCATTTCACACAAACAAGGTGTGGTGGGTTACTGGTATCCGCGGAGAGGGGCACGAGATTACAGGAAGATGAGCCGCGTTCACACTGAGTGGAGGATCAGAGTGGAGGGGCCGTTTTAATCTCAGGCGATCTGTTGAACTTATTCCACAACCTGTGGTCAAAGATCGCACATACCGTCTTCAAACCAGGCAGGCTAAAGCCCTGTGAGGGCCCCAGGCATTTGGGATTTTCTTGCCAAATGAAGAGTGAATATGCTACACAACATGAGGTGCAGAGTTGGGTCTGATGGTGTTTGAAATAATATCCCCATTGCTGGAACAATGCCGCTCCCAATTCACATCCTTCGTTACCGTCGACAAGTTCCAGTTTTTGCAGTTTGTGAATTGTTTCATTGAATTGGAGGCACGATTGTGTAGCCGATAACATAACTCTAATACAGCGCCAGCGACCATGGTTCAATTCCCGCCGCTGTCTGTGAGGAGTTTGTACGTTCTGCCTGTGTCTACGTGGGTTCCCTCCAGGTGCTCCCGGGTTTTCCCATATACCAAAGACGGACAGGTTAGGAGTTGTGGCCATGCTATGTTGGCGCCGGACGAGTGGGGACACTTGCGGACTGCACCCAGGATATTCTCCATCAGAGACGGTAAACAGGATTAATTATTGGAACAGTCATTCCACCACTGGTAGCGGATGGCAGCTCGTTTCCTCCCCGCCGTTCACCCCACCATTTATCTTATAGGTTGACCACTGAAGCACTTAGGTTGGACACAGCTGGATCCGTATCTGATGTTTTCAGGTTTGCAGCTGCGTCCCGACTACCAACACTCCTGATCTTCAGCTGAAACCCGACCCGGTGTTCAGACCCGATAAATGTGTTCAGTGATGCCCAGTGTCTGTTCTCTTCTTTTTCTCCAGTGCATTTCAAGCGATTATGATCGTGTCCCGGGGAAAGTGCGGCCTCTCCACCTGCACCACTCGCTACCTGGTGGCCATGGCAACAGCGGAACTACTGGTGATTGTCACTCAGGTCATTTTGTATCGGATCAATTATCATTACTTCCCGGCGAATTTTTTGGACATGACCCCTGTGTGCAGCGTTATTCTTGCACTGAGGTATGCAATGAAAGACTGTTCTGTCTGGTTCACCGTCGCTTTCACGTTTGATCGATTTGTCGCCATTTGTTGCCAGAAGCTGAAAACAAAATATTGCACCGGGAAAACCGCGGCTGTCGTTCTGGCAACAACCGGCGTTGTGATGTGTCTGAAAAACGTTCCCCGCTACTTCGCCGAGGTACCAGGAGTGATAATTGACAACGTAGCTTGGTTCTGTGTACCAATGGACAGCTGTTACACTGACCCCGTGTGGGTGGGATATGATTGGTTCGACACGGTTTTAACTCCGCTACTCCCTTTCGCTGTCATTCTTCTGCTTAACGCTCTGACAGTCCGGCACATTTTAGTGGTCAGTCGGGTCCGCGAGGGGCTGAGGGTTCAGAGCAAGGGGGAGAACCGCAGTGACCCGGAGATGGAGAGCAGGAGGAGGTCTGTGGTTTTACTCTTCGCCCTCTCCGGCAGCTTCATCCTCCTGTGGCTGACGGTTGTTGTAGAATTCATCTATTCTCTGATCTCAGGTACAGGAGCAGATTTCAATGAATCCCAGCTCATCTTCAACCAAGTTGGGTTTATGCTGAGTAATTTCAGCTGCTGCACGAACACGTTTATTTACGCAGTGACTCAGTCCAGTTTCAGGGAGCATGTGAAGAGCGCGGTGAAATATCCGGTCACTTCAGTGCTGCAGTTTATTTATAAAGCCCCCCCGCAACCATGAGCGCAACCCAGAGCGGACGCAGTGCCTCCAGTCCTGGCTCCATCTCCTCACCCACCATCTGATCTCCCAGGTGTTATTTCCGGGCGGTTTGTCCCGGTACATCAGGACCATCACAGCGTTACCTGTCATATTTCCCCAATGTCTCTATCTCCCACCTCAGTGGGGACCTTCCGGTGTGAGCTCCACCTTGGGTTAATCGACCCACCTCCTTCCGTGGTGGGTTCCAGTCCGGTGAAAATTCCAGATCTGCGACAAATCGTCCCATCTCTCTACACCTTGGTGACTACCAGCTGCAAACTCCACCCTGGAACCACTTATTCCAAACTCCCTGTGCTGCGGTTCCGTTAAGTTGCAAACTTGACCCTGGAAACAATTGTATTGATCTCGTTCCTTGATAGTTACAGATCGGGTGTAAACCCCAACCTGGGATCAGTCGTTTCAATCACCATTCTTTGTATTGTTCAACTGGAATAACCGTCCTCCGAGTCCACTGTCGAATATTCCTCAGTGTGGTCCGTCTGTTTTTTTCGTTCCCACTAGGACAAGATGTCCGATCGCCTTCCATAGTGTCGTCCAACTCTCAGGATCTCCCCAATCGCGGCCGACTTTTACCAGACACAAATATTGACCGCACCGTCCCCAACACTGATATTGTTTCACCAATGTTTTCCAAACGTAAATAGTGCTCACCGCTTCCCTCCCCCTCACCCCACACCCTACTCACCAATGTCCCTGGCGGTGTCAGTCTCTCCAATAACTGGAAATGAATAGGCGTTTGGAGTTCCTCCGTAATTGACTCTTCGATACAAGCAGATCTACCCCTGTCCCGGGGGCAAGTGTGTCCTGTGAATAATTGTATATAATCCACCTATGAGGGCAGAGAGGAAGAGAGGGGAAACAGTTTACGGCGCGTTTGGGAGAGATGGAGAGGCAGCGGACGGAAACGATAGAGGTGTGTGATGGGCAGTGTGAGAAAGCGAAAGAAGGAGGGCAACGTTGAAGCGAACCGATGTGGAGAGTGGCAGAGAGAAGGGAGCAGGGCAAAGAGGAAGCGTTGTGAGAGGAAGAGGGAGAGTTCGAGGGTGGGTGTGGAAAAATAATGCTGTAGTCAATGCAGTGACACTGTGGAGAGAGGGAAAGGACTGGCTTCTCAACGTTCCCAGGTATTGATGTTTGAACGTGACGGAAAAGGATGTCAACCAGGTGCAGGACCAGCACCACTGATGAGGGAGAACGTTGCAGCTGCATTCAGAGTTGACAGACAAGTGGACTCGCTTGAGAAAATATCGTAGGGCTCAAAAATAAAGAACGAGCAATCACGATGATGGGGCTGTGCTTTTATCATCTTCACAGCAAACGGAAGACGGTGGAACGGATATGTCTGCAGAATATAGAAAGGTTCAAGAGCAACAGGGTTGTCTTTGTGGGAGACTTTAACTACCCCAATATTGACTGGAGCTTCCACTGTGCAAGAGGGTCAGAAGCGGCAGGGTTTATAAGGAGCATCTGAGAGGATTTCTTGACTCAGTATGTGTATTGTCCCTGTAAAGGAGAGGTCATACTGGACCTTGTATTGGAAAACTGGCCTGGCCAGGCGATTGGTGAGTCAGTGAGAGAGCATTTTTAGAATAATTATCATAACTCATGAACAGTTAAGACAGCCGCCGATGTGTAAAGTGTGGACCTCGGTAGAAAGTGCTAAACCGGGAAAAGCCAATTACCGCATCCTTCGGCACGAGTTAGCGAGAGCAGATTGACAGATACTGTTCTCGGTCAATTCCACATTTGACAGCTGGAAATCGTCTGAAAGCTGACCGATCACGATTCAGGGCCGGCATGTTCCAGGAAGGAGGAAAGACAATAATAGCAAGGTTCTGGAAACTTTGATGACAAGAGATATTCCAGCAGAGATTAAGAAATCATTTACCCTGCCCTACGTCCTTCTGCCTTCACAGGGACTAATTCGCCGTGCCCCGCTGCTCCGCCCATCCCACCCTGACTCCTTCCATGTTCCCATGCAATTTTTGAAGGTGTAACAAATGTCCTTTCATATTCCACCTGGGTAGACTCCAACTCAATTGCGCTGATATTGTGTTTTCCCAGACCATTTCACATATTTGGGTGCTGAAATTAACAAGAAGCATACGGACCTGTTTAAAATGAACTTGTCACCTTTAATTGATCATGTTAAACAATTATTTACGAAATGGTCCCCATTATTTCTGCCATTGATGAGCCGAATTCATGCGGTTAAGATGAATATTTTACCAAAATTTCTGCATCTATTTCAGACGATTCCAACTTTCATCCCGAAATCTTTTTTTTGACAGTATTGATTCTAAAATTCTTTCATATATATGGCAGAATAAAAACCGAAGGATCAGTAATAAATATTTGCAAAAAATAAAAAAAAGAATGGTGGCATGGCTTTACCTAACATTAGATGATATTACTGGGCATTAATATCAGATATTTAATTTTTTGGGCACAAGATTTGGATGTAATACAATGTACCACATATGAGTATGAATCAGTGCAAGGACTTTCAACAGTTTCTATTTGAGGAGCCTCACTCACTCTTGCACTTACTAAATTGAGTAAACATATGACTAACCCAATGGTTAAACATACAATACGAATATAGTGTAAATTCCGTAAATTCTTTGGATTGAATAAATTTGGTTTATCAATCCCCATTCAATCTATTTTTTCTTCTCTCAACCATCCAGAATCGACTCAGCTTTCTCTTTATGGAAAATGAAGGGAATGTTTTTTTCGTGATGTGTTCATTGATAACTTTTTAAAATCTTTTGAACAGTTGCCTAATAAATACAATTTCCCTAAATCACACCTTTTTCGATACTTAAAGAGTAGAATTTTTTTAAAGTTATAATGTCTTCTTTTCCGACTCCATATTACATTGAACTTACGGAAAAAACAATAGGCTTCAATCCCTATCAGAAGGGTTCATAACAATAATATATGAACTAATTATGAAAATACGTCCAGAGACACTTGATAACGTTAAGCATGAATTTGGAAGAGAACAGATTTTTTTTTACCCACACAGATATGGAAGAAAATTCTTCAATTAGCTAATACATCTTCAATGTGTGCCAGGCACTCTTTGATACAATTTAACGTGGTTCACAGGACCCAAATGTCGAAGGACAAGTTAGCCCCTTTTATCACCATATAAACCGTAGATGCGACGTATGTAATTCGGAGGTGGCTTCCCTGACACATATGTTTTGGTCCTGTCTTCTTGTGGAAAAAAGTAATGGAAGGACACATTTAAACATTATTTCAACTCTATTGAATATTGATTTACAACCTCACCCAATCACTGCAATTTTCGAGTTGCCGATGATGGGACCTGGCCACCAATCTGCTGCTGCTTGTCGTATTCCCTTTCTTACATTAATGGTCAAGTAATCCATTTTGTTTAATCCAGCACCTTCCACCACTTTTCAACGGTTTTCTGAAACGATATGATGTTTCAACTTCGAAAGAAATAGGAGTGGCACTGTTGATTCTTCGCTTAAATGTAAGGAAGTTTGGAGTCCATTTATTCAATATTTTCATGTGATATAGATCCCTTTTCAATAATTGAATTTCGAGGAACGGTGTTGACGACGTAATAATGCTCTTTGTTCATCTTTTTTTTCTTTTGATTTTTTAAAATTTGTTTCGTTTTAGTATTTACATTTTTTTCGATTTGTTTTTTTCACATAATAAACCTATTTCTTTCTCCTTTTGACTTTTTTTTGTAATATATCCGTTTTCCAAGAAACCATGGGGCCTAGAATATATATATGCATATATGTGTGTGTGTGTGTGTGTGTGTGTGTGTGTGTGTCTGTGCGTGTGCACATAGAGATAGATAGATATAGATATAGATGGATATATATATGTATAGATAGATATCGATATAGATAGATAGATATAGATATATAGATATAGATATATAATTTTTTGTCGCTATATATGTCAAGATTGTCCTACCGATCCCTTTGTATTACGTGTATAATTACCGATGTTATATGCATTAATCTGTATTAATTTGAAAATTAATAAACAGATAGAAAAAGAAAGAGTTTTCTAATTTTAGGTAACCCTCCACTGCCTGGTAATTGATCCATTCCCACCTCTCTCTCCTTCCGATTCGCATTCAGTCGTCTCATTTTGTCCTCCTTCTAATCCGCCGCCACATCAGCCATGTTTGCCCCTCTTCCTCCCATTTCCATCCACCCTTCGAACACACCGTTCACCCACACGCTTTCCCACCTCGCCAAACTGGTTCTGGGTCTGTCTGCAGTATACCTCTCCCCTAATGGTTCCCTTTCTCACCTCCTTTACTTATCAGAGTCCAGCACTAGCAACACTTTGTGTTCCTGTTTATCTCCCTCCAGCAGCTGTCTCTAACCTTCAGACTCACCTCACCCTCACTCCACCCGCCTCTCATTTTGCCGTTTGAAAATTATTGAGTCAAGGAGTAATAGGCAATGGAAACAGGCCCTTCGGCCCAGCTTTTCCATGTTGTTCATGATACTAACCAAGCCAGTCCGATTGGCTTCATTTGGACCACATCTCCCTGAACCCCTCTGCCCATGTACTCATCGGAATGTCTTTTAAATATTGTTATTGTACCTGCCCCACCCCGTTTCTCTGGCAGCTCATTCCACACACTCAACGCCTTCTGACAGAAGACGTTGCCCTACAGATCCCTTTCCAATGGTTTCTCTCGGATAGAATCATTGAATCAAGGAGTCACACAGAACGAAAACAGACCCAACGGCCCAACTCGTCCATGCCAACTGTGTGACCCAGAGAGCTCGTCCCATCTGCCTGCGTTTGGCCCACAGCCGTCAAAGCGTCTCTCATCTGTGCAGTTATCTGGATGCACTCTCAATTTTCCTAATAATCTCGGCTCAACCACTATTTCTGGCAGTTCATTCCAAATACGTACGTCCCTTTTCGTGAAAAATCTGTCCCTGGTGTTCCTTTCAAATCTCGCCTCTGATTTTAGCATATGACATCTTGTTTTATTGCCTCTTGCGTGGGAAATAGACAATGTGCTATGCCCGTCATGATTTAATACACCTCCATCAGATTATTTCTAAATCTCCTACATTCCACGGAATTAAGTCCTTGTCTGCGCAACCTCTCCTTGTAACCCTCAAGTTCAGACAATTTTTTGCTCTTTCTCGTTTGATGTCTTCGTTATATAACAGAAAGACAAAAGTCGCGCACAATATTCCAAGTGAGGGCTCACCATCGCCCGATATAACTGCAACATAACTTCCCAATTCCAATACGCAGCGTGCTGACGAAATCCGACGGTCAAAACGCCATCATCATCCCCTGACTAACTGTGACGCCGTTTTCAGCGAACTATGCACTTTTACTCCTAGGTCCCTCTGTTGCACAAAATTCCTTCGGGATCTACTGTATGAGTCCTACCATGGCTTGATCTCCCAAAACGTGATACCTCATATTTATCTGGATTGAAAGACATTTGCCAATCCTCGGCCCACAAACTCAGATGATCAGGATCTCCCTGTAATTTGCCTTCACCCTTCACACTATATACAACACCGTCTATTATAGTGTCATCTACAAACTAGTAACCATGCCTTGGTCATTCACATCCAACACAGGTCCCAGCACTGACTCCGGAGGCACACATCCAAACAAATGGCTCCACTCATTAAAACAACCCTCGAGTATAATCCTCTGGTACCCACCACTGAGTACATTCGGAATTCCAGCCGCTATATCCCCTCTACCTCCGGCTCCCATGAGATCTTAACCTTACGGAATAGCCTAGCAAGCGACTGCTTGTCGAAAGCCTTGCTGACGTCCGTGTTGACGATATCCACTGTCCGACCCTCATCTTCTCTCTTGGTTCGCTCCTGGAAGGTCTCCATGTGATTTATCATACATGACATCCCTCGCACAAAGCTGCGCTGACTGTTCCGAATTGGACCCTGTTTCTCCAAATGTTGGTTAATCCTATCCCTCAGAATCCCCTCCACTAATGTACCCACCACCCATATCAGACTCACTGGACTGTGGCTTCTTGCCTTGTTTGTGCTACCATTTTTAAAGAATGGTACCACATCAGACACTCTCCAGTGCTCCAGACCTTCGCCTCTGACCAGGGATGAAGGGAAAATATCCGCACTTGTTCTGCAGTTTCTTCTCCAGTTTCCCACAACGTCTGGGAATGTACTCGGTCAGACCAGGGGGATTTATTCATCTTCATGCAGGTTAAGCCCTCCAGTAGCTCCTCCCTGCTAATTTGTGTATGATGATAGGGTGTAATGTGACTGGGCTCCAAAGTGTTGAGATCAGCCTCTCCCTCTCGCTCTTGTTCTGTTGCTCAGCGCACCGACTCTCGGGCACAGTTTCGAGGTCAACGGGGTCTAAGGGTCTGAGATGTCAGAGAACCGCAGTGACGCAGAGGTGGAGAACAGGAGGAGGTCTGTGTTTTTTTTCTCTTCTTCCTCATATAAACTATTTGCATCTTTCTGTGCCCTCTTCTCAGTTACTGGAGCAGTCGGCGAAAGGAGTGACAGAATGATTAAATAAAAATAATTCAAACACTCGGATTACAATTAGAACATAGAGGAGTCCCGCATCAGAACAGGCCCTTCGGCCCACAGTATCTGTGTCGTTCTTAATGCTGGTGCTATTCCCGCCTGCCGGTTCATTCCTCCACTCCCTGCCTGTGCACGTGTCTATATAGTAGCCAGAAAAGCTTCTGTCGTATCTGCTTCCAGCACTCCCCATGGCAGTCCGTAGCATGCACCGGCCGCTCACTCTATAAAAGCTTCACCATACATCTCCTTTACCATATTCTGTTACCATAAATTCCTGTCCTTGAGAACGTAATATTTCTATCCTGGGAAAAAGTACCGGCTGCCTATTCGACCGATGTTTCTCATAATTTTATAAACCTCCATCAGGTCTCCCTTCAGCCTCTGCCGCTCCGGAGGAAACAACACAAGTTTGTCCAGTCTGTCCAGATAGCTCACACCCTCTAATCCTGGCAGTGGCTTGGCGAAAATCTTCTGTACCCTCCCCAAAGCCTTCCGTAGTGGGGCGACCAGAATTACACACGCTAGTATTACTTTAACTAGGACCTTTAAAACTAGGGGCAATATCACCAGGTATGATCCAGGTATGACCCTAACTCAAACTGAGAACCTTGACAAGAATCATCTCCAACCACCAGCGAAAAATTCCTTTCCCTTGGCTCTGAGTCCTCAGTCACACACAGGCACTGGTTTCCCCAACACCCACTCACCTGAAGCATTTCCTTACATTCTGGGTGTACTCCTGCCCTCCTCGAACCCTAACAACACACTCCAGGACCGAAGCCCACATACCTCTCCAGCGACACCAGCAATCCCATAAACACACACACCACCTACTACCCCACACACAAATACAACATAAACATTCCCTCTATTTGCCTAATCCTGGCATTCCAGGCGGAACCCTTCCTGCTGCAAGTCCCCAACACACTCCCTCGTCTCAGCTTCGAGTCCTTTCATCCCCGGAAACACTGACACACTGACCCTTGACTTTAAAAGACCTCTTATCCTGAGCAATGCAGCCCACGTACGCGCGCGTGCGCGCCCACACACACACACACACACACACACACACACACACACACACACACACACACACACACACACACACACACA
>JARFYF010000080.1:316681-327608 GCA_030265395.1 Rhina ancylostomus
CACCTTGATCCCTCTCAAGGAGTCGGATACCTGATCTATCCCTTCGCTTGTCGAATATCCTCTGACGGACTCCTCGCAAACCTGTCTGAGTGACACAGGTACGAGGGGTATGGGGTTCGAGTCCCCAGTTAGTTTCAAGTTCGGGGTTTGAGTCCCCAGTTAGGTTCGTGTTGGGGGTTCGAGTCCCCAGTTAGTTTCAGGTTCGGAGCTCGAGTCGCCAGTTAGTTTCAAGTTCGGTGTTCGAGTCCCCAGTTACTTTCAGGTTCGGAGTTCGAGTCCCCAGTGAGGTTTGAGTTCGGGTTCGAGTTCCCAGGTTTGGTTTTTAAGTTTTAAATGTTAAGGTTTTCTGCTCTAACTTTTGAGATCGGTTATTCAGCACTACCACCCTGCCGAAGACCGGTTCTTGAGGGGAGATCCCCTACGGGAAGGTCAGAAAACTGAAGTAGGTGAAGGAAAGATCTTAGAAATCAGCGCAGCGATTTGTACCGTACGGTCAGAAAACAGAAGTGGGTCAAACTCTCGATACGTCTGGGTTCAATGTCCCACGATCTAAGTTATGTAAAGACGATGTGAAAAATCAGAATAAATGTGAAAAATGAGAGTAAATGATCGACATGCCTTAATTAAAAAAATGGGAAACAAAATATGGCCATTGGGGGATCTTGGGATGTGGAAAAATACCTAAAGGCAGAAAGGGCGATTTGGGAGCTCAATGCGAGGGAGAAATGGAAAACATTAATGTCGACTTGAAGAAAAATGGCAGAATGCGAAACAATAGATCGAAACAGAATAGTTGGGAACATAATGCACGGTGAAGTGGGGTCGGTGTGTGATGAAAAGGGAAATCCTAAGAGTTGGGGAGTTCTGAATTCTCAGTGTGGATACCACGATGCTGACAGAAACAGAAGAGGTAGATCAGGAAAAACAGGTAAAGCGTCCGAACAAAAAAAATATAGAAAAATTAAGGATAAAGTGGAGGAATCTCCCGACATGTCTGGCATGCCCCTGTTGTTTCAAAGTCATAATGTGGACGAAAATGAGGAGGATTGGCTGGTCCGACCCGCAGCCCTTACCTCCCACATTTCACTGCCGCCCCCATATAATGCGACTAGTCGGCAAACCGTTCCGCTGTCACCACCTGGCCGTTCCACTGGCCGTTCAGGCCCAAGGACAATTCCATTGCGTTCCGAACTTGGAATCACTTAGACGGAGAGAAAGTCCGCATGCGAACGGCTGTAAGGCCACAGACAAGCGACGGGAATTTTTGGTCGGGGACAGACCTTTAGTCAATCCATAGACGGACACCGATTATGACTCCAATTCCACCACTGATAATGGCGACGCCAAAGATCCCGGCCAACCACCTATGTTGAATGAGGTAAAGAGTATCCAATGCACCCCAACGACCCAAGAGCTCCAGCGTACGGACCCCCTTACGCGACACTACCGCCCCCTCGTAATTACCCAGGACCCAGGGGACCCCAACAAACCGCACCTTCGAGCGTCAGGTCTACAGAACGCTAACTTTGCGGGGCACCTAACCACTGGCGGTGGGACTTACCCCACTACCACCAACGGCAGACGAGACCTCCCAGTAGACGACAACCTTTTTCAACTAGCAACCCGTTTTCTGCCTGACTAGCAATGGGCAGCAGCCATTCCATGTACCCTGCCCTCACCGATAACCCGGATGATGAACCCATCGTCAATCTCTTGGCTGAGTTAAAGTGATCCCCTTTGTGATAGACATGTGTCCAATACCTCGACTGTCGAAGCTCCTTGTATCGCCCAGCATGATTTTAAACTGTCCACGGCCACGGTTCTATTGAGCGGGCAAGGAGGGGATAGCACTTTTAGTTCAAGTGCCATAAGAATTGTAGAATCAGTCGGGCTTGAAGTCCCCTCACATTATCCTGTCAGTTAATGGGAGACATTAACCGAAGGAGCTGGGAATTCTAGCCCACCAACTTGAGGTACAGGCAGATACAGGCCTTTACGGAGTTCCGCAGACACTGGCAGAAAGGTCACTAACTTATTACACAGGCTGTTTACGCCATCACCCGGCCCACCGACTCCCTTCGGATTTGTCAACCCCCGATTTATGGGCCGCGTCAAGAGCTGAGTAGGGTTCATCCCAGTGACCCCAGTACATATCCATGCCAGTCCTGGAGCGCAATTGCCTTCCGTCCCACAGAACCCCCTTTGGAGAGAGGCGATTGACGGAATCACCCATTTAATGGATTCATTATGCAAACAGGGCATCCTGGTTCCTTGCCAATCGCCCTGCAACAGTCAGTGGTTGTTTGTTCCTCCCATACCGTAACTGCACTCCTGGCCCCTCATCAGACGCAAAACCGTACCCAGGCCCGCTTAAACAGATACGAGGTAGCGTTCCTGAATAACCCACTAATCGCTTATGTAAAGAGCCTTCTCCAGGCCATCCTACTCCCCAATAAACTAGCCATCATTAGATGCTCGGCTCACCTCTCAGACGCATTCCTATAACACAGGGCAGACGTGGAGGCTCAACTGGCACCATATCAGGGGTCTAAAATCGTTTCAACTACGGAAAAAACAGGCAGTGGCCTGCAAACCAAAGATAACAACGCAAGACACCCCAGACATGGTCACTGTGAAGCACTTAGAGGGGGACGCCCCTGCCTCAGAAAAATGAGTGTGGAAGGCGCACGGATGTAAGCACTCTTCGCCACATGGCCTCTGGACTACTCCAGTCGGTCTGATTCATTGTTACCAATGCTTATTGACTGCCTGCATTCTGACACCCACCTTGGCAAGGAGGGAATGAGTAACATTTTACTACATACCTGGTGGCACCCCAGATTGGAGGAAGCAACACAAGGCAAAATCCGATCGTGTTTGATATGCAAACGAGCCAATGCTGGGAAAGAGGTGAGGTGCATGCACCCCAGGCAATATACCCTTGCCAGGGGTCCTTTTCAATGTATACAACTTGAATTTGTTGAAGTACCGCGTGTACCTTGTTATAAGCACTGTCTTTTTTTAATGTATTAAGTAGATGGATTGAAGTTTTTCCAACAATAAGGTCTCAACGTTGGTGAAGTTATTGCTTACAGAAATCATACCAATTTTGGGGGGACCCCGACAGATAAGTTCAGACAATGGTCTCCGCTTCATAGGATAAATAAATAAGGAGTTGTCCGAGGTACTGCATATCGAATAACAGTTCCGTTGCACCTGTCACCCTCAGGCAGCCGGTATAGTAGAACGAGCTAACAGCATATTGAAGAATAAACTAACTAAATTAGTATCAGAGACGGATCTAAACTGGCTGAAGGTTCTCTCCTTAGCATTATACCGCATGAGAATTGCCCCCCACCCCACATGGCCACCGCGGTGTCGGCTGCCTGAAGTGTCTATGGACGTCTGGGAAGAACCCCATGTGATGCCGGAACCCAGCACCCCCACCCAGGTTGACCTTAATATCATGTGGGATGAACTACAAAGGTATTTCTGACCACTTCCGTCTTCTCTAAGGTTTCTTCATTCACAGGTAGAAAGCGCCTTAAGACCACTAGTAGGACAGAATGCGGGACTGCCTGACCTGGAAATCGGAGATTCTGTGCTGATACGAGTTTGGGAGAGCCCTGAAGTTGAACTTCTGTGGAAGGGACCCTTCCAAATACTACTCTAAACTCCAACAGCCGTGAAAGTACAGGGCCAAGAACGCTGGATTCATCTGAGTGACTGTAAACGATGGCAGCTGGAAGAAGAAATATGTTTCTTAGATTTGGACTCCTTCCCATTACCGCTTCTCTTGCGTGGGCATTAGACGATGATTTATTCCACAAAGCACATCTGCAGCTGCACGGGAATCGCACCGTTTGCTGTCCCTTGTCAGAATCAGTGGAAGGTCCTTTTAACGCCACACCAAGCTGGAGGCCCAAGGCATTCTTAAAATATGAGCACTCAAAGTCAAAGTGCATTGGTCAGACGGGTACTTACCGGAGGGTGCTGCCGGATAAATGCTTGCAAAGAAGAGTAACAAATCCTAGTAGCACAGCTCACCACCATACCTTCTCTAGCTGCTTCGACGATAAAGGATGGGGTTGTGGGCTATTGACCGTACAGCACACGATATCATGTGCCACCACTACCTGTACAGAGAGAATATGTTGGTTTCGGGGGCAGTGGTTTAGGTGTGAGTATGCCGCCACTAGGTGTGTTAAGTTACTTGCAGGGTCGTGATGGGTTTGTGGGGAAGGGAACGGGTCCCATTTGAAATTGTCTACTGTCTCTTTCGAATGGCTAACCAGGGAGAATGACTTGAAAGAGCATGGGAGAAATGTTTTTTTGGAAACTCTTGGTATTCTCAGATTCCCAGTGCACATCAAACGGGTAATGTAACCTGTCACAGGGCCAAGGAAGGACAGGAAACCGGAACTAATTTATTTGTGGACTGACCGTGCTGGGAAATAGTATCACAAAGGGCCTGTAGGCAGCGAACCAGAAATTGGCGGAGCTTCGACTTTAAGCCCAACAGAGCCGTTATGCTATGGACTAGGAGTTGGCTCACCAAGAAGGAGTATGTGCCACAACAATGGACAAATATGTCACTGTTGTGATAGATGGATCCGACAGCATTTCCCATACCATTCAGGACATTCAGAAGCAAGTTGATACCTTTAGGCAGGGAATTTCGGAGTGGGGGTTGGATGGGGTGGCTCCTAGGAGGATCATGGGCATCACACCTACTGCATGGAGCAGTAGGGTTAATGGTTATCATTTTAGTATGTTGTGTGGTGCTGGCCTGTTTAAATACTTGTTGCAAGATCCTTATTAATAAACTTTCGGCCCCGTTCTCTGCACCCCTCTCGGTGATCATGGTATGATAACAGGAGGGAATGAGGGAATCAAGGGTTAATAAATTGCGACTGTACATAAAACCGATGAAAAAATACGACGGAAGCAAGCTCCTGGCGCAGGACTAGGTGGGAATTACCGTGTCCGGAACTTGATTGCAAGCCAATTATCCCAAACAATGAACGTGATGACCCCTTGAACCTCTTGATTGTACATCAGTTATACTGAACAACATGTGCGATGTCTGTCTTGAACCTCAGGAGTCTGGTCGAAACTTGCGGAGCAGCATTCATTGAGTGTGCGTGGCAATGTCTGTATAAATTACTGTCTGCTCCTCTGTATTGCAGAGACCTCGGATGACGACTCTTAACGAATGTGGACGAGACTTGTTCCTGGCGGTACACTGCTAATAAACGCGTTTATACTGAATTGATCTGTGTCACTGTGTGACTTTGCAGCAGGCAGGAGTGGGTACTGAAGATCGTAAGAACAGCAGGAGGTTCATGGAGTAATTGGGAGACAGCACAATTTCATGCCAAGGAAGCAGCAGCACACTGAGGGGAGGAAGAGGCAACCAAGGATGACCAGGGACAACATGGAATGCGTGATAGGAAAAGAGAAGGCACGCAATATGGCGAAGATTGGTGGGAAGGCTGAGGATTGTGAAGCGTTTAATCTCCAACAGAGGACAACTGAAGAAGCAATAATGGAGGTTAACATTACATACGATGGTAAACTGCCCAATAGTGTAAAATAATATTCCAGAAGTAAAAGTAGACGCATAAACAGTAATAAAGATGCAAGTGTGGACATTGGACAGCTTGAAAATGTGGAGAAGCAATGATGAGGAACAGGGAACTAGCGGAGCAACCGAACAGGTGCTTTGTGCCATGTCTTCAAAATAGAAGGGAGCACCAACATGACATAAAATCAAGAGAATCAGGGGGCAGGGGAAAGTGCAGTGGCCATCAGTTAGGAAAAGGTGAAGGAGAGGATGAATCCCCAGGACTAGTCGAATTACAACCAAGAGTTCCGAATGAGGCCGCTTACAATATTGCAGAGGTACGATCCTTTAAGAATGACTGAAGTCAGGGAGCGTCGTGAAGGACTGCAAAATCGCAAATGTGACCCCGCTAATCCGGAAGGCAGTGAGGCAAAAGAGAGGATTTTATCGGATGGTTGGCCTGATTTTGTTGGTTGCCGGGAATTCCGTGTTCCGGGGCAGTGGAATGCCGGGGCAGTGGAAAATATATATTATGTGGATGACCACGTATGACTGATCAATAAATTTGCAGATGACAGGAAAACATGGTGGAGTTGTTCCGAATGAGGAAGATTATCACAGGATGCAGATAAGTTACAGATATGGGCGGAGAAATGGCAGACGGAGTTCATTCCGAGCAGTTGCGAAGTGTTGGACTTCGGGGGAACAAATGAAAGAGCACAGTGTACATCAAATGGCGGATCGTCAGGAGCGGGGGTGATGTGCAAGCCCACAGCTCCCTGCAAGTGGAAACGCAAGTGGATAGAGTGGTGAAGAAGACATATTGGATTGCTTTCTTTCATCGGCCAGGGCAACCAGGCAGGTTGGTGGGTCTGAGTCCGTAGTCAGACCAGCCATGACCTTACTGAATGGCGGAGCAGTCTGGACGGATCAGACGGCCAACTCCCGCTCCGATTTCCCATGTTCTGATGGACACATGTCTACGATTTGCCTGCATATCTGCTCCTCCACGTTCCACTGGCTGTTGGGTGGTCCACTTTACAACCCAAGAAAAGTGATCGCCCCCTTTACTCTCCTAAGCTCTGGTTTCGAAAAAAAAGGAACGCAGAACAAACAGCACAGGCAGAGATCCCTCGGCCCACGAGACAATGACGATCTAGCTAAACATGTAATTAGATGCATAACCAACGTAATCCCTTCTGCCTATACCAGCTCCTAATCCCTCCATACTCTGCACATTCACCTGCCCATGTAGGAGCCTCTTCAAATCCTCTACCTTATCTCCCTCCACCACCACCTCTGGCTCCGCATTCCAGGCACGCTTTCTGTGTAAAATAAAACCTTGCCCCATACATCTTTAAACTTTAAACTTTCTCCCTCCCACCTTAAATACGTGCCTTCTGGTATTATACATTTCTACCCTGGTAGAAATATACCAGATCCCAACTCAATCTGTGCCTATCATAATTCTCTGAACCTCTCCCCTCAGCCACCGCCGCTCAAGAGAAAACAACATTTTTTTCAATCTATCCTCATAGCACGTATTCTGGAAACCAGGTAGAATCCTGGTGAACCTCTTCTGCACCTTCTCAAAAGCCACCACATCCTTCCTTCAACGGGGTGACCAGAGCCTTCCAGCAGAGCCACCCACAGGACCGCAGGGATGCATTCAGTCAGAGTGCAATGCTGCAAAGTTGTTGCAGTACGGTGACCGCGCTGCCATCTTCTGGGGAATGTGGAAAACTGACCAAGCGCATCGCGTTGCCATAAATGACTACGGTCTTTCAAAATTTGGCCGAGTTATTCAGGTCCCGATCGTTGCCAATGCGACACTGCGGGTAACCGCATTCAGAACCCACCCGGGCTGACTCCCGCCTCCCCTCCCTCCACATACCCATCAATAGCAAACTTTCCAAGCCCATCCTTGTCTCCCTGCACAAAACCATAAATACACCACCCAATATAATCCTACCGATCCCTCGTTCTCTACCACCATGAGTCACTCACATTCTAATCCTGCCCTCCCCTCCCTCCACATACCCCTCAATATCCCACCCAGTATAATCCCACACTCCCCACTCTCCATATACCCGTTGAAACCACCGCCAGGAGAATCCCAAATTCAGCTCCGACCAAGTGCATAGTAATGGCCCAACCAGAACAATCCTGCCCTCCCCTTCTTCCACATATTCATTAATATTCCACTCAGTATAATCCCACACTCCCTTCCTCTCTCCACATCCGTCATAACCCAACCTGTAAATTCAAACCGTTCCCTCCGTCCACGCACCCATTTTCCCCCATTCATTCTCATTCCACGTCCCACTCCGAAGACGCACCAATTATTAACCCACCCAGTAAGATCCTACACTCCCCTCCATCTACCCACCCCCATTAAATCCCCACCCAGTAAAATCCCACCCTTCCCTTCCTCCGGATCCCCTTTTCTTCGCCACCCAGCCTAATCCCACCAAACTCTCCATCTACACACTCACTAATGTCCCAACCAGTGTAATCTCGCCCACTCCACATACTCTTTAATACTCCTCCAGTCTAAGACACCTTCCTCTCCATCCAAACACCCGTTAAAACCCCAAACAGTCCAATTTCACTGAATGCACCCTACACCCTGTAGTAACCTATTCGAATATCAATTCATATAGATTTTAATACCCGATCCAGTGTGATAGCACACACCCACACTCTCCACAACCTATAATATTTCACACTCTCTAATTCAACTCTTCCTTCACTTCCAGTACTCTCTCATATCACTTCCGACGTGGCCCCATCTACGTCGGTGTCGCCCAGGCATGGTACCCGGAGACCGCTTCGCCGAACACTCGTGTTCGTTCAGCAGTGGCCCTCTGGAGCGCCCGGTTGCCAGCTATTTGATTTCTTCTTCTCATTCCCCACACCGATGTGTCCACCCTCGGCTTCCTCCACTGCCAGGGCGAGGCTGAACTCAAAGCAGAGGAACAGCCTCGCATATTCCGCCTGGGGAGTCCACAACCCCACAGCAACAACATTGACTTCTCTAGATTCAGGTCAACTGCTCCTCCCTTGGTCCCACTTCTCTCTCTCCCTCATCCATCCAGTTGCTCCTTCACCCACCCTAACCCCCAAAACTTTGTTTCTTTCCCATCCGCCACAATCTTCATTGGCCTATCCGCCACACACTCGTTCCAGTGGTTGCAGTATCCACCCTGACTCTTCCCACCTGCCCTCCCCACGTCCCCGAATTGGTTCCAAGCCACCTTCCTCTCCCATCAGATTCCAGCATCTTCAGCCAGATGTCGACTGTCCATTTCCCTCCATCGACTCTGCCTGACCCGCGGAGTTCCTCCAGAAGCTGGTTTGACACTCCCATATTTTCTGGACGATTTTAAGTTTTTATATTAATTCCTCAGCGTGAAGGTGGAAAACACAGATGGAATAGATGTACTACACCCCAGGTATCTGATAAAGTTTACAGAACGGATTGTGGGAGAATTAGCAGTGATCTTTCAAAATTCACTGCAGTCAGCGAGCGTCCCAGAGAAAAGGACAATGGCAAATGTGACACCGATGACACAAAGGAGGGAATCAAAAGGCATAAAATTATTGTCCGTTGAGCCTGACCTTGGTGGTTGGTGAAATTAGAGAGTCCAACACTGAGGATGAAATTTCGAAGTTTGTGATAAAATCGGACGAAGTCAGCAGGGTTTCCTTCAGGGGAGACCTTCCCCGACAAATCTGTTTGAATTCCTTGAGCAGGGAACAAGCAAGTTTGACAAAGGAGAGTCGGTCCATGTTATTTACTTGGAATTTCAGATGCATTTGACAAGGAGCCACACAAGGATGCGAAACAAGGTAAGAGCCCACGATGCTTCAGGCAAGGTACCAGCATTGACAGAAGATTGGCTGAGTGGCAGAAGTCAGAGTGTGGGGAAAAAGTGCCAATTTCGCCAGGATGGCTGCCGGTGACAGGTGGAGTTCCGCAGTTGTCAGTGTAGGGACTGTCATTGGGTATATTTAAAGTGGAAACTGATAGTTCCTTGATTGGTAACTAACTTAAGGGTTATTGGGAGAAGGAGGGAGATTGAGGTTAAGAAACCGATGAGTGAATGGCGGAGCAGACCAGATGGGTGGAAAGGCCTGATTATTCTCGCATATTCGGTGCTTCTATTATCATATACCATGCCATTTGACCCGCTGAATCAACCTTCGGGTCGTTGAAAAACCATCAATAAATTGCCAAAGGACAATATCTCCCGCGCTGCATTCATTAAATGGCATTGTTCCGTCCTCAACACACTCAATGAGGTTAGTGAGAGAGCACTCCTTCCTCACAAAGCCATGCTAGCCATCTTCAATTACTTCTCGCCTTTCCAAATGTAAATATATCATGTCCCCAAAATTCCCTTCACTAACTTCCCTTCCACTGACACGTGCCTTCTTCGGCGAACACAGCAGCTTTTTAGAACGGGGAATATTGTTATGGAGCGACAGAGTTTCTGCAGACTATGACTGCACCTTGGGGAGACATTCCCCGTACGGGTGAACAAGTCACATATTTGACTCCAGCCCACTGGACTCATGGTCACACGAGAGTGGGAGTCGGAATCTCTGGACACGGGGATTCCTGCTGGACAGAGGATGTAGAAATATGTGCTGGCGTTGGACGTAGTCAGAGAAAATTCTCGGCGAAGCTGCGGCCTTATCGCTCCCGTGACACAGGCCACATCCCGTTCTCCGGTGCGGATCTGTATGAAGTCCGCGCCTTCGGCTTCTGACTGTATGTATTTCCGCTGGGTGCTCTGTTTGCACTACATCCCCAATATCAACAGGATGGTGTGCTCATTGACCGATATACATTGACAGTGGAATGTCGGTGGCTTGTAGCAAGGGGAGCGGTGGAGAAGGGAGCGCCGACGGGAATGTGGAGGAAATAAAATAAAAGAGGGGCATTTAGTTTAAAAAGCGTTGATGCAGGTGGGCGCGGCACCCGTTTACCGAGGGGTCTGCTTCCATGTTGTGTCTTTCTCACGGCGAACCGTCCCTGGGTGGAACTTAGATTGTTTATTTATTTATAAATTGGACAATTAAGCTGAGCGTATATTTCGCTGCGTTGATGAACTGCTCTCTGAACCTGGACTGTGTCACCCCATAAATAAACATGTTGGTGCAGCAACTTAAAGTCAGCAGCATGGCACCGGACTGTCGCCAAATATAGTGGGAGTCGTTGTAATGACTGGGATCCACTCCGGCAATGGTGTAGGAAAGCAATTCCACAACATTCGCCGACCACAGGAGGATGAAGCTGCCGGAGATGCTGAAGAGTAAGATCACAGACCTCCTCCTGCTCTCCATCTCCGGGTC
>JARFYF010000080.1:327708-349995 GCA_030265395.1 Rhina ancylostomus
AGGCAAGATTCCTTCCAGTTATTGCCTGCGTTTGTCCTGAGGAAGTATCCTGACTCCAGTCTTGTATCGGTGTGCCGCATTTGGGTTCTCTGGGAGTTTGCTCTCGATCAACATTGTGACACCTTGACCTCCTCTGTAGCCAGCAAGTGTTCCCATTTCTCGTGGTATCCCTCTCTTCGGGACCAACCTCTGCTGAGTGTTGTGAACCAGCTGATAAATATCTGCCACTGCTCACCTGCTGATCCAGCCCCTAGATGCTTTAACCAGTCCACTCTGGACAGCTCTCCTTGTCGTGGAAGTGGTGCAGGGAAACTTCACTGGATTGATTCCTGGAATGTAAGGACTAATTTACCAAGCAGATATTGATCTCTGCTTGCTATGCCGACTTTGTTAGTGTATTCCAGATTCTTACGGAACCGGATCGGACCCTCCGGTCCAACTTGTTCGCGCCGAACATAATGCATTCTTTCTTCATCCAATAATCCCACCTTAACTCTTTTCATTCTCCCAACATGTTCATCATTTGTAAATGGGATCAGGAGAGTTTTGCTTCCAACTGAGTTGCTGAGACTGTGAAATTGCAAAGTTAATGGCTGGACACAAGAGCATTGACGTACAGAACAATCTTTGCGTCCAAGTCCATGCCTCCCTGAAATTGGCCATCCAAGCCGGATTTGTGGTGAAGGCGGTGTATGGCACGTTTGCCGACATTGAGAATGAGTCGTGTTGCCGCTGCAAGAAAACTTGGGTCAGGCCGCATTTGTAGTATTGTCTGTAGTTCTGGTCACCCCCCTTACAGGATAGGCGTGGAGGGTTTGGAAAGCTACAACAGGTTTACCTGGATGAGTGATGAGCAGTTGTAGAAATTTGGGTTTTCTCTGGCATGAGGGAGACGTGTGGAGATCGATAACATTGAGGAAGAGAACATAGATCGGGTAGGAGATCAATATTTTCCCCAGGGTAGAAATCTCAAATATCAGAGGACATACGTGAAGATTGCTGGGAAAATATTCAAAGGAGATGTGCGGGGCAAGTCGTTTTAGAATTGCTTTGAACGGGCTGTCAGGAATAGTGGCAGATGTCGATAACCGAGTGGCGTTTGAGGCTTTCAGCGATATTCATAAATATGGAGGGATTTGTCGCACGTGTAAGCAGAAGATGAGTTTCGCATCGTGTTTCCCGCGACATCGTTGGCCGTATGGCCTTTTGCAGTGCTGTTCTATGAACTGAGCCGGTATAGAATTCCTGCAGTTGGGGAAAAAAAACATTGCTTTGTTTCTGTCAAGTATGCTCCCATCTAGGTGATGGGAAGTAGGCGGTAAAACCAGTCCATGTTTTAAGGGTTTCTTTCCAGGTCCTGCAGACTCTCTGTCCTTGATTTCAATCTGGACTTAATCCTGTCCACTGGAAGGGAGGCTGTACCTTATCTACTACGTCTTCTCAAAGTTATGAGCATGCATTAACTCGGATTTCCAGTTGTAGCACGATACAAGTCTTAAACAACATCTGTGAACGTAATCTCCACAGTCCACGTACTTTGTCCAATATGACGTTTGCCAAGTTCTTCCGGAAGTAGGGTCACGAGGAACGGGAGCAGACTGAGAAACTGGAGGAATTACAGAAACGGGGTGGAGGCCGGATCTTGCAGGCTGACATCAAGGTCTGTTTCAGTGCAGAACCTTCATTTTCTCAGAGGATTTAATCAATCGGTTCAATGTGATGGTACTGTTGGTGTTATTTTTGTTCACTGGTGTCACTTTGCTCCCTGTATTATACACCTCTGATTATTTTCCAACTTGTTGATCATGTTCCAAGTCCTCTTTATTGGTTTCGTTTTCAGAGGCCAGAACAGGATGACTAGATCAATGGTCCGGCGGGAATGCAGAGAAAACTGCAGGTGGAGAAGGATGTAAGCCAGCGCCTGCTGGATCTGCTCAAACTCACCACACAGCACATTGACCTTTGGGTAAGCTGCTGGTTTTGTGAAAGCTTGCGTTATCAGTGTTGATTTCAATGAGCCCTCACCACGAAACTGTCTAATTCGGAGGGAGTCACATACCCCTGGAGACCTGGGTGTATGTGTTGGCGGGGGGTGGGGGGTGGGTGTAGGTGGTAAAAATGTGCATGTCGTTGATTACCCTCTGATCAGAAATTGGATTTAAATGAGGATGCGTGAGTTCCATGACATCTGACGCGGGAGGTAACTATTCTCTCCCTCTTCCCTCCAGCTGTGTGACTTTCCTCAGTACCACTGCTTGGATGAACAAGTGACGATGATAAAGAAGCTCGGATGTGACATCGCCAACCTAAAGAGACTGGGAGTCCCTGAGAATGGTCTTGGGGAGCACCGGTTTGGCAAATTATTCCTGGATAGACTATCCAGAACCGGTAGTTCTGGTTTCGCTGAAAACGGCCCCCACTGAAATGGGGAAGGACTTGATTGTTCCTGTTTCCTTGTGATATGAAATATTTGAATCGATCAATCAAACTCTACGGAATCTTTGTTAAATCCGTTATGCAATTCATTTAATCAAATATGGGGTTCATATTTCATCATGGTAGATGTAGACAATATCGCCCAGCACTGTTATTTATAATTACACTAACTCGTGGAATGGGAGACCAATTGAGGGTCATTACGTTAAAATGGGAAAACTTCTCGGCGATTAACGTGGGAGCATAAACCTGAATATCTTACTAAAGGAAATGAGATTGGCACAGCCCTGGTTTAATTACAAAGATATTTGATTCGCCTTCTTATTTAAGTCGAACTCTGTGGCTGCCTTGACGGATTAGTGGAACACTTTTCCACGACCACGTTATGCAGGCTTTGACTGGGCCAGCAACCACTTCAACAAATCATTCAATATACATGGATAAAAATTATATTACAAATTATTTCAAGATGGGACTCATAAACCTGGAACTGCATTTGCCGTCGATCATATTGATTGCTTAGATCAACTGTCAATCTCAGCAGAGAAACCCACAATTATTTTTAAGGTGCCTACACACAATGCAAAATATTTACAGGTGATAAAGAATGAAGTTGCGGTGAAAATTGAATTTAAAGTGGGAATATTTCCCATGAGGCAGAGCATAATTCACCAGAAAACAAATGGTTGTCATGAACAACACATCCAAAGTGAGATTCGGGATTGATTAAATCTTTTAATTTGGATTTTGCCATGAGTATTTAGGAATGAGTAACAAAAGATCTGTGGGTAAAGATCTCCTCGGAGGAAGAGAACAAAATATAACCGAATCTCTGATGCGTTTTGAGGTTGGGTGCAGCAGGATTCAAACCAGAGTCCTCAACTTCCCTGCAGACAATTATAACGCCATCAATGTGCAGCCGTCCAACATGGATTAGCTAAAGAAGCAAAGATGAGAGTCAGCAGATAATCAATGCGAGATCTTCAAACAGTCGTTCCATGAATATCAGCCGGTATTTATACCAATCAGAAAGAGCGATTTCACGAGAAAGTAGCACAATCAGGTTAACAATTGCGTTCAAGGATAATGTTACTTTGAAAAGCAGAGCATAGAAACTTTGAAGGAATGTTGATCGGCCACAGAACTGGGAGCTTTCTGGAATGCAATGGCCACACACCAAAATGTTCATGTGAAGGGTAAATTACTTTGAGTGAAATCTATGAAAATATAAAAGCACGGGCAATTGTCAAATATTAAACAAAGAGTTCTGCGGATATATAAATGTGAAGAAGGAGGATGAGATAATTGGGGAAGTGCTTCAGAGAGACGAGGCGAGCGAATTAATGAGAAGAAACATGGAAACTGCGGAAATGTCATACGTTTATTTGCACCAGTCTTCATCGCGGAGGAAACTAATGTATCCTCAAGATAAAAGATTGGCTAATTTCAAACAACATGGAGGACATTGTCATGAAGCAATCCCATCACAAGCGATAACGTGTGAGTTAAACTCACGGTGCCAAATGGGGACAAATCTCCGGGGTATCATGGCCTGTATCTAAGAGTTGTACAGGACCTGGCTGCAGAGATATTGATCGCATCGACTGACATGCCTCAAACCACCTTCCATTCTGACAAGATACCAGGAATTGGGAGAACATCCAATGGAGGTCCTTGTTCAAAAGCGAGAAAGACAAATGACGGTTTCGTCAGAGTTTAACATCTGATGTTGTTAAGATGCCACAGTCAATAAGCACAGAGGAAATATCAAATCACTTCGGAATGTTGCGTATGATCGAACCTCGTCAACATAGTATAATGAGAAATACATAGTGTTTCAAAAAATATGCTCAAATTCTTTGAGGAAGCGACAGGAATATTATGAGATTAAAAACCTGAGATGTGCTGTATTTAGATTACCAGCGTACATTTGACAAAGCGCTGCATCTCTGGCGCATACTGTGAGGACCTGAGGTTTTGGTGGACGTGGGTAAGCATGAATTAAAACCTTGAAAACACAGAAAAAACAATGAGAAGGAATAATGACGCTACATTTAGGCTAGAAGGATGTAACTAGATAAAACTGTAAGGGTCGATTCCTGGATCTCAATTGTTTAATATTTACATTAATGACCCAGAAATGCGATGTTTCCCAGTGTCGCTTACCTCACTCCCCTCTCAGACATCTCTTATCAGTGTCAACCACTCTCCTCTCCGCACGAAAGCCCGTACTCTCCAAGCCCCTCCTCTCTGAACACACTCCTCTCGGAACATTGACTCTCGCTCCTCTCTGGATCCCTCTTCCCTGACCACTTTCATTCTTCTCGTTCTGTTCATCCGGTGTCTTCTCTGTTCCCCTCCACTCTTGCAGCACTCCCGGCCCCACCCACATTGCCCCACCTCTCGGTCTGCACTCCTCTGTACTCCTCCGCTGTTCAATACTCTGACACCGTTCTTCTTGACTTCCTGATCTCTTTCATCCTTCTCTGCCACTTTGTTGACACTTCTCTGTGATCACCCCTTCTATATCTTCCCCTCCTAACCACCCACACTCTCCTCCTATCTCGCTACGTCCCAACAACCCTGTGGCCCCCTCTCTGTGTTTCACTAATACCCCCTCCACTCCGTCTCTTCTTCTCAGCTCCTTTCTTCCACCACGCTGTCTGCCCCTTCTCTTACGCCCTCTCTCACTTTCCTGCCCTGGGAAGTCGGCAGTACTTTGCAAAGAAGTATTTTCTGGGAGAAAGGTTGGTGGGAGATGCAGAGGAACCGTGCAGGTGAAATCGTGTGAAACGATGCAAGAGCAGGAAAAAGAATGAGAGGAAGATGCCGTCCTAAAACAAGGGAATCTGAGTGCTGGCAGCTTGATGCAGACTCGATGTTCGGAAAAACAGTGAGCGATAACGGAGAGGGGAAATGAGGTAGTGGGAAAAGACGTGAAGCAGCGGAGGCAGAGAGACAGCGGGGCAGTGGGGGAAGGCAGGGCTGTAGCGAAGGATGATTGCTGGAAGGAACCTGAAGAATGAATCAAAGAGGGAAGAGACGGAGCTACGAGAAGAGAGAAGAGACGGACGGAAACGTTTCAGTGAAGGGTGATGAGTGAAACAGCTGAATATGTGTGTGTCAGACTGCATTTGCATTGCGGGGAGCTCTGCCGGTCTGTGTGCGAGGGTTTCCAGATCTGTGTGTGCTCCTGACTCCAGTCTCCGCGGTCCTCTCAGTGGATTGGACGGCTTGTTCTGTCAGAACTGCAAGGTTGCTGCTGAGCAAGGACAAAAAATGCCAACTGGGTATCTTCGACTCTTCAGGAGTGAAAACCGACAATATTGCGAGGCCTTGCTCACAAGTCATGGAGAAGAGGAGGACTCCAACTGAACCATTATTTCCTGTTTCCTCACTTCCCCCATTGGGCTCACTTGCTTGGGGTATCTGCAGGGCTTTGGTATTTCCAGGAATAAAAAGCGTTTCTAACGTTTCCACAATGTTGCACAACAACACAAAAGAACCATTGGTAATATTGGAACGTACTTTTGCAAAGGGCACCATCAGCAAATTTCCCTGCTGTGTTGGAAATTCAAATGGATGAATCCACACTTCCCCAGTGGTGGACCCGACCAAGGATAACCACTGTTCACAATATTTGCAGGATGATGCATGTTGGGGACCCGAACACTGCGAGAAGTCTGTGATGAATCTCCTCACCTTGTGGAAGATTTCCTCCTGAAACGGGTTCAGGGCCGTGCTCACTTCTCGACACTGGGATCGGATTTCACCGTGTGCCAGAGGCTTCGAAGTCTCCCCCTGCAGTTAAGAGAAAACCAGTATCAATGCCAAAAGGTCTACTCCGGGATAAACACGTTCTGCGGACAATGACAGGCACTGTGTGATGAGAAGGGAACATGATGACAAGATGTCTGCAACAGAGAGTGAATGTGGATTAAGTAACAATTGCAAATGAAACTTTTCTTAACGCTCTTTATTTGAATGAATCTGGAACAAGATAGACAATTTGCCGGCATAAATAAGAACGCATGGGTATGATCTAATATCCCGTACCGAGACGTGGTTGCAGTGTGAGTCGGAATGGGCGAAGTTCCAGGTAATGTGATATTCCATTAGAATCGGCCAAACAAGAAATGGAGTGTGGGAGCTTTGTTAAACACGGTATCGGAACGGTGCTGAGACGCGGTGCGATGCAGTGCGGAGTGACCTGGAACATGTTTTGGTGGAAATGATAAACATCAAGGAAAAACGTGGCTCCAATGGAAGTAACGTATAGAACCGCAAATGTGGTTGCTCGATCCGGCAAAGAATAAATGGGGATCAAAAACAGATATGAAGAAACATTGATTCGACTTATTGACTGGAAAAGCAGAACGGCAAGGTTATCGCAAAAGAAGAATTTGTGGACTGCTTCCTCGACTGTGTTTTAGAGCAGGACATCACAGAACCTGCCCGAGAGCAAGGGGTCTGGCATTTGGTCAGAAGGAGGGATCAGTCAGAAATATTGTCCTTCAAATCCTCAGGGAAATGCATTGCACTGTTGAATCCCATGTAAAGAATGAGTGTGAACATCAATGGTCCAAAAGCAGTTTCTTCAACTTGCGTAAGGATGAGTCACCCTCACAGTCGGGTGAGGTTAGGTTGGCCAGTGGGTTTGTACAAAGAGCAAAAGAGGTGGATCACCCATGAACAGTGGCAGATGATTCACAAAATAGTTCACACCACTTAACGGAAGTTTACCTCACCGTGATAAAGATAAACGTCGCAGTTGACAAAGGAGGTCAAGCATAATGTGACAATGAAAGGTGTGTCATGAAATGCGGCAAAGGGCTGGTGGCAGATTGGAGAGGGAAATCTTTCAGGATTCAGTTGTGCAAAACCAGCTGGCTCATTCAAAAACGGATCATGGATTCTGAGTGGTAATTTGTATTGGATATCAAAACGAATATTGAAGGGTTCTATGAATCCACAGAAAATGAAGACCGTGACTGAGATAAGTGCGGGGAATTTGGAGAACGGGGCCGAGAATTTCATATCACGGAAAAATAGGAAATCAGCAGATGCGTTGGAACATTTATTGACCAGTGTTCACTGTGGAAGCCACTGCCAATTTCCCCAGGAATGCAGATGGTTGGGGGGGGGGGAGGTTGCAAAGAGCATCAAACAATCTGCAAATCAGTCATGAGCGATAACTGCAGGGCCTGAATATCCAGAGCCATCTGGTGAATGCACGCCTGCCAGTAGAAGATACAGAGGTTGTGTCTGTACTTGTTTGACCATTAAAACCCCTCTGCGATACGCTCAGGGTGCGGCTTTATTAATGAACTGAAGCACTGAGGTGAACGGATATTTCACCACGTTCTTCACCTGCTCCCTGAATTTGGACTGAGTCAGCGCGTTAATAAATGTGTTCGTGCAGCAGCTGAAATTACTCAGTAGATATTAAACGTTGTTAAAGATCCATTCTGAGTCATTCCGTCCTTTTGAAGTTCCTGTAATCTGATAATAGACGAATTCAACAACATACGTCAGCCAGAGGAGCATGAAGCTGCCGGAGAGGGTGAAAAGTAAAACCACAGACCTCCTCCTGCTCTCCATTTCTGGGTCACTGGGGTTGTCCCCTTTGCTCGGACCCCTCAGCCCATTGCGGACCCGACTGGCCACAAAGATGTGCCTGCTGTCAGAGAGTTGAGCACCAGAATTGCAGAGAAAGGGAACAACGGAGTTAAAACCGTATCGAACCCGTCAAATGCCACCCACCCGGGGTCAGTGTAGTAACTGTCCATCACTGCACAGAACCAAGGTGTGCTGTCGATGTTCAAAATTGGTTCATATGTGAAGTAGATGGGAATGTTTTCCAGGAAGAGCAGAATAGAGGCTGTAATGAGAACCACAGCCGCAGTTTTCCCGGTGTAATATTTTGTTTTCAGCTTCTGGCAAAAAATGGCGACAAATCGATCTGATATAAAATCGCCCCAGGCCATTGATCTGATACAAAATGACTTCGGTTATAATAACCAGTAGATCTGCCGGTGCCATGGCCACCAGGCAGCGAGTGGTGCAGTGGAAGATACAGAGGACAAACTCACAATCGCCACAAAATTAACTGGAGAAAGATAAGAGAACAGAGACTTAGCATTCCTGAACACATTGTCCGGGTCTGAACATGGGCTCGGGTTTCATCTAAAAATCAGGAGTGTGCGTCAGTTTGTGGCTGAAAATTGATCAGTGCCGGACACGGATTCATTTGTGCACAACAGGTCTGCTTAAATGGTGAAGCTCTGAGGCGATACGTGGGGTCAATGGCGGGGCTGATAAGAGCAGATGAGACTTGCGATGTCCTTTTCGAACAAATAATACTGCTCACAGAATCTGATGTAGGCGGTTTCACAGACTTGACCCATTTCAGACGTGTTTAACCTGGATTCTGGAAACTCCGCAGCTGATGAAGCCGAGCAGACTTTTAGGCGGAAGGATGGGACATAATATTATCCGGCAGGAGAATGGCTCCGTCAATGAATTGATTCTACAGTGAGTGCCATTGGATTATAACACACGACAGCAGATCTGCGAACACTAGTTCAATTGGTCGTTTCCAATTATTGATGAAGAGACAGTGGAATCCCACTGGGTCCACAGCACCAAACTGATCCATAACTCAGAAACAGTGAAAATCACAGAGTACAACCCTCAAGGTCAAAACTTCCCTTGGAGCTGCCTCCCTCGATCAATGGTGCAAGCCTGGTCAAGTCAGCAAAGGCAACAAAAGAACACTTTCTGTTGGATCCCCAGCTTTAATAAAAATGCAGGCTGACATTCCGTTGACTCAAAACGAAAACAAATGCAGTGTGCATTCAGTGGATTGACCAGAGAGAGTCTTCACGACCTTTTTTGATTTTGCACAACGAACAAAACTCAGGTTTGTGGCATAATCAAACACAGTTCAAAGTTTTCGTACTCATGGAGATACAAATCTTTTATCGTGCTCTCCACTTACCCGGAATTCCAATAGCTGTAATAATCACGTCCAATACTCTCTCAACACGGTAATATCTATCCAGCATGTTCTCTGCAAGGGAAGTTTCCCTTTTGCTGAAGTTAATTCCTTGGAATAAACTATTGAAGCAGAATATTCCACGGTTTACACCATTTCGTTCTCCATGGGGACAATGACGTATTGTCAGTTAAAATTAGAGATGTTAAAATTATTAACAAAACGATTACATCATCTGACTGAAATCACCGCAGCGACAAATTGATTTAATTAAGGGACGTGACTGAGAAACGCCAAGGAATAGAAATTGTGATGATACTGAGGGATGTGAATGGGATCAGCATTCTTCGACAAAGGGGACATTGTTTCAAACACCATCAGTCCCATCTCTGAAATTCTTACTGTTTGGCAGTTTTCCTTCAATCTGCTTCAGTCAGCAAGGCCATCCCAAATAGGGGCCATCTTGGGCTATTGGCTGTCTGGTTGAAAGACGGACTGGGCGACTTTCATTCATTGGTTGAGGCATCAGTTTGGCACATCGCCCCAGATTAAAGCAACGCGTGATCTCCACATTGCCTCTCGGAGCGGTTGCGCATCCTCCAACTGCTACTTCAAACCCACACTTTTGACAACCCCGTAACCATCTACACCGTGCTTCCTTCTGTCGTGTTAACCTTTCCCTGAGATAATAACGGTGTCTGCCTCAATGATCTATCGGAATGAAACCCCCAAATCCTCTCACCGGTCCGAGGAAGGCAACATTTCCATCTGAGATGTGTCTGAGATACACAAGCGTCTCTGCTGATAAAAAAGTTTGTCCGATTTTCGAATTCTCCCGCACGAGGAAACACCCTCTTCACATTCACCAGCTCAACGGTCCTCAACATCTTATTGATTACAAAGGCAGTTTTCATACTCCTGTAAATTCCAACAAGCCTGCTGAATCTTACCGCGTCTGCCAAACCACCCGGATCAAGAGCTTACCACTCCACCTTTTCTGAATTACATAAAACATATCACCTTCATTACTCAGAGAAGGAGATCAATACTGCTGGCACTCTCTACCCATCCTCATCCCCTAGAATTGAAGTAGGTGCTGCACACATGTGGATTTGATTCCCCACACAATAATATCATAATAATATTTTCGTCCGGTTTCTTAATTATTTTCAAAATCTGAAGACCAAATGGTTGCGAATCATGCACAAGAACAAAAAGATAATTCTGTATTTTCGAACACTCAACTGTGGGATGCTTTTTAAGCTACTTGTAAAATTGGACATTTTCGAGATATTATCTATTATTTCCATTTCCCAGTCCTTTACCAAATGACATGTTATTTATATGTCGTATATCTGGTGGCTGTAATGTATTCTACAAAACTGGCTTTCCCCCATATCTTGGTGGTATCAAACATAGCAAACATACATTTGAGGCCTTTAACTAATTCGTTTAGTGAAACAGTAAACACAGAGAGTCCACACCGATGCTTGTGGCACCACACTCGGCACCTCTTGACAATCTGATAAAAGACCATTTGATAACGTCTCTTTGGTTTCTCTCCGCCAGATGGTGTTATATCCACGCCAATATCTTACCTCTTCCACAGCCATCGTTTACTTTCCCCACCCTGTTCTGACGTGGAATCCAATCAAATGTTTTCCGTAAATCTCAGCGCAAAACACTCACTAATTCCACTTGCCCCACACCGTGGTCCACTGTAAGAAAGAATTCGCAGTGTAGATCAAATGTGTTGGACCAGCTGTGGAACTTCCAGATTCTACAGAGCAGCGTTGCTCTTTATCTATGGACGATAGGAGTTGGAAACGGTCTTATAGTGTCAGTGTCGGCGAATCGCAGGGGAATAAGAATAACTGTTTGGTAACTGATATTGGGACTTCTCCGGACATCTCTGGTGGAGCGATGCAATGAGCGTTTCTGTGAACCTGCTCTGAATGTTCCAAGCGTCCACAATTGGGGATTCTTTACTGTGAAGATATCGGACCAAGCCTGGAGGTGTCAGTTGTCACATTACAGTGGGAGTTCACTCTAGAATTGCGACTTGATTTGAAGCGATTGGTAGCATAGTTCCGGGGAGCCTTCTGCTTTCGGCAGTGACCATTCCCTCCTCACCCCGCTCCCGCACAACCTTCCACCAACTTTCACCACGCCACCTCTCCTCCCAACCACTCTCTTCTGCTGTTACCGCGTCTCCCCTCCTCTCTCCACTCTGCACGTCACTTTCCCCTCTTCTCTAATGGCGTTGTCGTTCCTCACCTTTCTCTACACTCTCCTCTCAGACACACTCTTCATGGAACAAATCCTCTCGCTTCCCTCTGCATCGTTCTTCGCTGACAACTTCCTCTCTTATCACTCTTCTCATCCACTCTCCTCCGTACACCTGTTCCCTCTTAGCCCACTCGCTGGCCCTGACGTCTCTGCCCACCCTTCCCTATCCCCCGCCACTGCCCAATCCTCTTACACCTCAATTCTGTTCTCCTGCTCTCTGTCGCCCCTCTCTGACACCTGCCGACACTCCTCTGTGTTCACTCCTTCTATCTCTACCCTATACTAACCATCCACTATTTCACATCTCGCCACTTCTCATCAACCTCTCCAACCCACTATTTTCTGCTTCTCCCTATCAATCCCTCCTCTCCGCCTCTTCTTCTCAGTCTCTTCTCTGTGCTGCCATCCTCTGGACACGGGACTGTCTGCCCCTTCTCTCGCCCTCTCTCTCTCCGTTCCACCCCTCCTCACGCCAGCTACCTCTTCTCTCGCCATCTCTTTCCACTTTAGATAACTTCTGCTCGCCGCTGTCAAACCCATCCGGAGTTCCTCCTCCTCTCTCAGGCCCCACTCACAGGGAATTTCCCCACCCTCCTCCTCCCCACTTTCTTCTCATTCAGTTTCTGCCCTCCTCTCTCTCAATGCAGCCCTCACTTCCGCTCCCATCTCTCTCCTCCATTTCCTCTCCCACGACCCCTCGAGCCAGCAGGGATTGGGAGTCGGAGAACATGGGAAACAGTGAAATATTTAGGATTGATCCAAGCGGATTATTCTCATCAAACAGTGGTCAACCTTCCGATTGCTCTGTCAGGAAGGAGGTGATTTTCCCGACTATCTTAAAAGAAGCTGGTATTTCGATTTGTGGAAACAATAGCCTGAACGCGGTAGATGAACAGAGCTTGAATATTGTACTCAGATCTGCAGTAGATACGAGACTTTCAAAGATCAGAATATTCTCAAAAGGTCAAATAGCCCCCAGTGGTCTGTGTTCTTATTGCTGGTCTCGCACACTTTATGTTAATGCCAGAAGTGCCACGAAGGCCAAATGACCTTCAATATCCTTTGTTTCTATGTGCTGCTCTCGCACTATCTATGGCAATTCCACAAGATGTTCACCAGTTTCCGGTTGTGTAAAGATGACATCAGTGATATTATTCTGTTTATTAAACATTCCTGATCGCTGGCGTTCCTCGATGACATTCTGACAACCGTAAATTAAACTTCAGAAATCCACTTTCAACACAGAAGAGCAGAGAAAATGGCATTCTTACCTTCAGTGAACTTAGGTGCATTGTTTCACACCGCTCTTTGGGAGGTATTACTGGAAAGGTTTAACAGTCAACCCCGTTTTTTTGTAAGTTGTTGAGCGTTGTGGAACACCTGATTTTGATCCATGTATCACAGTCGGATATGTCAAAGGAGGCTTTTTGTTGTAACCGGTTTGATGGGAGTGTCAGTTCCTGTGGAATTGCATTGACTATGTGTCACTGATTGCAGTGGATAACCTGAACCAATGGCTTTACACCAGGAGTGTGTGCCACTGTGTTATTGTACGTACATTGATCAGCTCAATTTAACCAAAACTAGAAGAGCGTCAGTCCAGGAAATTCCCATCATTACAGACTTGAACGAGGTTTTCATCAACAGCTAGAGTGGATGAGCAGATCCCTTGACCCTTCAGGACAAGGATGGACTCATATAATGCAATGGGACTTGTGTGCGATACTCATGGTTACGTTGCCACTTTCTGCTCCAACTCCATCTGTAAGTTTGCAGATGATACCACCGTAGTGGGCTGTATCTCAGAAAAAAACGATGTCGGAGTACAGGAAGAGATGGAAAGCTTTTTGATCAGGTGTCATGACAACACCATACCCCTCAATGCCAGCAAATCAAAAGCTCTGCTGATTGACTTCATGAAGGGGGCAGTGTACATGCACATATCAACATTAATGCTGCTGAAGTCGAGAAGGTTGGGAGATTCAAGTTCCTTGGAGTAAACATCACCAACAACACTTGACCGTGTCAAACCACTTAGTCGCCACTGCCAAGAAAGCTCGCCAGCGCCTCAACTTCCTCAGAATGTTGAGGAAGTTTGGCATGTCCCCTCTGACTGTCGCCAACTTCTGTCAATGCACAATGGAAAGCATCCAATCTGCATGCATCACGGCTTGATCTGGCAAATGATCTGCCCGGGGCCGCATGATACTGCAGAGTGTTGTGGACGCAAACCAGCACATCACGGAAACCAGCTTCCCCTCCATGGACTATGTTTATGCCTCTCGCTTCCTTTTGTGGAGCAGCCTGCATAATCAGGCACCCCAGCCAGCCTGGTCGTTCTGTCTTCTCTCCTCTCCTGTCGGGCAGAAGATGTAGGAGCCTGAGGGCACCTACCACCAGGCTCAGGCACATCTTCTGTCGCACGGTGATAATATTATTCTACGGTTCCCTTACATGATCAGATAGACTCGTGACCTTACAGGCTACCCTCTTATCAACTCCCACATAATTTTCTACCTGAAATGCAGTTCCCTGCAGCTGTGACACTTCACGTTGTATTCTGTTATTGATTTTACCCTGGACTATCTCAAAACATTGTGCAATTGATCAAACACTGCAATGAATGTATCTGTACGAACGGTATGTAAGACTGTTTTTTCACTGTACCTCGGTCCAAGGGAAGATAATAAACGAACACCAATATTAATCCTTCTGTGTTGGGCACTAACGACATTGAAACGGTTGATGCGTATGACTGGAATGTCAGTCGCAGAATAACTTCCTGGGTTTGTGTTACAAACAGCAGTGAATAGAATACAACACTGGCCGCGAATTATTAGATTGGCCAGAACTGTTCGGCATCTTCTGACTCAACTGGAATGAGTCCTGAAATGTTGGTTTTATATATCTCAGAGAGGGTTTGCTGCAGCTGATTCGTTCCATTTCTGTGTGACCAATTACAAGGGATGACCGAGTCAGTAGCCTTATATTTACTGGAATAATCTCTCACTGTACAACTGTACTCAGTATTGGTGGCCAAGTGGTGCGGGTGATTACAGCAAGAGTCCGTGCATTACGGGGAGTGCTTGTTCCTGTGATGTTCTCCTCAGTATGAATCAGCAAATGGAGCAGAGACACTGAGGCAGTGGCCGTGCACTGCTGGGGGAACTTATCACTGTGGACACCAACGTGTCGGTGACGAGGTGCTGTGGATCCCTAAGTGGCCTGAATTACTGGTGAATTCCAGTAATTATTGGCCATTGGCCATCAAGGTAGAACAGGAACGAACTGGAGAGGGTTAACTGAGCCAGTGACGATGTATCCCTGGGAGTATCTGTCATTGCATAATTGTACGGAGTTTTGGGACGATGCCCTCAGATTGCATATTCTGACCAATTTGGTCCGTTTCATTGGCTCATAATTCTCTTCAGTGTCCTTTTGCTGCCTCTCCTCACCTCCATTTATTTCTTGGACATTCAGGATATAACTGCATATTTGTTGAAGACATTTCATGACTTCGCTTCAACTGCCTTCCTCGGTGGGCAATTTCACAGGCTCACCAACTCAATGAATGAAAGAAACTCTCCTGATGCCATTTCTAGATGACAAACAGGTGGGCAGAATAAAATGGATTAACGCGGGATTAGTAGATAAAAATGAATGCATGGTGGTCGGATCGGTCGAGTTGGGATGAATGGCATATTCCCGTACCTTGTCAATCTAAGATACTCTGCAATACCTGCATCACAAGCAGAGATCAATCAAAATAAGTCCTGGCATTCCAGGAATCAATCCAGTTGTGTCCCTGCTCTTCTTCTACCACAAGTCTTCCAGGGTTGACCGGGTAAAGAATCCAGGGACTGGATCAACAGGTGAGCAGTGGCAGATATCTCACCAGCTGGTTCACAACACCGTGCAGAGGTTTGTCCCCACTTGAGGCAGGGATTCCATGAGAAAGGCGAATAATCCCTGGTTATAAATGACGTCCAGGATTTTGTTAAATTGAAAAGAAGGACATATAAATTGGCACACACTGGAGACAGGCGGGGTCTGACTGGAATGTTCATTCATCAGCAACGAACAAATGCTCATTGCAGAGACATAGGGGCGGAACGGTAGCGTAGTGGTTAGCGCGATCCTATTACAGCGCCATCGGGGTTCTATTCCCGTTACTGTCTGCAAGGAGTTTTTTTACGTTCTCCTGTGTCAGCGTGGGTTTCATCCGGGTGCTTCAGTTTCCTCCCACATTCTAAAGACGTACGGGTAGGTTAATTTCGGGTTTAAAATGGGCGGTGTGGACTCGTTTGGACGAAAGGGTCTGTTCCCACGCTGCAGATGCAAATAAACAAGTAAATAGATAGATAGATAGATAGATAGATAGATAGATAGATAGATAGATAGATAGATAGATAGATAGATAGATGGATGGATGGATGGATAGATAGATAGATAGATAGATAGATAGATAGATAGATAGATAGATAGATAGATAGATAGATAGATAGATAGATAGAGAGACAGACAGACAAATGAATGAATAAATAAATAGATAAATAAATGGATAAGTAAATGGATAACTGGATACATGAATAGATAAACGAATAAGTGGACGGGCAGACAAATAAATAAATAAATAGATAAATAAATGGGTGGATAAATGAATAAATAAATGAATGGATAAAGAAATGAATAAATGAATGAATGAATGAATGAATAAATAAATAAGTAAATAAGTAAATAAATAAATAAAGCGAGCGGGTAGGTAAATGAATGAATAAATAGATGAGCAGATGGAGAAATGAATAAATAAATAGATAGATGAGTGGACGAATAAATAAATTAATATATGGATAAATAAATAAATGGATGAATAAACAGATATACAAACAAACAAACAAATAAATGAATGAATGGATAAATAGGTGAATGGATGAATAAGAAATAGAGTAAATAAATAAAAAAATGAATAGGAGGATGAATGGATAAACAAATAGGTAAAGAAACGGATAAATAAATAAGAAATACATAAATAAATAGATCAATGGATAGATAAATAAATGAATGAATAGATAGATAAATAGGTGGATGAATGAATGAATGAATCAACAAATAAATAAATAAATAGATAAATAAATGGACGGATAAATAAATAAGTGGACGGACAAATAAATAAATAAATAAATAGATAAATAGATAAATGAATAAATAGATAGATAAATAAATAGATAAAGAAATGAATGAATGAATGAATAGGTAAATAAATAGATGAATAAATAGATGAATAAATAAATAAATAAATGAATAGACAAATAAATGGGTAGATAGATAGATAATTAAATAAACAGGTGAATGAATGAATGAATAAATAAATAAATGCATAGAGCGCTGGCGAATGGAATCTTGCGCACAATATCAAAAAGGGCAATAAATTTTCCACGGATATATAAAATGGAAGGGGGTGGCTCAAACAAGTGTGGATCTCTGGAGAACCCGGCTGGGGAATTTATATCAAGAAATTATTGGTCGGCAGACACATGATGCAATGCACTCGTTTTTGTTTGACTGTGGGTGACACTTCGAATACACCATCGGTAACAGATCGACGAGTTTGAAAGTACAGGAAAGTATTGACAAAATAAACACTCACTGGGCATGCCCGCAGGTTCCGAATGTTCAACCAATCGGATCAAATTCTCTCTTTCGATTCAGGCAAGAAAATGTGGTCTTTATTAATCCGTATTTATTGGCTTCTCTTTATTTATGTGTAACCAGGGGAGCGTTACAAGATAAGAGACCGATCACGAAAACTGAAATGCCTACACATTTTTTTCACACAGACGGCGATAAATCTCTTGAATTATCTACTCTACAATGCTGTGGAGGCGAAATCTTTGGATATAGGTGAAGTGGAGGACGACAAGTTTGTGAAAGTCCGGGACATTGAGAGACTTGGGCAACTGATACAGTAAAGGAAATCCTGGGAGAGATTGGACAGGACAAGGTTGAACGGCAGAGCGGGTTTGAGATACCACTGACCTAATCCTGCCGGTTGTATTCTTATCGACTATGGATGCTGCTTCCTCGCCACTTGTGTGTTGTTGGAAGAGGGCACCTGACCCAGATTAATGTGAAGGGAATGTCAGGGTTCTCAGTATCCACCTTGAGTAAGTGTCCCTGACAGTGGGTAATATGGATGGAGTTGTCCAACCTCCGGGAACTGTAGGTAAAGGGCCACTGACACTATGATTAACCTTCCCGGATTCCCCTTGTCATCGAGGGAAAACGGCGAGTCGCCCCGGCCATTTTGTGAGAGTGTCATATCTCTCTGCGATTGGCTGGAACGGCTTGGGATGGGAGCATCCGCTGTGAGAGGCTAGGATGTCTAGGCGATGGATATCGATGGGATATTCCGCCCCGTGGGGGTACCTGGAGACCAGGTGGTGAATTTCGGGAGCTGGAGCACGGTTTCGAGACACTGCGGCAGGTTCCGGATTGAAGTGAACTGAAGCACTGAGGTGACCGGATATTTCAACGCGCTCTTCACATGCTCCCTGAGCTTGGATTGAATCACTGCGTGAATATTGTGTTCGTGAAGCAGAAGAAATTTCTCGGAAAATACCCGATGTCGTTAAAACTCGGTTTAAAATAAATATTACTTGCTGCACTTATCTTCTGATAACAAATATTCAACATACGTCCGCCGCCGGAGGACGAAAATTTCGTAAATGGTGCCGTGTAAAACCACAGTCCTACTCTTGCTCTCCAATTCTGGGTCAGTGCTGTTCTCTTTGCTCTGACTCCTGAGTTCCTGACGGACCCGACTGGCCGCTGAGATGTGCCTGACTGTCAGAGCGTTGAGCAGCTGAACTACAGAGACAGGGCGCAATGGATTTAAAACCGAATCGAACCAGTCAAATGACACCCACTCGGGTCAGTGTAATAATTTCTCTTTGTTCGACAAAACCACAGTACGTTGTCGATGATCACTCGGAGCTCCCAAGATGCGCTAGCTGAAAGTTTTCCGACAGAGAAAAATGCCTGTTGATGCTGGAAGAGCAGCCGCAGTTTTCCCGGTGCAACATTTTATTTTCAGCTTCTGGGAACAGATGGCGACAAACCGATCAAAGGTGAAAGTGGCGGTGAAACAGACGGAGCGATGTGCAGATGGCTATTAGCCTGACGCAACAGTGTGTTGCGCTGCACTTCAGGTCACGGATAATCCTGCACTCCTGAGTGACATCCAGGAAAATCACCGGAACGCACCGATTGTTCTTCCGATAAAAAGTGACGACGGTGCGAACGATCAGTAGATCCGCCTTTGTCATGGCCACCAGGTAGGGAATGTTGCAGTTGGTGAGACCGCACTTACACCGGGACAAGACCACAATGCGCCATTAAATTCACCAGAGATCGATGATGAACAGACACTGGGCATTACTGAACACCTTCTCCGGGTTTGAACAGCGGGTCGGAGTTCAGCTAAAAATCAAGAGGGTTTTATGATCGAATAGCTCTTACGGAGACCTGGTTGCAGGATGAGCCGGACTGGTGCTCAGTGCTCCTCGTTGAACGGTGTTCCATACGAATCGGCCAAGAGCAACTGGGGAGAGTTGCTGTGCTGAAGAAGGAGTCGGAGTGTTGCTGAGCCGCGATTATGATGCAGTGCAGAGTGATGTGGAATGCGCTTTGGTGAAAATGATGAAACGTGAGGAAAAGGGGGCACTGATGGGATTGACGAATACAACCACAAACGCAGCTGCTCGATAGGGCAAAGCATGAATGGGAAATAACAAAAGCACGCTTAAAGGAACTTTATTCTAGTTATTGACTGGAGAAGCGAAATGGCAAAAGCATCGCAGAAGAAGAATGTGCGGAGTGCCTCTTTGATTGCGTTTTCCAGCAGTGTACTGCAGAACGTACCCGTGATCAGGGAATCTTGGATGTGTTCAGGAGGATAGGTTATCAAGAAATCTCGTGGGTAAAAATGTTCAGGGAAAAGCACAGCACTGACGGATCCCATGTACAGAATGCGAGTAAACATTCTGCCAAAACCAGTCTCTTCAACTTACTTAAGTACTACTGCAACGGTATGAAGGTGGAGTTGGTCACTGTTCATCATGTGACCCGTCTCATTCGCATAAAGAATGAAAGAGACGGATCACATGATGAGCAGTTGCAGATGTTTCACAAAATATTTCACGGCACTCAACGGGTTTCTCTCACCTGGGAAGAGGGATCCCGTGAAAATGCTGAACACGCCGCATTTGACAAAGGAGGTCAAGGACAACGTGACACTGGGAAGTGTGCCATAAAATGTGGCAACTGCAGACGGTAGACCTGGGAAGGACATCTTCAATGAATCAGCTGTGCAAGTCCGACTGGCTCGTTCAAAAGGTGAATATGGATTCTGAGTGCAGATTCGGAGTGAAAATGAAAACGAGGTTCGATAAATTTGCAGAAAAGGAAGGCCGTGGCTAAGGTAAATGCGGCGACGCTGGAGATCAGGGCCGCCAACTTCATATCAGGAACCAATCAGATGGGCCAGGCCATTTATTCACAGGTCTTCACTGTGGAGACCACTGTGGTGGCCAAACATCCCAGGAAAACAGATGGGGTGGTTTCAAAAAGCATCAAACAACCTGTAATGCTCTCAATCTTCAACAATGATCGCAGGGCCTGGGGATACAGACCCATCCAGTTAATGCTCGCCACTCAATACAGGATAAAGAGATGTGCCTGTACTCTTTATACCATTAAATAGCCGCTTCGTTGCGATCAGCACGCGAATTTATTGATGAACTGAAGCAATGAGGTGAGCGGATATTTCACCGCGCCCTTCACCTGCTCCCTGAATTTGGACTGAGTCACTGCGTAAATAAATGTGTTCGTGCAGCAGCTGAAATTACTCAGCAAATAGCTGACGTTGTGAAAGATCAATTCAGACTCATTCTGATCTGTTGCAGTTCCCGTGACCTGATAATAGGCAAATTCAACAACATACGTCAGCCAGAGGAGGATGAAGCTGCCGGAGAGGGTGAAGAGTAAAACCACAGACCTCCTCCTGCTCTCCATCTCCGGGTCACTGTGATTCTCCCCCTTGCTTTGACCCCTCAGCCTCTTGCGGACCCGACTGGCCACTAAGATGTGCCTGACTGTCAGAGAGTTGAGCACCAGAATTACAACGAACGGGAGCAACGGAGTTAAAACAGTAACGAAATAGTCAAACGCCAGCCACCCGGGATCAGTATAATAACTGTCCATCTGTTGACAGAACCAAGGTACGTTGTCGATGATCGAACGCGGTTCTGATATGAAGTAGAAGGGAATGTTTTCCAGAAAAAGCAGAACAGCAGATGTTGTGAGAACCGCAACCGCAGTTTTCTCGGAGCAATATTTTGTTTTCAGCTTCTGGCAACAAATGGCGACAAATCGATCAACGGTAAAAGCCACAGTGAACCAGACGGAATAGCTGGTGGCTGTAAACGTCAGCACAATGGTAACACTACACACATGGGTGATGTCCAGGAAGTTCATTGGAAAGTACAGGTTATTGATCTGATACAAAATGACTTCGGTGATAATAACCAGTAGATCTGCCGCTGCCATGGCCACCAGGTAGCGAGCGGTGCAGGGGGACAGACCGCAATTCCCCCGGGACAGGATCACAATCGCCATTAAATTCACTGCAGAAAGAGAAGAGAAGAGAAACTTGGCATTACTGAACACATTTCCCGGGTCTGAACACGGGCTCGGGTTTCAGCTAAAAAATCAGGAGTGTGGGAGTCAGTAGGTTGCTGCAAATTGATCAGTTCCGGACACGGATACATCTGTCCACAACACGTCTGCTTCAATGGTGAAGGAATAAGGCGATGCGTGGGGTCAACGGCGGGGCGGATAGTAGGACAATCCATTGGGTTGTCCTTTTCAATCAATTAATCCTGCTCACACTATCAACCGTGATCAGCCGTGTTTAACCACGATTCTGGAAACTCCGCATCTGATGAAGCCCAACAGGCTTTTCGGTCAAAGAAAGGGACACTTTATTATCCGGCAGTAGGGTGGCCCGTCAATGGATTAATGCTACAGTGATTTCTATTCGATCATAACACACCGCAGCAGATCCGCGAACACTGGTTCAGGAGACCGGATCCAATTATTGACTAACAGGCTGTGTTATCCCACTGTGCCGGTCTCCAGAGTGAGACGCGCCCACAGCACGACTCTGATCCATAACACAGAAACAGTGAAAAACACAATCTGAAACGCTCCCAGTCACATCTTCCCGGAGAGCTGCCTGCCATGAGCAGGATTACAACTCTGGGCAAGTCAGTAAAAGCAAAATAAAGACATACTGTTGGATCCCGAGAGTTCCAAAAATAAATGCAGGCTGATTTTGTCACAATGTCAATCCGGAGCAAACTCAGAGAACCCAAATGCGGCACACCGATGCAAAACTGGAGTCAGGATACTTACTCTGGACAAACGCATGCAGTAACTGGAAGGAATCTTGCCTCGGAGATCAGAAGAGAAATCCCAACACGAACTGGATCTTCACAAAGGAATAG
>JARFYF010000080.1:383956-395905 GCA_030265395.1 Rhina ancylostomus
ATTGTTATGCAATCAGTCCAGCATGGAATCCATGTGCTGGACAACAAGGCATTAATGGAGCCAAATGAGGGCCAGAAGTCAGAACCATGACAACCTCTTGAGGAGGCAGGTGATGGGGACGCGTTGCCAGGGATGCTGCCGGAGGCAGACATTATTGCAATGTTGAAGATGAATTTCGACAGACAGATGAACAGACAGGGATATTAATTGCGCGTAGGCAGGTAAGATCATTTTAATTTGAACTCATTTCGGCACCTACATTGTGGGCCGAAGGGCCTGATCATGTACTGTCTACGTCTCTGTTCTGTGTGCACGTAGGTTTAACATGAGGGGACAATGGTCCTTTCCTCAGACAGACGTGACACTCCTCCTGAAAGACGGTAGAGACAGAAGCCCTTGTTGTTACAGGACAAACTTAGACATATTCATGGCAAGCAATGAATATTTGATTGAAATCTGAGGAGCCGCAATCGCACTCATTTGAGAAACAGCGTGGAAGACGCATTTCAATCTGAGGCGATTTCATAAACTAATTCCTTAACCTCAAGGAAAGAAAACGCACAGTCTATCTCCAAACTGGACAGCTGGACACTCTGACGGGGCCCCTGGCATTTGGGATTGTCCGACTGAAGGTCACAGTTTGAAAGAAATGCTCCAAACTCTACCAGGTGGAGAATGAGTCTGATCGTTCTCGAAACAATGTCCCCTTTGTTGGAATAATGCAGTTCCCAATTGGCATCCCTCAGCCTCGCCAGAATTCCTCGTCTTTAGAGTTTCTCAATTCATTCACCGAATGAATCACAGCGGGTATTTAAATCGGCTGATGTAATCTGCTTGTTGGTACTTTTTTTATAACTCTGTGCTGTCCCCCTGGAGATGGTAGATTGGATAAAAACAAAGCTCTGGCAATATTCTGCGACGATATTTCATTCCGAAAGTTCATCTGTCGCACACGGGAGCACTTCACTGGATAGACAAATGCTTGACAGATACTACAATGTGCAGGAAATATTATACCTGATCATTGTTTTCATTGGAGTTCCTGGTAAGTGAACAGAGCAATTCATCTTTTGTACCTCCGTGTGTTAACCTGCATTGGCAGGCTTTTGTTCATGCACCAAGCTTCCTAATTGGCGATCGTCACGCAAACAAAATAGTGATATAGGTTAAATGCTGAACTTTCTATATCCTTTTCTATTTTTAACACGCAGTACAATAGAATGCTGTTTTGCATGAAGTGCATATTGCCAACGGGTGCCCCAGTGCAAGGAACAGCCGGCCCGCCAGGGAGTTGTGTCTGTCAGGGTTTGTATTTCGAAGATCACTTTTTCTGATTTATTATTCAGAGAGAACAGCTGGCCCTGTGGACAGGCTTCACCATGAAGTCTGTCACAGTCATATTCGACATGTTGATGATTAGTGGCTCCCAATTACCTGAACAATTGGCCGCCGAGCATCCGGCTTGTGTTATTATTACATTTAATTCACTTTGAAGTTAAAATATCGACGGAACCGCAATGTTGCCGGATATTAAGTCGTCCCTTCCTTCCATCTGAAACACTCCTCGTCTCCATCGGACGCTAAGTTTCTGAAACCCTCTGCAATCAAGCTTGGTAACGCCTAAATCCGTGAAACCTGTTACCATCGCAGAAAACAAGCAGGATTAATCACTGAAAGTGCCGTTCCGCCGATTGAAAAGGATGGTACCTCGTCCTCTCACCGCCCTTTACCCACCCATCGCCTTATTTCTTCACCACTGGCACAGGCAAGCTGAGCACAGCCGGAGCCAAGTCTGACGATATTAAAATTGCGGTCACGCGCAGACTGCCAACACTCCTGATATTCAGCAGAAATTCTGGTACGTGTTCAAATGTGTTCAGTAATGCCCAGTGTCTGCTCTCTTCTCTTTTTCCAGTAAATTCAGTGTCAATTTTGATCCTGTCTCGGGGCAAGTGCGGCCTCTCCACCTGCACCACTCGCTACCTGGTGGCAATGGCAGCGGCGGATCTTCTGGTTATAATCACTGAGGTCATTTTGTATCAGATCAAAAATCATTACTTTCGGGTGAGTTTCCTGGACATCGGCCCTGTGTGCAGAGTTATTGAAGTGTTGACTTTTGCAATGACAGACTGCTCCGTCTGGTTCACTGTCACTTTCACCTTTGATCGATTTGTCGCCATCTGTTGCCAGAAGCTGAAAACAAAATATTGCACCGGGAAAACTGCGGCTGTGGTTCTCACAACAGCCGGAGTTCTTCTATGTCTGAAAAATGTTCCCCGCTACTTCACGCAGGAACACAGAGTGATCATCGACAATGTAGCGTGGTTCTGTGCACTGATGGACAGTTATTACACTGACCCCGGGTGGGTGGCATTTGACTGGTTCGATACTGTCTTAACTCCGTTGCTCCCTTTCGCTGTAATTCTGCTGCTCAACGCTCTGACGGTCAGGCACATCTTAATGGCCAGTCGGGTCCGCAAGGTGCTGAGGGGTCAGAGCAAGGGGCAGGACTGCAGTGACCCGGAGATGGAGAGCAGGAGGAGGTCTGTGGTTTTACTCTTCACCCTGTCCGGCAGCTTCATCCTTCTGTGGATGACGTTTGTTGTACAATTCTTCTATTATCAGATCACACGAACAGGGGCAGATCCCAGTGACTCTGAATGGATCTTCAATCAAGTCGGATATTTACTGAGGAATTTCAGCTGCTGCACGAACACATTTATTTATGTGGCGACGCAGTCCAAGTTCAGGGAGCAGGTGAAGAGTGCGGTGAAATATGCGATCGCCACAGTGCTTCAGTTCATTCATAAGGCCGCGCCCTGAGAGGAACAGAAAGGCGGCCGCAGTGTCTCCAGTCTGGGATCCAGCTCCTTAAATTTACCACCTGATTTTGCAGTTGTCACTCCCAGGCGGATTATCCAATATTCCCCCATCACAGAGATATCTTTCCGATTTCCCTCATTCGCCGAACGTTTTCCTCAATGGGCAGCGTCCAATGTAAGTTCCAACCTGTGGTCAACCGTCCCATCTCCCTCCGCCGTGCAGACCATCCAGAGCAAGCTCCAACTTGTAACCAATCGTTCCATCCTATTCCACAGTGGGGACCGTCCGGTGCGAGCTCCACCCTGGGACCAATCAACCCATCTCTCTCCACAGGTAGGACGGTTCGGTAGAGGCTCCGCCCTGGGACCAGTCACCCATTCTCTATAGTGTGGATATTATGTTGGAAGCTCTACCGTGCGGCCAATTGCCCTGTATTCCTCCACACAGGACCGGTCTAGTATAAACTCCTGGCTGGGCCAGTTATTCCAAATCCCTCTTGTGTGCGTCGGCTCTGGTTGAAGCTTTTCCCTGAAAAGAGTTGTATGGATCTCCTCCGCGGTGGAGGAAGGTCGGCTGTAAACTCCTCACTGGGACCAATTGCCTCATCTCCCTCCACAGAGTGCATTGCCTGGTCTAAGGTCCACTCTGGACCCTAAGTTCCGATCTCCTTCGCAGTTGGTACCGGGCTACTGGAAACTCCACACTGGGTCAATAGTTCCTCTCCATCTCCGCAATGGGGACTGGTCTGGTTGAAACACCACCCCAGGACCAGTAGGTTCAAAGATCTTTCTTAATGTGGTCCTTCTGGCTAAAACATCCCCGGAGATCTCTGTCTCATTTCGTCACAGTGGTCCGTCTCATTAACCTTCCCCCTGGAACAGGTTTATCGACCTCGTTCCTGAGTGTTGTCCAGCTCTTACCATCTCCCGCACCGCGGCCGACGTTTATTCCTGAGATTAGGTTAGACCCCACCGTCCTGACACTGATCATCTTTCGCAAATTCATTTCCGAAGTTGAAAAATGTGCACTTACCCCGCTCTGTGCCGCCACACCCCAAGTGCCTTGTACCTGGCGATGCCAGATTTCTGCTCGGTATGTACTGATGGCTGGAGGATCCATTCCTCATGAGTTTTTGGTAGAAGCAGATGTCGCCCGGGTCTTGGGTTTCACTGAGGTACAAACTGTCTGATCACCCGACCGTGCGAACGAGACAGAGGAGGAGGGGAAAGAGGGGGAGGTTTGATGGTAGAAAGGGATAGGAAACAGGCTAAAAGTAAAGGAGAAGCGCAAAGAGGGTGAGCGGGGGTGGGCGGAGATTGGGCGGTATGATGCGAAAGAGGTAGCTGACGAATACGGATCGAGGAAGCGGTGTCACGGAGAGAGGGAAAAAGAGAGAAGCCGAGGATAGGGGGAGAGACGTGAGTAGACCGAGAATTTGGTGTGCAGGGGACGCCTGGAAGTCAGGGATTGGTGACGAACACGTACCTCCTTTACCTTCCTTCATGACGTGGCAGACATAGTGTCACAGGTAATCGACATTCCCCTGTGACAAATGAAGGCGAAGAGCTTGTCCTGTGCAGGAAGAAACAAACATCACTGGGATCAGACAGTAGGCGGATTTGGCAGCGGACGGGTGGCACTGAGAGTGGATGTACACTCCAGGTACGTGTACACAGAGCATGCCGGGAGCGTGTGTACACTATGGATATGAGTACACAGGGAACGGGTTTAGGTGTGTATGTCTACACTCCGGCACCAGTTCACAGGGGGTGAATTTGACTGGATGTGTACGCTTTATACACAAGCACAACTGAGGCCAGTTTCGCAGCTTTGGTATACACCAGAGATATTATACGGAGTGTGATGTGGGGTGCTTGTGTGCACTCCAGTCCCGCGTACATCTGGGAGTGTTGTGAGAGGCAAACACTCCGGGCACGACAAAATACGGGGAAGTGATGGGAGGGTCCATACGCTTAAGACACTAATACACAGATGTGTGTGTGTGTGTGTGTGTGTGTGTGTGTGCGTGTGTGCGTGTGTGTGTGTGTGTGTGTGTGTGTGTGTGTTCACTACAGACACGAGGACGCAAGAAGTGTTGTTCGAATGGTGTGCAGACTCTTGTCACCATCACACTGTGTGCGGTGTTCGACCTGTGTGCGCGCTCAAGACACATGGACGCAGCGGCGTTTTTGGGAGGGCATGTACCTTCCAGAAGTCAATACACTTTGCGGCCGGTTTTAAGAGACTGTGTAAGCTCCAGGGTTGGGAATTTGGGAACGTGTGTGCACTTCAGAAAGGAGTACCCAAGGAGCAAAGTTGGGAGGTTGTGTACATTTCAGAAGCGGGTGCACTGCCGGGTGCTTTTAGTTGTCTGTGTACACTCCATACACGTGCACAAGTTTGGTGGTGTTTGGAAGGTGTTTACATTCCAGATACGGGTACACTGGGGGTGTCATCGGAGGGTGCGTACACTTAACACACAACTACAGAGCGGGAGCAATTTTATGTGTGTTTACACTCTGGGGACGAGTAAACAGGACGGCGTGATGATTGATCATGTATGCCTCAGGCAGGACTACTCATCGGGTGATTTTTGGAGGGTGCGTACTTTGCAGACACGATTGCATGGGGGCGGTGTTGAGAGAGTGTACATTCGACGCAGGAGTACACGTGGGCGAATGTACTCTACTGATTCGAGTGCACAGTGGTCGGTCCCTTGAAAGCGCGTTTACACTCCAGAGACGAGGACACAGGCGGGTAGTGGTCAGAATGTATGTCCGTTCCAGACACGAATACACAATGTGAAGCGGTGGGAACGGTGTGTGTACACTCTCGGAACAAGTACGGAAGGCTGGGTTTTGGTTGGATGTGTACAAACCAGAAACTAGAACGAAGGGTCCAACATGAGGATGTTGTGTACGTTTCAGACACGTGTACACACAGGACGGTTTCTGAAGCTTGTATTCACGCCAGAAACAAGCACACAGAGTACAATATTGTGGGGTGTATAGAATGCAGACATGAGTGCTCAGGGGGCGGTGTTGGAAGAGAGTGCACACTTCAGGAAAGATAATGCAAATAGCGGTGATGTGAGGGTGTGTATATTCCTGACATGAGTACAGAGGGGGTGAAGTTGCGATGGAACCATAGTACAATACAGCACAATACAGGTCATTCGGCCGACCATGTTGTACCGCCCATCAAACCACACCTCACACTATCTAACCTTTCCTTCCCGCATATCACTCTATCCCACACTCCTCCATATGCCTATCCAACAATCTATTGAAGCTGTCCAACGTATCTGTTTCCACCACCACCTCAGACAGCGCATTCCATGCACCAACGACTCTCTGGGTGAAAGACCTCCCTCTGACATCTCCCCTGAACTTCCCACCCTTTACTTTAAAACCATGACCTCTTGTCGTCAGCATTGGTGCCCTGGGAAAGAGGCGCTGGCTGTCTACTCTAACTATTCCTCTCAATATTTTATACATCTCTATCATGTCTCCCCTCATCCTCCTCCTCTCCAGTGAGTAAAGCCCTAGCACCTTAAGCCCTTCCTCATATTCCATACGCTATAATCCAGGCGCATCCTGGTAAATCTCCTCTTCACCCTCTCCAACGCGACCACATCCTTCCTATAATGCGGCGACCGGAACTGAACACAGTATTCTAAGTGTGGTCCAACTGGAGTTTTGTAAAGCTGCATCATCATTTCGCAGCTCTTAAACTGAGCCCATAATTTATAAAAGCTTGCATTCCAAAGGCCTTCTTATCTGCCCTATCCACCTGCGAGGCAAATTTCAATGAACTGTGAATATGAAACTCCAGGTCCCTCTGCTCCTCTACTCTGCCAAGTACCTTACCATTTACCTCGTACTCTGCCCTGGAGTTCGTCCTTCCAAAGTGTACCACCTCACACTTGTCCGGATTAAACTCCATCTGCCATTTGTCTGTCCAGCTCTGCATCCCATCAATATTCCGCTGTGAGCGCCGACAGCCCTTCGAACTATTCACAAAAACGCCGGTCTTAATGTCATCCGCAAACTTACTCATCCAGCCTTCCACCCCTTCATCGAGGTCACCTATAAATATAACAAAAAATAGTGTTCATAGGACCGATCCATGCGGGACACCACTAGGCCAGCTCTCCAATACGGAGGAACTCCCTTCACCACAACCCTCTGCTTTCTACAGGCAAGCCAATTCCAAATCCACACAACCAAACTTCCCTGGATCCCTTGGCCTCTGACCTTCTGAAGAAGTCTACCGTGAGGAACTTTATCAAACGCCTTACTAAAATCCATATAGACCACATCTACCGCACTATCCTCATCAATCATCCTCGTCACCTCCTCAAAGAACTCTATCAGGCTTGTGAGGCATGATCTTCCCTTCACAAAGCCATGCTGGCAGTCCCTAATTAGTCTATTAATCTCGAGGTGTTCATAGATCCTATCCCTTAGAATCCTTACTAAAAGCTTACCCACCGCAGACGTGAGGCTCGCCAGTCTGTAATTCCCTGGACTATCCCTACTACATTTTTCGAACAAGGAGAAAACATTCGCCATCCTCCAATCGTCCAGTACCATCCCCGTGGAAAATGAGGACTCAAGGATCCACATCTAACCCTACTCTCCTGCTCTAAGATCTATATAATCCTTCCCTCCTGCTGTAAGATCTATCTAACCCTACGCTCCCACAATGCCCACTAGTTTTCTATCAGTCATGTATCTAAGTGTCTCTTAAATGTCCCAAATGTATCTGCCCCATCACCTCTGCCGGCAGTGCGTTTACACTCTCTGTGTAAACAAACCTACCCCTGACATTCCCCCTTCCACCTTCCTCCAATCACCTTGAAATTATGTTCCGTCGTGTTAGCCATTGTCGCCCTGGGAAAGAGGTCTCTGACACCTTATGCTTCATATCACCTTGCACACCTCTATCAATTCAAGCTGAATTCAGAGAATAGATTCACAGAAAATAGTTTTGCTGTAACAGAAATTTGCCGCCAAATCCAAGTGTGTTTTTTTTATTAATCCGCCTCGTTAATTATTTATCTGTAATCGAATCAATGTCTTCTGAAAGTAGTGTAGATGTCAGACACGGTACTGTAGCAGTTAGCATAACACTTTACAGCGCCGGCGACCCGGGTTCAATTTCCACCGCTGTCTGTGAGGATTTTGTAAGTTCTCCCGTGCATCGTGTCTGTGTTGGTTTCCTCGGGGTGCTCCGGTTTCCTGCCACGTTCCAAAGACGTACGGGTTAGAAATTTGTGAGCCCGCTTTGCTGGCGCCGGAAGCGCGGCGACATCTGCAGGCTGCCCCCCAAACCACAACGCAAAAACAAGATGTATTTCACTGTGTGTTTCGATGTACACGTGACGAACAAAGAATAAAAATATCTAGTATGTTCACTGCGTCATTAACATTCCAGTTCTTTGGTTAAATTTGTCGTACACGTTTTCCCCTTTCAGGAGTCATCTACCCTGACACTCCTGTTCTGCCATTGCAAATATCATAACGTACTCCTACGTTTTCATCAATTCCAGTGCAAGGCTTGCCAATTTATAATTCTTCCGCTTCACCCCACATATATAGTTGTTTAATACCAGTTTGTTTTTCATCTGGAATTCAACCCCTGGCTTCTCTCTCACTGTCCATAGGGCACCGGTAACAAACATAAAGTCATCTGCTATTTCTTGGACGACATCACTAAGTTCTCTGAGGTATAGATGACTTAGATCTGATGGTCTTTTGACCGTCCATCACGTGTCGATTTCTTTGACACATTGCACTCCTGAGACTGATGTCATTTGGAGCATCCATCAGGATCCAGGAATAAGCCACTCTTACTTTATTAATTATTGACCCGGATTTTAGTCTTATTGTTGGTCTTGCGGAACACAATAATGCATCGCCGTGTGTAAAATTTATCGATTGGTGAGCTCGTATTTATTTTCGACGTGGGCAGTTTGCAAAGCAGATAGTGTTCCATAAAATAACTCGAATGTTCTGTAATCCTGTTAATATAACAGCGCGTCTCTCTCTGTCTGCCTGTCTATCTCTCTCTCTCTCTCTCTCTCCTCTCTCTCTCTCTCGCTCCCTCCCTCTCCACCCCCTGCCTCTCTCTCGATACATCGAGAAATCTATGTCCACCTGGTATTGAATACGTGGAACTGCGAAGAGCAGTAACGTCCCGAGTGTATCTTATCATCTTATCCCTCTCTCTCTCTCTCTCTCCCTCCTCCGCTCTCCCTCTCCTTCTTACCCTACCCCCCTGTGGATACGAGTAACATCAGGAACTATGTGTCCATCTGGTATTGAATTCGTGGAACTGCGAAGCGCAGTAACTTCCCCACAGTATTCTTTATGCCTTAGAATATAAAAGCTTTCAGGAGAAAGTGGCAATGTTACGTCTCTCTCTCTGTCCGCAGCCTGCTCACTGTGTATCATGGATTCTCAGGAATTGAGGGAGTGGGCGTTTGGGACAGCAACAGTAATGTTTCAACATGGGGTGTAACATTCTCATTATCCTGCCTCCCAAGTAGGGAAATTGAAGGATCGTGTGTCCATCCCCGAACATTGAAATTACATGTCAGATCAATTTAATGTGGATTACAAAAAAAACATACTCAGTAAAAGGGTGCGTACATCTCCTGAATTCTTGTGAACCACGTTCCATTTTCGTAGCTGTGTTTTGTTCTATTTCAACTTGACGTCTTGATGCATTTTGCGGATAATATTCCGGGTGAGATGTGCACTATATCGAGTGATTGGAGAAGAGCGGGGTATTGATGTCCACGTCCATTGTTCACTGATGCTGGCCGTTCAATTGGACATGTTGGTGAAGGAGGCATGCCGCCATTGTGGCTTCCTTGGCCTGTTCTTATCTTATATTCTCAATAAAGATCCTTATGAGTCAGATGCACACAGTGAAATACATATATGTTGGTCGTGTTCGTGGGTGTCGGCATCAACATAGCATGCCCAGAATGTCCAAACCCCGTACGTCTTTGGAATGTGAGAGTAAACCGGAGGTCCGGGAGGAAACCCACACAGACAGGGTGAGAACGTACAAACTCCTTCCAGAGAGCAGCCGGAATTTAACCCGGGTGGCTGGCGCTATAATAGTGATACGCGAACCGCAACACAGCAGTGCCTGCCCATAGAGGTCGTTTTCCAGTATTATAAGACATCCGTTAGGCCTGCTGTGTGCAGACATGGTCGTCACTCTGAAGGACCGAGCCGATTGCACGGGAGAAGATGCACAGCAGGATCACGGTTGGGATAGTCTGCTTCAGGTATGAGGAAAGACAGGTTGGCGTATAGAACACAGAACAGCACAGCACAATACAGGCCATTCGGCCCACAATTTTGTGCCGACTATTCAACCTCGCCACAGAGGATCTCACCCCCTTCCTCCCACATATCCCTCTATTTTAAATTCCTCCATATACTTATCTAGCAATCTCTTGAATTTAACCAACGCACCGTCCTCCAACACCGCCCCAGGCAGCGCATGCCATGCCCCAACCACTCTCTGGGTAAAAATAAGCCTTCCTCTGATATCTCCCTTGAACTTCCTATCCATTAATTTGAAACCATGTCCTCTTGGATTAAGCATTGGTGCCTTGGGAAAGAGGTGCTGGCTGTCTACGCTATGTATTCCTCTTAATAATTTCTGCACTTCAATCATGTATCTTCTCATCCTCCTTCTCTCCAAAGAGTAAAAGTCCCAGCTCCTATAGTCTCTCCTCATAATGAATACGCTCCAAACCTGGCAGCAGCCTGGTAAATCTCCTCTTCACCCTTTCCGACGCTTCCATAGTCTTCAAATAATGAGGGAACCAGCCTAACAAGAGTTTTGTAGAACTGCATCATTGCCTCGCAGCTCTTAAACTCGATCCCACGACTTATGATTCCTAACATCCCATAAGATTTCTTACCAACCCGTCCACTTGTGAGACAACTTTCCGGGGTCTGTGGATATGAAACCCGAGACCCCTCTGCTCCTCCACACTAACCAGAATCCTGCCATTCACTTTGTACTCCGCCTTGGAGTTTGTCCTTTCGAAGTGCACCACCACATACTTCTCTGGATTGGTCTGCATCTGCCACTTCTTAGCCCAGCTCTGCATCCTATCAATGTCGCTCTGAAATCATTGACAATCCTCTACACTATCCACAACACCACCAACTGCAAACTTGCCAAACCACCCTTCTACCCCCTCATGCAATTCATCAACAAAAATAACGTAAAACAAAGGTCACAGAACCGATCCTTGTGGGGCACCGCTAGTCACAGCCCATTAATCTGAATGCACTCGGTCCACCACAAGCCGCTGCTTTCTACATGAGAGCCAATTGTGAATCCATAGGCCAAGCCTCCTTGGATCCCATGCCCACTGACCTTCTGAAGAAGTCAACCATGTGGAACCTTTTCAAATGCCTTTCTAAAATCAATGTAGACCACACCTATCGCACTACCCTCATCAATCTGCCTCTTCACCTCTACAAAAAAATAACTATCAGACTTGTGAGACATTATCTGCCCTTCAGAAAGCCATGCCGAGTGTCCCTGATTGGGTCATGATTCTCCAAATGCCCGTAGACTCGATCTCTAAGAATCATTTCCCAACAGCTTGCCCACCACAATCGTGAGGATCACTGGTCGATAATTCTCTGGACTATCCCTCCGACCTTTTTTGAATAAGGGGGACAGCATTTGCCATCCTCCAATCCTCCGGTACCATTCCTGTGGATAACGAGGACTGAAAGATCTCAGCCAAAGGCTCAGCAATATCCTCCCTCGCCTCGCTGAGCAGTCTGGGGAATATTCCGTCAGACCCCGGGGACTAAGCTGCGCTAATATTTTTCAACAGCTCCGACAGAATGCGTCATATACAGCGCAAGAGGACTAGGCCGAAGGGTACGTTCCCGTACTGTGAGGATCGGGGATGCCCTGACAAAGCGACATCATAAGCAGAGATCAAACTCAGCTTGGTAAATGAGTCCTTACATTCCAGGACTCCATCCAGAAATCTTACTGTCATGGTTCTGAGTTCTGGTCCTCAATTTGGCTCCATTAATGCCTTGTTGTCCAGCACATGGATTCCATGCT
>JARFYF010000080.1:518689-530133 GCA_030265395.1 Rhina ancylostomus
ACATACTCATTACCGAGTGGCCAGTTTCTGCTCTGACACAATCTACAAGTTTGCAGATGACGTCACCGCAATGGGCCGTACCTCAAACAACAATGAGTCGGATGACAGGAAGGAGAAAGTGAGTTCATGGTGACGTGATGTCGTGACAACAAGTTTCCCCTTAATGTCAGCGAAACAAAAGAGCTGGTCATTGACTTCAGGAAAGGGGGCGGTGTACACGCACCTGTCTGGATTAATGGTGCTGAGATCGACAGGGTTGAGAGCTTTCAGTTCCGAGTAGTCACCAATAGCCTGTCATGGTCCGACCACGTAGACGTCATGGCCAGAAAAGCTCACCAGCTCCTCTACTTCCTCAGGAGGCGAAAGAAATTTGGTATGTTCCCTTTTACTCTCAACAATTTTTATTGATGCACCATAGAAAACATCCTATCCGGATGCACCTTCAGGGGCCTGAATGACACTGTTCCAAGACCGCTGTATGCTGTTTGTTCCCTGACAAAATGAGTGCCCAGATGCTAGGGTCATGGGTCTCAAGGTAGGGAATAAGATGATTCGGAATGAGACGGGATTTATTCACTTGGACGGTCGTCAACATGTCTCCAGCTCAAAGGCCATAGACGTCAGGTGGCTGGTACTATATACGTGGGAATTAGATCGATTGCTTGCCATAGAAGATTTGCAGATGGGGTGAAATTTGGCATTGGCATAGAGAATCAGCCTTCATTGTATTGAATGTTGAAACTGAATAGCGAGTGACTTGCTCCTAATCGTATTTTCTATGTGTCCATCTTGCTACGTGGAGGATCATGACGAGCTGGCCCGTGACCAGGCGTTCTACAGGGACATGATCCTCCGTCTCCTTCCGTCTGATACATTCCGTGAAACACCCTTGACGTTTCGGTGCATCATGTCAAAAGAATATAAACCACAGTCTGCAACTCAAGGCAGCCAGGGAATGTCGCTCTTACCTTCAGTGGGACTTTGCAGGCTGTTCTCGCAGAGCAGAGGGCAGGCTGATCTCTGGGTTTCTGTGAGGATTTCCAGGATGAATCAAGACTAACCATAGATCCCTCAAGTTTGCGCGCAGGTCGGTAAGGTTGTTTACAAGGCACATGATGCGTTGATCTCCATTAGTCGGGGTATTGAGCTCAAGAGCCCCGAAGTAGTGTTTTAGATCTCTGGAACACTGGTTGTAGCACACTTGGAGTATTGGTATTGGTACTGGTATTGGTTTATTGTACTGAAGTCCAGTGATAAACTTATCTTGCATACTGTTTGTACAGGTCAACTCATTACACCGTACATTGAAGTAGTACAGATTAAAAACAATAACAGAATGTATTGCAGACAGACAATGTGCAATTTCAAACAAGGTAGATTGTGGTGTAAAGAGTCCATCTGATTGTCGAAATGAATCGTTCAATAGTCTTATCACCATGGTTTGAAGCTGTCCTTGAGCCTGGCGGTATGAGCCCTCAAGCTCCTGTATCTTTTGCCTGATGGAATAGGAGAGAAGAGAGAATCTCCAGGGTGGGTGGGGTGTTTGATTATACTGGCTGCGTCACCAAGGCAGCGGGAGGTACAGACAGTCCATGGAGGAGATGCGCTGGGCTGTGTCCACAACTCTCTGCAGTTTTTTGCGGTCCCGGGCAAAATAATTGCCGTGCCAAGCCGGGATACATCCGGATAGGATGCTTTCTATGGTGCATCAATAAAAATTGGTGAGTGTAAAAGGGAAAATAACAAATTTCTTTCGCCAACTTGAGGGAAGTAGAGGCGCTTCGTGGTTGGACCATAACAGGCTATTGGTGATGTTGATTACTCGGAACTGGAAGCTCTCAACCCTCTCGACCTCAACACCATTAATGCAGACTGGTGCGTGTGCACCGCATCCTTTCCTGAATTCAATGACCAGTTCTTTTGTTTTGCTGACGTTGAGGGAAAGCCTGTTGTCATGACACCAGGTCAATAAGCACACATTCCTGTAATCTGACTCATTGTTTTTTGAGATACGGCCCACTACGATGATGTCATTTGCAAACTTGTAGATTGTGTTCGAGCAGAAACTGGCCACGCAGTCATTAACAGAGAAGAGGGTTGAGGACGCAGCCGTGTGGGGCACCAGTGCTGTGAATAATCCTGCTGGAGGTATGGTATCCTAGCGGTTACCGTAACGCCGTGGCAGCGCCAGCGAACCGGTTTCCATTCCGGCCGCTGTCTGTAAGGAGTTTTACTCCGGGTGCTCCGGTTTCCTGCCACATTTAAAAGACGTGCGGGTTAGAAAGTTGTGGGTGTACTATTTTTGCACTGGAAGCGTGGCGACACTTCAGGGCTGCCTCCCAGAACACTCTCCGCAAAAGGATGCATTTCACTATGTGTTTCGACGTGCATGTGAATATTAAATATATCTTATCGTATCTTCTCACAGATTTCTGTCTGTTGGTCAGAAAGTGAAGGATCCAGATGTGTCGAGTCCCAGGACTCGGAGTATGGTGATGAGTTAGCTTGGAATTATGGTATTGAAGGGGGAGATCTAGTCAATAAACAGTAGTCCAACTTTGGTGTCTTTACTGCTCCAGAGATGAGTATGGGGCCCAGAAGATGGCCTCCACTGTAGACCTGCTCCGGCGGTAGACGAATTGTAGTGGGTCAAGGTTGTCTGGGAGGCTGGAGATAATGCGTGCAATGACCAGCCTCTCAAGGCTGGTAGACTCTATTGTGTTCAGCCTCTATTTTTTTCAGCCTCTGTTGTGTTCAGTTCTGGTCGCCTCATTATAGGAAGGATACGGAAGGTTTAGAAGGGGTGCAGAGGAGATTTACCTGGATGCTACCTGGACTGGAGAGCATGTGTTATGAGGATAGGTTGTGAGCTAGGGCTTTACTCTTTGGGGCGAAGGAAGATGAGAGGTGACTTGAGAGAGGTACACAAGATAAGAGGCATAGACCGACTGCACAGTCAGAAGCATTTTTTCATCAGGGCGAAAATTGCTAACATGAGAGGGCATAATTTTCAGGTGATTGGAGGAAGGTACCAGAGGATATGAGAGGTAACTATTTTACACAGAGAGTGGTGGGAGCGTGGAAAGCACAGCCGGCAGAGGTTGTGGGGGCAGATACATTACTGACATTTAAGAGGCCCCTGGATTGCTACATGAATGACAGAGAACTGGAGGGCTATGTGGGAGGGAAGGGTTAGATACATATTAGAACAGTATAAAATGTCGGTTCAACATCGTGGGCCGAAGGGCCTGTACTGTGCTGTATAGTTCTATGTTCTATGAAATACTGACCAACCTGGAACTCGGGGGTCCTTAAACCCGTATCACTGTGGGAATGCATCACTGTGGAATTGAACTGATTTTTGCTCACAGCCTGGTGTGGATCAGTGGAATGATACAATAGCTGTGTATTACTTGGAGTGCCTGTCACTGTAGAATTGTACTCAGTGTGGATCACTGACTAGAGTGGGTCCCCTTAGTCAATGGCCGTGTGTCACTGGGAAGTTCTTTCACTGCAGAATTTCTGACAGTTTGAGGTAAACAACTGGAGCCGATCACCTGGACAAGTGGTGGGTAGTTATTGGGACATCTGCCAATGTCCAATGTTACTTCGTGTCGGTTATCAATGAAGTTTGCTTCGTGAATCAGTGGCAATTTATTAATGTCCGTTACTGTGAAATCATCCAAAGCACGGGGCCTGTGTTGCTGAGGTGACAGTCACTGCCAATGTCGGAGTGGCTTTCCACCAAAATCTCTATGCTGCGGAGTGCTGGATTATATCACTTCCCCTCTGCGAGTCTATTCACTTTCCTGCAGCTTTGAGTTTCCAGGGGCCTCGATGATACTGCCGGTCCCAAGCAACTCTGCATAGCCCCTTCCATGAAGGCTTACAACCATCAAGCGTGGGGAGGGACGGGACACGCCACTCCTGCGCCCTTCAACACATCCGTGCTGGCCGGTTTCGCACTGGCGTCGGGAGATTGGGGAGTGTTGACTCCGTTTTTATTAGAGCAGAGCTTATTCCAAACATCCCATTTCCGGCTGAGAAAAATCGCTTGGACTCGAAAAACAGATATTCACTGATTCTCTGTCTCTGTCTCTGTGTCTCTCTCCAGTGAATTTAGTGGCGATTGTGATCCTGTCCCGGGGCAAGTGCGGCCTCTCCACGTGCACTACTCGCTACCTGGTGGCCATGGCGGCGGCGGACCTCCTGCTCATCGTCTCTGAGGTCATTTTGTATCGCATCAATTTTCATTATTTCCCGGAGTGTTTTCTGAACATCACCCCTGTGTGCAGCGTTATCACCGTCCTGCGTCGTTCGGGCACCGACTGTTCTGTCTGGTTCACCGTCACCTTTACCTTCGATCGGTTTGTCGCCATCTGTTGCCAGAAGCTGAAAACAAAATATTGCACCGGCAAAACGGCGGCCGCGGTTCTCGGGACTACCGGCACTCTGCTGTGTCTGAAAAACGTTCCCTACTACTTCACGTATGTCCCAAGAGTGATCGTCGACAACGTCCCCAGGGGTTGCTATCCAATGATAGCTTTCTTTACAAAACCCGGGTGGATGGGATATGACTGGCTAAACACCGTATTAACCCCTCTGCTCCCATTCGCTGTAATTCTGCTGCTCAACGCTCTGACAGTCCGGCATATTTTAGTGGCCAGTAGGGTCCGGAAGGGGCTGAGGGGTCAGATCAAGGGGGACAACCGCAGTGACCCGGAGATGGAGAGCAGGAGGAGGTCCATAGTTTTACTCTTCACGCTCTCCGGCAGCTTCATCCTGCTGTGGCTGACCCACGTTGTAGAATTCATCTATTATCAGATCACCGGGACAGCGGCAGGGAGAAATGACTCTCAATTTATTTTTGCACTGGTCGGATTTATGCTGAGAACTGTCAGCTGCTGCACAAACACTTTTATTTACGCGGCGACTCAGTCGAAGTTCAGGGAGCAGCTGAAGAGCGCGATGACATATCCAGTCACCTCAGTGCTTCGGGTTGTGAATGCCTCCGCCGCCTGAGCGCTGCGTGGGGGTGGGGGACGCCCCGCATGATCGCCAGTCTGCCTCCAGCTGCTGACATCTAACGGCCAGACCACAGGTGTCGCTGCTAGTTGTGGGATGCCCCACCAGTGAAACACGGAAATGCAGGGAACCAAATGGGAGCAAGGCGTCGCAATTCTGCCATTCGCACCTTTCCAACCACATCAGTACCCTCTTCCTGCCAACCCCCCGTATCAGCTGACCCTTGGAGAATTAAGAAATACAACATAACCGTCTCCTAAAATATAATTAATGACTTGGAATCCAGTGCCTTCCATGCTAATGGATCCCTTGGTGGATTTACAGCCCTCTTGGTGGAGAGATGTGTCCTGATCTTAGTTTTAAATGGTTTTTCCTGTACATTGAGGCTGAGAGCACTGATCTTGGTCCATTCATCGGGATCTCCCTCCATATATCAATTCCGTCTGGTAAAATCAGAATTCCAAGGGTGTCATTAAGATCCCGTCTCGTGGTGTGTGCAGCGCTGAATAGTCTACCCAATTTCTCATAAGACGTCAGTCCTGCCACACCGGCTGTCAGAACGGTACTCAGTCTCTCCATGAAAGGAACTGCCATCCTTAGGTAAAGCGACCATAACCGCACACTAAATTCCAGATGGGGTCTCGCCAAGGCCCTGTGCAGCTGAAGAAGGACACTCTTGTCCTCATACCCTCATGCAACAAAGCACGGCATGCCACTTGTCTTCCTAACTACTTGCCGCATGTCCCCGAAGCCGTACTTTCAGTGGCTGGTGTAGACACCATCTGTCCGTTCACCGGTCTTGAATAGATCATATCCGAGGCGCTTTGCGTTCTCATCACGGCTCCTCAACGCACCAACAACAACCCAGTTGCATGTGGTCTGCGAACATGGAATGCATCTGCCCCAATATATTAACGAACATTGCGAACAGCTGGGGATCAGCACTGATCCCAGTGACATCCATTGCACTCGGTTCCTTCCGTCCAGTAAAAGAACGGCATATTCATATTCCCTGCTTCGTGTCTGTAACCAATTCCTAACCAATACTATTCATTCCCCTGTGCTTTAATATTCCACAATAACCTATCTCATGGAGACTAACCAGAAACTTTTTGAACGTCCAAATACATTAAACCACCAGTTCTCCTTTATCCATTCCACTAGTTAGAGAAAAAAAATTCAGTAGATTTGTTAAAAATACTTTACCTTTCGTGAACCCAATGCTGTTATTTCCATTCCCATTAATTGTTTTCTGTTTTCACATCTTTTAGAACAGATCCCGATATGTTCCTCGCGATTTATGTCCGACTTGCTGTGATTCCTTGCATGTCTCATTTCCTTTTTGAACCACCGAGGGTACATTTGCCACACCCTGGTCTGTCAGAAGGTCCCCACGCTCCAAAGCATTCTGGGAGATATACATCCATGCAAACAGTACTTCCCAGACCTGCTTTCTTTAGTTTTTTTAAAAATAGAGCTTTACAGACTCAAGGTTACTCTTTATTTAATAATACAAGAACACATGAATATAGGAGCCCACTCAGGTTCTGAACGCTGCCCCACCATTCAATATTTTGTGTGTTCTCTGCTGTTCCCAATCCGTCCCCAGCACTAACAATACTGACACCTTTCTTTAGCTCAACCTTTCTGGGTCTCTCGGTCCTCAACATGTCTGGGAGTTGTTTCATGTGCTAGCTTTGAATATAGGACCAAAGATTGTGTGACATTTTTTCGCCATTGATTGGACCCCAATGAGAATCATCCCAGTTTCTGCCGGTTGAGAGATTCATTCGCTTCTTTTCTATTCACGACGTTTCAGGCGCGTTTTTGCCATTGAAGGCAAAACTGCCGGAGAAACTCGGCATGTCGGGCAGCATCTGTGGACATTTAGGATTGAGACCCTACAAGTGCTGCAATCGTCGAACAATCCCTTACCGTCCGCAGGTTCCACCTGTCCCGCTGAGTTCTTCCAGCCGTCTGTTTTTGCTCCTGGTTCCAGCCTACGCCGGCCCTTGGCGTTTCCACAGCCCGTCTGACGTTCCCTGCAAGTTTAGCCTCCTGCTCCCTCTTGCCCCTCGTGATGAAACTTACTAACCTCCATGCAGAGTGGTCGTTTACTGGCAACGCACAGGCTTGTTGTTCTGTGTCTCCTGGTGGCTTTTATATTCCCTATGTGGATATAAGACTCCTGCTGATCCCCTTTGTAAGAACGATTTCCCGGATTTTATTTGTGTGATAAGAACGGGCAATTCTTGCCATTCAAACGGATATCTTTAAATATTCATGGAGTCATTGGAAGTACTGGCTACGGACCATCGCACCCATTCCAGTCTACACTAGTCCCACTTGATAGTAATTATTATTTAAATATTTATTTAAATATTTAAATATTTCTTTAAATATTTCGGAAATTCAAAAGTGCGTCTGAATACTTCTCAAGTGTTGTATCTCCACCACACGCTTCGGGCAGATTGCAGCCACGCTCCAGTGACAGAGTCCTTCCTCAGGTATTCTCTGAATCTTTTCCTGCCCACCCTAAACTATAAGGTTTTTTTGTTATGGAGGGAAGTCCTCTATGTCTCTCATCCGTTTGTACAGACCGGTCAGAGTCCCTTCTGCTTCCTCCCCTCCAGGGGAAGAAAGCCCACCCTATCCAGACTCTACTCGCAACTGAAATCTCGGCAACAACCTGGTGAATCTCCTCTGCACTCTCTCAAGTGCACACCCTTCATCTAACGTGCATGCAGGACAGAAATGTCCGAACCTCCCCGCTCGAAGATGTTACACGCCGGCTAAAGAAAACAAGTGTCCCAAATGCCTTTATTGCCATTTTTATCTGGGGATCCGTGGACCTGTACACCAGAACTTCATCTGTAGTTCAATGCACCCCGGGGTCCTTACCATTCACCGTGTATCTCCAACCCTCACTGGTCTCACAAAATGAATTACCTCGCACGAATCAGAACTAAACTCCAACCCGAATTGCGCTGCTGTTGATCAATATAATCCTGGAGACTACAACTGTGTTCCCCGCTATCAACAACACCACCAACCTCCCGGTCAGGCTCAAACTCACGATTTATCCCTTCACCATTCATCAACGTATGAGGTTACCAGCGCCGATTCCCGACGTACCAGCCGAAAGGCTTGCAATGACAACGGGCGCCTTTCCACCGTCGGCCTCTGCCTTCTGCCCCATTATCTTGCGTGTTCTGATCCCAGTCTCCTGTGTTCCCTGCATGTTCCATGCAGTTTGGCTCTGCTCTCCTGCACGGGCTGATCCCACTCTGCTCTGTGCTCAGCTGCACTCTTCTTGCATGGCATTGGACCGACTTTTCACTCTGGGCGCATCCCGCCTTTTATGGCCTAATCCCACTATTTCTGTGGCCTACCTGTTGTCTGGGGAGCTCATCCTGGCGTGCCAGTTTCTGGATTTCACCATCAAACCCGTAGTCTAATTGAACAGTGCACTCGGGCCTAACAGTAATGGCTTATTGCGTTGCGAGTGGTCGACCGGTGAAGAGATCAACAGAGATACAGGAAGAGGAACAGCAGTGAGAAATTAAAGCAACGCTTGGTCTGCAAGATGCAGAGGACGACGGGCAAAGTTAGAGACGTTTAATGTTTCCGTCCTTGACACTGCGGCTATATGATCCCGGAAAATGAATAAATGCGAAAAAATTCATCACCATGACGATTCACTGAAAATTTCAAACTGCCGCTTTTCTGGAAATTTGCCATGGTCATTTGCGCCTCTTGTATTAACTCACCTTCCTGTTCGCTATGTTGCTCGATTTAACAAGCCACACATATTATCGTGCCTGCTTAAGGTTTAGCTTTGGAGAGAAGGAGGATGAGATAGAGAATTTAATATAAAGGGATACGTGGGAGGAAAGAGTTAGATAGTCTTAGGTGTGGTTTGAAGGGCGGCTCAACATGGTGGACCTAAGGGCATGTATTTTACTGTAATGTTCTATGGTTCTCTGGTTCTATGAGAGGTGACTTAATAGAGATGTACAAGATGATAAGAAGCCTTAACTCTATGGACAGTTAGAGACCTTCCCGCGGAGAAAATGGTTCACACGAGGGGGGCATAATTTTAAGGTGATTAGAGGGGTTCCGGGGTAAGTTTTTTTACACAGAGAGTGGTGGGTGTGTGTAACGTACTGCCAGCAGGGGTTGTGGGGGCAGGTACATTGGGGACATATGAGACACACTTAGACACATGTATGACAGACAAATGGAGGGCTATGCGGGAGGGAATGATGTCAGAGCAGGATAAAATGTCTGCACAACATCGTGGGCCGAAGGACCTGTACTGTACTGTAATATCCTATATTCTTTGCTTTTGTGCATTGACTATCAATTACAATAAGAATTTTTGAACTGTATCAGCTGTCTCATACATACGAGCTCCGAACTGGAGATCAACATCCGACGTAAAAGGCAATTCAATTCTTGCAAACCGTTTGTCTTCCATTGTTCCATAAGGAAGCTGCCTGGGACTTGTCGGTATAGCAGGAGGCGCCGCTTGTATTTCTCTCTTGGACTGGGCTGCGATCCTGAATCTTCTCTTCCCTGCCAAGTACCGAGTGGTGGTTAAGCCACAGAAAATGGTTTTCAATGTTGAACAAAGCCAGTGTTCGGTGCCAGCCGGACGCCGGACTGAGGAACACCCGAATCCATCAGTATGATTCAACAGATGGGAGATATACTGTAGCATTCCACAAGGTGGGCGCCGCTCCGCTGGCTGCAGCACCGTGTTCCCATCGCGAGAGCAACATCTTCATCGTGGAAAATACCACCAGGCCCCAAAGAGCAGGCGTAGAAAGGGAAGATGAAAACCATGCAGTTGGTCTGAGGCCGAACTCTCCTTGGACAATTCACACGACGCCAGCAACGATAAACTGAATTTCCTGATCACGTCGCCCCAAAATTGGCCCAAAACTGGCTCGTCTCCTCCGTGCGGACACAGTGGAACAATGCAAGATAAAAGTTGCAAGTAACGGCGAGGTTACAATGGCACAAGAAAAAATAATTAACACCCCGTCCCTTCCTCCCGCCCACTCTCCGCTCTTTCCTTTATCTCTTCCTGTGGTTCTGCACGGAGCGTCCCGGGACAGGAGTGGAGGAGAGGCCACCCACATAATCTGAGCGGCGGCAGTCCAGCCTGCCACCTGACCAGCGAAAAGTGAGGGTGCCGCTGGTCATTTGAGGCGCAGATTCAACACCGCTGTAGTCATTCCAGCTGAAGCTGTTGACGTTCAACTTCTCTGGACCCGTGACACCCTCGAAGCCCCTTAAAGAAAATCATGAAAAGAAAATCATTGGACGTTTCGGGTCAGGACCGGGTCAAGACTGAAGGTAGGAAAAGGGGGAAAGCCCAATATATAGGAGGGGAAATCAGAGCAGCCATAGGTGGGCAAAAGAGTGGAGGTGGGGTGGGCACAGGGTAGATGCAGGTAAGAGATGGTGACAGGCAGGTGCGGGGGAGGAGAAGGGACCAGATCCACCGGGGGATGGCGCAAAGGTAAGAAGAGAGAGGTGAAAAAGGACAGGGAAGTTTTAAAACACAGGTGTCCATGGACGAGATTACAGCAATCGACAGCTGAACCACAGCAGCCAGCGCTTCCCTTACATCACCTCGACTTGAATTGGTTTCAGCTTGTGTTGCAATGGAAAAGAAAAACCTCAGATGTCAGAGGCTCCCTGGTGTTCGGGTCCACAGCAGCGTTTTCATTTATATTCATATCTCCCGTATGTGTGATATTGTGGCCGCTACTCTGGAGGAAAGTGTGTGATTGGACTGGCGAGGGTGCAGAGGAGATTTTCCATGAATTTGAACAATAAACAGTCTCCTGGAGGAAATCGGCATCTGTGGGAGGAAATTACTTGTTAGGGCGGGTGAGGAGTTTCGACCCGAAACGTCTACTCCTGCAGATGCTGCTCGACCCACTGAGTTCCTGAAGCCGATTGGATATTGCTCCAGATTCCAACGTCTGCATCTCTGGCGACGTCACCAGCATTTAGCATGGACTGAGCTATTTCAGTAATAAATCCCACAATATCATCGACTGCATTCGGTGCTCCAAGTGTGGCCTCCTCTACGTAGGTGAGACCAAACGCAGACCAGGTGACCGTTTCGCGGAACACCAGCTCTCCGTCCGTAACCACGATCTGCATCTCCCCGTTTCCAGTCACTTCAACTTCCCTTCCCAGTCCGCCACTTCTCGGCCTCCACGACCAGGAGAATTCCAAAAGCAAAGCAGAGGAACAGCCCCCACCACCCTCCCATTTTCCGTCTTGGAATCTTGCAGCCCAATGGCACGAACATTGAATTCTACCACTTTCCGTCATCACAAGACCCCTCCCACCCACCCCCAAAACCATGCCTCTTCTTTTCTTCCCTTTCCCATCTT
>JARFYF010000080.1:626907-640078 GCA_030265395.1 Rhina ancylostomus
ATAGATAGATAGATAGATAGATAGATAGATAGATAGATAGATAGATAGATAGATAGATAGATAGATAGGTAGGTAGGTAGGTAGGTAGATAAGGAGAGAGAGAGAGATAGTTCAAAAGAGGAATAATGAATTGGTGTTCATGGCTTCAAGGACTGTGCAGCAATCTTGATGGCGGGGAGGTGGAGGAGTAAGTTGTTCCTAAAACGCTGAGTGTGTGGCTTCAGGCTCCTGTATCTTCTCCCCGATGGTAGTAATGAGAAGAGGGCATGTCCCGGATGGTGAGGGCCCCTAATGATGAGTGATGAGAAGGAGGACAAAGACTGGGAGCTGTTAGCTAATTGGAGGAAACAAGTGATGTTGTTATTATTGGCAGATGGAGTTTGGTGGGGTAGTAGAGTGTGAATATAGAGAGAATGGAAGCTTATGTGGATCCAGGTAAGGGATAAAAACAGGTTGGAAAGAGGATAGAACGAGTAAACTAAGGGAGAGGAAACCCAAGTAGATGAGTATTGGTAATGGGCAAATTGAAGCAGGTGGCTGAGGGTATTCAAGGTACGCGGCAAATGGAGCTGGAGAAGGTGATCAAAGGGTGATGTAAATATGGCGGATCGATGGAAATGGAAAAGGAACAGTAGGTATGTGCGTCACAGGAAACTGGAAAGTTCAATGTTCACGTCATTAAATTGCCGTATCCCTAGGCAGGATACGTGGTGCTGATCTAATTTGCTTTTGGCCTAATCATAGTAGTGGAGAAGGCCGAGTACAGAAAGGCCGGTATAGGAATGGAGAATGAAGCTGAAATATCATGCAACCGGAAGTTCAAGCTGGCCAGTGCAGGCAGATGCAGGTAGACTGCAAAACAGTCGCCCACTCGACACTTGGTTTTGCCAATTTAGAACAGGTCACGAGACCATAGAAGGTAGAAGATTAACGACATCTCCCGTTACCTTGTGCTCAGTCCCTATGCCCCCAGTTTTAATATTCAGAGCATTATCCTCCACTCTCAACGTTCAATAGTATGTTGTCACCCAACTCTTCCGCCGCTCCCTAGTACAATATTCTGAATGCATTGTTGCTGCACTCATCTCAGTTTTCATTTCAACAATAATCCTGTCCACATTGTCTTTGCATGAAATTCATTGTGCAATATTTTGAGCCTTCCCTATCCCCAGCTCGCTGTTCTCAAACATACTTTCCGTCTTTGCCATTGCGATTTTTCGCATTCTCCCCAAATTAGTACACGGATTTTTCTGCTCACAATGCAGGTTTCCCGAAGTTCGAACACGTGCTTCCTTGTTTTTACCTGGGCACAGACGTTCAAAAAGGCACGTGCAAGCTGACAGATTTTGTTTGCTTCCCCTGCCTTCCGGCACACATGAGGAAACATGCACTACTTACTTCTACTATTGCGTTTAGCCCTTCCGTACTGATTGTATGACAAGTTTTTCATTATTACGTCATATGCGCCGCACAGTTACTTGGGCTTCCCTTGTGCCCCTCATGCACATTTCCATTAAAGCTCAATTTAAGCCGAAGGGGCATCACGTGACCCTTAGGGCCAAGGGAGACATTCCACAGTGTGAAATTAACAGCATTACTACTACTCAGTTATTTCACGTTTCAAATTGCCATCTACATTTTTTGATAAGTACAGATGTATATTCTGCACGTGCATTTAACTCAATTAAATCCGGTTGGTGCGCGTGGTGAGACCAAAGCAGGAATTGAAAATAAGACTGCAAGTTATAGAACTGAAAAGGGTGATCCTAACAACAGCCGCGGTTGTTCTGTGCTGAGAACATGGTGGAGAGATTCATGTCTGGTGAATGGAGAGTGATTGGACTATCACGGATTATTTATGCTTTTAGATATCAAGTTAATGCATAACACTTTTCTGCATCAGATAACTCAATGCACAGGCAGAACCGTAAAGACGTTCTCCTCTTTGATTCCCGACATAGTTGAATGTTCCCGCTGGAGTGAAGTGGAGTAAAGAGAGAGCCTGACGTTGTGTTCAGGACCAGGACTGAAATGCTCTCACTGGAAGTGGAATGGAGAACATGGAGAAGAGCGCAGTTTTGGTCCGGAAGCAATGACGGGTTTTGTCATCCCAATAAATTGTCCGATTTTCCCAGTCAGCGTTTGAAACGATAGGCCAAGTTGGTTCTGGTTGGCCCTTTCGCTTTATTTCAAGAGGAGAAAAGATTGGGGAAAACTGACTGAGTTCTCACATCAGAATGTTTTCGACAGATGTATGGCAGAGAGAATGATTAAATAAAGTATACTTACTGCAAAGAAGATTATCGGAAAATGAGAAGCCATCATCACTGGCACTGCAACTAAAACAGTGATAGGCGCAATACCCTTAAAAAGTCGCACAAGTTGCTTGCAAATATTCAAAGCAAATAAATGTAAAATTACGGAATGATAAATGGATAACTGATCTCATTTATACAAGTTTGCATTCGCTCTGCTTAGTCGTCGGCAATTTTTTATTGAGCATACAAAGGACTTGCGATTGAATGAAACACAGAAATTACTTTTGACAGGGTAGCGAATGAAGCCGGATGAACTGCTTCAAAATAAATTACGTCATTATCAGTCAAATGGGCTTGAAGTAGAAATGGCAGCATTAGACCTATGGTCTGAACGCACTGGGAGCCGACTCTGGCTGTATTCAATTGTTCTTTCTTTTAAATTGAGCGCAATATTGATGTCACCGGGTACTGAGCTGCGTTTATGAACTGTTCTCTGAATCTGGACTGTGTCACCCGATAAATACATCTGTTTGTATACATACAAAGATTCTGCAGCATGTATCCGGAATATTCACGGATATATTTTGAATCGGTGTAATGATCGGGATCCTCGCCTGCAATAGTATAATTGATTAAATTTACAACTGTCGGCAATGACGAAATGAGAAAGCTGCCAGATATAGAGAACAGCAGAATGGTAGACTTCCTTCGGCTCTGCATCTCCGAATCACTGCTGTTCTCCCCCTTGCTCTGACTTCCCAATCCCTTTGCACCCGACTTGCCACAAAAATATACCTGACTGTCAGAATGTTGAGAATCAAAATGAAGAGGAATGGGATCATTGGAGTTAAAACCTTGTCAAACCTGTGGAATCCCACCCACACATGCGCTGTGTAAAATGTTAGCTTTGTTTTACAGACCAGGACACAATGTTGATTGGCTCCTTTGGTGTAAGTATGAAGTAGAAGGGAATATTCTTCAAACGCATCAGAATGCATGTTGCTGCTAATATCACGGACGCCATACTTCGTTTTCAGTTTCTGCCAACAGATGACGACAAACCGATCAAAGGTGAAGTCGCTGGTGAACCAGCCGTTGTCGTCTCTGGACGGATATTGCAGTACAAAGATTATACAACTCACAGGATACATATCCAAGAAAGATCCTGGGAAATAAAAGCTGATCCGCCTCAATATGACGGCAGAGCTCACAGCCACGGGGTCCGCCGCTGCCATGGCGACCAGGTAACGAGTGGTGCAGGTGTAGAGTTCGCACTTTCCTCGAGACAGGATCGCAACAGCCACTAAATTCACTATAAATGCGAGCAGATGAAATAAATAAATAAATAACAAGGTAGTACAGAGAAGTCTAGCACAGAAAAATTCCATTCTGTCCACAATCCCTGAGTACGTTTCGAATATACTGTCCGTACATGATCCATATCCCTCAATTCTCTGCATATTCACGCATCTATCAAAAAGCCTCTAAAACGCCACTGTCGTAACAGCTTCCACCACTACCTCTCTCAGCCTCATTCCAGACACCGACCATCCTCTATATACTCGCCTCTCATATCTCACTCAACCTTCCCTCCTCTCATTGCAAATCAGCGTTCTTTAGTCGTTGACATTTGCACCATGGGAATAAGATTCTGACTGTCTACTGCATCTATGCCTCTCATGAGTTTATAAATTTATGTCAGGCCTCCGCTCAGCCTCCGCTGCTCCAAAGAAAACAACACAAGTTTGTAGAATCTCTCTTCATCGCTCATGCCCTTAATCCAGTCAGCATCCTGCCAAATATCCCGGCAATCAGTTCTTTGAAGCTTTTTTTGACCTCGGTCCATAACAACTTTAGAAGCGGAAAGATGAGCAAAATACTTCACATGTGGTGTGATTCTGCTCATATGCACGTTCCTGTGCCAAGATCATAGTACAGTAAAGGCCAAAATAATATTAAGCTGCCTCATTGTTTCATTAGACGTGCATATTAGTTTTCAGTGATTTAGAGTCACAGAGTCAGATAGCACGGAAACAGGCCCTTTGGCCAACTGATCCATGCCGGCCATGATTCCCATCTGAGATATTCCCATTTACCCGCGTTTGACCCATATCCTTCTCATCATTTATATCCATGTACCTGTCCAAAAACCTTTTCAATGTTGTTTCTGCACCTGTCTAAACCACGTCCTCCGCCAGCTCATTCCATATACTTACCATCCTCTGACAAGAAAAGTTGCTCCTCATGTCGATATTAGATTTCTTCCCTCTCCCTTTAAAGTTATTTTTGTGTACGGGCACTCTGGTAGCTTGTATTATTTGTTCTGAACACACCCCATTTAAAATTTCTCGTGACACCTACTATTTCTGCGTCTTATGTCCACCAATATGGCCACTCTGACATTTTCCAAAGCACACCACCAGAATTATTGGTTGCCCACTCGCATCCCGCTCTTTATATTTTCATCACTGTTCACATTTTCACTTCGTTTCCTGCGGTCATCGACCTTTGAAATGTTATATGTCGTCCCCTTAGCCAAATTATTGATACACAATATAATCGGTTAGAGCACACTCGCTGTTTCCTGAAGTATCACTCTAGTCACAGCCTCTAAACTGAGAATGACCTGTTTATGAAATGATGGGAAATAGGGCGTGGCGAATAAATTACAATGAGCATGAGTTAATTATTGTGATTCCTCTGTAAGTTGATATTGAGACGACAGAGCAACTTGCTTCCTTCGATGCGGTATGTAAATGTGAAAATGAAGAAATATAAGTCAGCGTTTTCATTCACAAATCATTTCGAATGGACATCCCGGTAAATAGAAGAATTAAAATAGAATACAATAATTGTTCTGTCAATTCCAGAGCATAGGACTTAAATCCATCTTGTTACATTAACAGCTTGTCAGTCTATTTAGTTGTAACATTTAATTAATCAGGAATCACATACTTTTGCTGATTCCTTGCAATGGCAAGGTGATACAATTCAGCAAGAGAAACCCATGCACTCCAAATACATTGAGAGGAGACACAGGGTGACTGATAATATGAACACTGGCAAACCATTGGAAAACTCGGCAAACCATTAGAACTGCTTACTGGGAACGCCAATAATGGCAATGATTAGATAGAATATTTTTCAGGATACTGTAGAGCGTTCCAAGCATCTTCTGTACGGTCGATCAGTCGCTTTGAGCAGCAATCAACTTCTCTGAATGAAAGCCTTCTAAATGAGTTGAATTATTCGTAGTCTCAGATATACCTTGCGGCATCTCCATTGGAACATCAGGGTTACAATGTCGCTCAGGAACAGAAGAAAAATAAACAAAAAAGTCTTATTAAACCTGTTGAAGCCCTGTAACATTGTGGCACATTTCGCTCGGGGATTGAATTGGAAATCGCGTGAGTACGGTAGCTCTGATCAGATCTCTGGCGAAATTAAGTCAATACAGTTTGTCAGCAGTAATGTCATTGTTCGAAATAAGACTACCAGTTGATTGCTTGTTTTCTGCGAAATCCTTTCTCCTCTCAGCTGAATCTGTGTGTTTTGTTCAACCGAGTTAGATCTGTCTTTTCAAATTGAGGAAATCTCGATTATAAATAAAACAACTGCTCCTGGCGTGCATAAGAAAATAAAATGAAATAACACGAATAATAAACTATCTATGGCAGATGCACAAAGAAGAACGGCCTTTTATCAGTTGATGCAATCTTGGGAAATGTTGTTTGTCAAAAGAACTGAAAGCAAACGTGCAGATGCAGCTGGAACTTGGGAAGACAAAAGGTTTTGCTGTTTTTATGAGGAGAAAAATGAACATCGAGTATCAGTGAATGTAACAAAAAGAATTGCAGATGCTGAAATCTATAAATAAAAACATAAATGCTAGAGATATTCATCAGGCTATGTAGCATCTTCGGAATGAGAATCAGAGTCGAATTTTCGGTCTAACACCCTTCTCGTGAACGGGCGTGGGGGGTGGGGTGGGGGATGGAAAGAGAAAACAAGTTAGTACTGATGTTCCAAGGACCTGTCCCCACTCGCAAGCAACTCAATGAAGCCAATAATCAAGTAAGTCAACGATTAGGAGGGCAAATTGTGTGCCACCCTTTATTGCGAGATTTGGTTTGCGGGAGTAATGGTGTCTTATTGCATTTGTAGATGGTATTTGTGAGTAACGTTTTTGTCAACAAGCCAAAGAAAGGAAATATATACCGGAGCGGGAACACAGCAAGCATTTACCAGACTGCTTCCAGGAATGACGAGGATGTCGCGTATGGAGGGATTTAAAATTATTGGAATGTACAAGAGCAGGAGAAATAACAGGTAAAGGCCACTCGGCCCTTGATGCTGCATTAACATTTAATGTCATGCTGTCTGATCTGCCCAAGATCCCAGCTCGTCTTCTGCACCAGTCGTTCTTGACTCTCACCACCACCCCCTTCATTCCAAAAAAATTACCCGGCAACTGTTTTAATGCCTCCATTAATACCGCCCCACAGCCGTTCTGGGATGAGATTTTCAAGGATCCCCCCCAGCCCCCGACACATAACCGGGAAGAAATCATATTACCTAAGCTTTAAGTGACCGCCTCATTATCAATGTCGTCTCACATCATTCGGAGTGAGACTGTCTATTCCACCTATTCCTCCTCCCTAATACATGAACTCATGCGTTCTTACAGTATTCTCCATTTTCCAGGTTTTCACCACTCACTTATCTATCTATATCCTATTGACGAGGCTAAATATCTTTAGCGCAGTCCCGCCTTCCCATTTTCTCACCCATTCCCGTGACATGAGCAAACTTGGATACTATTGACTTTCCTCCCATCAAAGTCGATATTATAGGCAATAAATATTGAGGGATATCAACTGAATTGTGTGGTAATCTACTGTTACATCATCATGGATTGAAAAAGACACATGTATTTCGACTCCCTGTCTTCAGCGTGATGTCTTGCCTTCAATCTATGTTGACACAGATCCCCCAATGCAGCGAGCTTTTATCCTGTACACCAGTCTTTTATGTAGTTCCTGACCGAATGCCTTCTGGAAATACAAGTTCATACCTCCACATGTTTCCCTCCATGTGCTTGTGCTTTATGCGCATGCGAATAACACCAGAAAATCTGTCAAACAAGATTTTCATTTTATAAAACTCCATTGACCTGGATTGACTGTCTTTCTAAATGGCTAGATCGTTTTCTTTAAATGTACGTCCAGCACCCTGCCAGCATTAGATGTTAAGGTAACTCATTCATAGCTTCCCTCTGATCGTCCTTCTCCCTTCATGAACGAGAGCATCAAGTGGCTGCTTTATAATCTACTGATAACCCTGGGACTCAAGAACTCTGAATAAATAGTGCAGTCAGAGGTTTTACTAGCTCTTCAGCCACTTCCTTTATCAAATGATATCGGCCATAGGGTCCTGAAGACTTGTCTGCTTTTGGTCTCCTCAGATTTTCCAACAGCTTGTTCCTCATGATAAGAATTGTGAGGAGCTATTCTATGTTATTTGAGATCATAATCACCACAGGTCAGAAGAATAGCAGATATGTTAATGAACATGATACGAGCAAAAGAGGTACGATTAACATTAAAATGCCACGAACATCGGTGATGTTGCGGATGGTGAGGATGGTCGACGTCATTCACAGTGAGCAAATTGGCCAGAGAATATCAGGTGGAATTTTATCCTGACAGCGGCGAGGCGATGGAGTTTAGGAGTACCGACACCAGTGGGACATTAATGTTGAACGTGAGGACTCAGGGAATATAGCGGAAAAGCGACCCTCAGTTTTCACAGCAAGGACCTTTGAAGATGTTCGCACAGGAAACTAAGGAGGCCAAGAATGCATATGGGGTGCAGATCTTTATTGACAGGCATTTAATATAAGTGCATGAAGGTAATGTTCACCTTTAGAGAAGAGTGGTTGGGGTGGAGTATAGAGTTCTGGTTCGCCGCCCTATTAGTATGACATAGATGGACTGGACAGGATGTAGAGGAGGTTCACCGGGATGGCTTCTGTGATGGAACACCTCAATTATAAGGAGAGACTAAAAGTGCTTCCTTGGTTTTCCTTGCAGTGAATGTTTGAGGGGTGACCTAATAGAGATATGAAAAATTAAGAGGAGCGTAAGTAGGAGCTGTATTTGGAAATGTTTCCCCTTTGCATAAGTATCTGAAGCACGAACGCAGGACATCTTCATCTGCTTTGTGTTGGCATCAAGTGTGGTTGGAAACTGGAACACTGTGCCGTAGTGCATAGTGGAGGTCATCCACTCTCAGCAGTCATTGAGTATCTGGATGAACAAACCAATCTCTAAGGCATGGAGAGCTACCGGTTAAAGACTGGTAAATAATTTTAGTGTGGACTACACTTAATGATTGACGTGGACTTGATCAGCCAAAGTATCTAGTTCTTTGTTATGTGATTCTGTGAGTCTGTGAGCTCAATTCGAATCGGGCACATTTATTAATCGGCCACCAGCGCCGCATGCAGTAGAGATGTGCCCCGCGTGAGGACTACCATAAAATGATAATAAAGGGTAATAGACAATAACATATATAATCGTAATGGAGAAGAGTTCGGACATGTTCTTAAAACAGTAAAATGTTCTCACTTAAAGGGTTGAGAGTCCTTGGAGTTCTCTGTCCTGGAGGGTACTGCTGTCTCAATCGCCATATTTATTCCAAACAGAGATGGAGATATTTATACACATTAACGGACAACAATAGCGCAGAGGAAATGATGCCGAGGTAAAAGATCAGTCGTGGTTTTAATGAAAGACTAAGCAGGTTGGTTGGGCCGAGTGTCCTGGACTTGCTCCTATTTCATATGTTCTTATCTTCTTGATAAAGAGAAGTTTTGTTCCGTTGCCGTGGTCTGGTGACTGCTCACTCGACTGGATTTGCTTCAAAAGGGAGATAGTTTTACATATGAAATTACTAGAGACAAGTGCAGTATTAATCGAGCTTCAGCCTGGCCTGGATGACGCGGTTAGTAGCTGACATTTCATAAATACACAGTGTCATATGGTGTGGAACCAGACCACTCGGCTCACCACGACAACGTCGACATCGACCAGAGGGCACCCATCCGCATTAATCCCATGTTCTAGCGCTTGACGATTACTCCGCTCTGTGAGGGCGATTCAAGTGCACATATGGACACTTCTTAAATGTTTTCGGCCTCTCAACTTCTATCACTTTCTCAGTCAGTGTAATCCAGATAGACGCCATCCTCTGGGTGAAAAGGCCCTCGTAATATCTTTAATAGTTACCCTAATTCTATGCCCTTCTTTATCTATCTTTAATGTGAGGTAAAGCTTCCTGCAATCGATCTAATCTAGACCGCCCATAACTGTATATACCTCGATTATGTCCACTCTTCACCTGCTCCGCTCCAGAGAAACGGACCTTGCCCTCTGCAGTTTCTCCTCCTTACTGAAAGCCCTATCCCAGGCAACATCCTGGGGAATCTATTCCGTATCCCATGCCGTACCGTAAAAAATTCCGATAGTACGTTTGCTGATTTAAGGATAGATCCGTTTCATTCCATCCCCTGCACCAATTCTGCTCAGTTTATTTTATTCTCATGTTCTAATGTGGAAACATTGCAGAAAAAAAATCACTTGAACCTTTAATATCCAGGTACGGCTCTGTAATGGTTAGCGTAACCCACTTACCGCGCCAGCGACCACCGTTTAATTACGGTCACTGTCTGAGGAGTTTGTACGTTCTCCCCGTCTGTGTGGGTTTCCTCCGGTTGAGCCGGTGTCCTACAACATTCCAAAGACGTAAGGGATAGGATATTGTGGGCAAGCTATGTTGGTGGTGGAAGCATGAAGACACTTGTGGACTGACCCCCGAACACTCAACGCAGAAGATGCATTTCACTGTGTGTTTCGATGTACATGTAACGAATGAAGATGTCTTGTCTTATCTTATCTTATCTTATCTTATCTTATCTTATCTTACCTTATCGTCGATGAGTGAGTTGCAGCCATTTAAACGGTGATTAACAGTGTGATTCGGATGATGCGGATAAATATTCCATACATGCATTGAAAACGAAAAAAAACAAACGTGTCCCAGGCTGTGTTTAGCGGTCCTGCATTCTTTTATTAATCATCTCAATAAACATAGTCACTGGGTATTCAAACGCTTTGATCAACTGCGCCCTAAATTTGGACTGGGTCACAACATAAATAAAAGTATTCGTGCAGCAACTTAAATTTCGAAGCATATACCCCATCTGCGCAAAGATGTATAAAGATTCATTGTAATAGTTGCGATCGGCTCCAGTGATCATGTAATATAGGAACTCGAAAACATAAACCAACCATACCAGTATGAAGCTCCCGGAAATAGCGAAAAGGATAATAATAGACTTCCTTCTGCTCTCCATCTCTGGGTCACTGCGGCTGTTCCCGTTGTTCTGACCACGCAGCCTATTCCGGGCTCGGCTGGCGACTAAAATATGTCTTACAGTCAGCACATTGGGCAGCAAAATTAAAACAAATGGAAGCAATGGGTTTAAAACAGTGTCAAGCCAATCAAATCCCACCCAGCCGGCTTCAGTGTAATACATTCTTTTAATCTCGCAGAACCACAGCACTTTGTCGATGATCTCTCCGGGTTCCACTATAAAGTAAAAGGGAATGTTTTTCAAACAAAGTACGATGGAGATCGTTCCCAGAATCACGGCAGCGGTTCCTTCGGTGCAATACTTCGGTTTCAGTTTCTGGCAGCAGGTGGCAACTAACCGATCGAAGGTGAAAGCGACGGTGAACCAGACGGAGCAATCGGTAGCTGCACGGGAAAGGACGATCGTGACAGTGCACACAGGAGTAATGAGAAGAAAAGATCCCGGGAAATAATAATATTTGAACCTCCCCAGTATGACCTCAATGACAATCACCAGCAGATCCGCCACTGCCATGGCAACCAGATAGCGAGAGGTACAGGAGGAGAACCCGCAAGTTCCTCGGGACAGGAAATAATCGCCACGGCATTGACTGTGAAGTGAAAGAGAAGTGAAGCCAGACTCTGGAAAAGTAACAACTCTCCCCCTCTGAGACCAGAGAGTAAAGTCTTGGTCACAGCTATCAACTCTAGCCAGGGTGGTGTCGAAATTGAGGCTGCAGTCTCTGTTCTCTGCACTAATGCTAACCTGTCCTGACTAACCCCTCCGGTTCGCGGAAATGGGATAAAGATCATGCGTTTGACCACACTATCAATATGTTGTTAATTATAAACGCCTTATGAAAATCCGACATTCATTTCCACAAATTGCGTACATCGTGAATAACCCTGTTCTTACTCTGAAATCCAACAGCTGAAGTCATGCAGTACAAATTGTAGAAAATGAATTAAGGATAGACATTAGCCTTATGTCAGTGCTGGGAAGAAACTTACTGGAAAATGATGAATATAAGGCAAAATGCTGGGTCGTCAACGCGTATTCTAAGTGGCCCTGTTGTGCTTGGTAAATGTCCTTCAACGTTTCACTACCATAAAAACTGGGAAGTGAGGGGAATGAAATAGATGCGTCTACGTTCTGGTGTTCTCAAAAGCTTCAATACGACTAAGCTAAGCTCATAGCTAAACCCTGATGAAGTTGATTCAGTGAGGCGAGATACACGCGGATAAAAAAAACAGAATATGTTGTCTCAGAATTGATGAAGCTGTGAGCCGGACTTTCACAAGGACGGACCTAGAGAGTAATGCTATTCAACACTTCAAAAGAGTTAAATACTCCAGAATCACTCCGGGGTCAGCAGACTATAGGAACAATTTGCTAGCGCTGGAGAGAGTGCAGAAGCGATTCACCTGGATGTTCCCTAGGATGGAGCTTTTAAGTATAACAAGGGACCAAAGTCTAGGTCTGTTTCCCCGGGAACGGAAGATGTTAAGTGACGATATGACTGACGTATATACACCCGTGATAATTATAGATAGGTTTGACTGTTGCAAACATTCCCCCTTGTCAGAGGTGAACAGAACTATAGGACGTATAATTTAGGGAAGGGGTAAGACATTTGGAGGAGATCTCATGGGACCTTTTCTGCCAGACAGAGTAGGTACCTGGATTGCATTGCTGGAAAGGGTGGGGAAACAGAATCGCCTGGTCATGGAAGGTTGTTGGTCAAATGCTGGAAGTCGGAATTAAGACGGATGGCTGCCCACTTTTGATGTGTTAGTGTTGGCCGGATGGATTATTTCTATGCTGGATGACACAATGACTCAATGATATCATAAAGTCAACTTCACAACTTGCACAAGAATCCAAATGATTAGCACTTTAACAAAATAGTTGAAAAGCTAACAAATCTGCAGAATGGGAATTCAGATATGAATTGACATTTGCATGGCATTGACAAATGTTGCGTCTCAACGGGTCTTGGATAAATCTGTATCTCTGCGGGGTACTGTGTTAAAGAATTCAGATTGCACAGGTTATCACTTTCATTATTCAAAATGACCTCCAATGATAGATCGCTACATAGTGGTTTTGGAGGCTGTAAAATTTCTGCCCAGCTGTTAAGCCGTTAGTTATTAAAAGAGAGCTTAGTGGAATGGTGTCATGACAACAACCTCTCCCTCAATGTCTACATAACGAAAGAGCTGGTCATTGGCTTCAGGAAAGGAAGCGGTGTACATGCACCTGTCTACACCAGGTGCTGAGGTCGAGATGGTTGAGAGCTTCAGGTTCCTAGGAGTGAACATCACCAACAGCCTGTCCTGGTCAAATCACGAAGATACCACGGCCAAGAAAGCTCACCAGCGTCTCTACTTCCCCAGGAGGCTAAAGGAATTTGATTTGTCCCCTTTGACTCTCACCAACTTTTACCGATGCACTATAGAAAATATTCTATCTGGATGTCTCAAGGCTTGGTACGGCA